>OW679196.1:7725062-7914733 GCA_940337035.1 Agriotes lineatus | reverse complement strand
GTTCACAATTTTGATTATTTTAAAGTCAACAACGCTGACTGCACGATCCGAACCATTTTGTAGGTTTTGACATATTGCATACAATAACTACTGTGTATTGGAACTAATTCAGGTGTACAGTGGCGCACCAGAACAAGTAAAAATTACAATCTATTAGGAATTCACCCCTGTAAATAGAATTAATTGTTCTACTGAGCTAGCGTTTTTGATAATAAATTGCAGATAAATATAATACTTAAAGAGCATACTACCATTTATTTTGGATCAAGTAAATAAAATTAAAAGACAGCATATTTTAATCAGTCTAAATTAATTTTATAAACAACCCTAAAAGCGAATTGATAATTATTAGATTGTCCCAGTTAACTTGTGATAGACAGTAGTGTCCATCGCAATACATACATACAAAGAAAAAGACCACCGATTTTATGGTATAGATTACATATATTTTGAACATCGATCTCATCTTTTATTAAAATTCCATAATAATTTTAATTACTTTAGCTGAAGCAGTTATAAAAAATTGGATATATTTACAATGTTGTATACTACGTGCTCTTTATTCCGACTCGTCATTACCTTAAAAGATTTGTATTTAAATACCAGACTTATTCACTTTGTAAAAAATTTGTTCTTTCAACTCAGAAAAATGTAGTCACATTTTTATTGATATTTCAATAAATTCTAATATTATCTAACGAACATAAGCAGATGTGCAAAAAAGATGCAAACTTCTCCACGCTTTACTGCAACTTGGGGGCTGCTTTTTACGGTCAGTTTATTACTTTCTGGGACTCTAGGAGCGTCTGAAAGAAACTTTTTGAGGTGGGAAGTTGGAGTTTTTGCAATTTACTGCCAGTCGCATGTACCACAGCTTTATGATTCCTAGACATTTCGCAAACGTGTGGTGGGTTGATTTTGTCGCTGTTTCAAAATTACTAAGCGGATGTTAGAAGCAACGTAAGTGTTGCTTTTGTACGTTCATTCTTTTATAATTAAATCTCTCTAATTATGTTCTATAAGTAAATGATGTATTAATCTAAAATAAAATAATTATTTATGCATTTCATTTATCATGTCTACAGGCTATTTAGCAAGTTGTAACATCTATGTTTTGTGTCCACTAAAGTATAAAAGCAATTGTTGTCAAGACTTACTGCAAACAACTATGTTTTCAAAACTCTGTATAATACTGTATACCTACTATCAGTGATGGTTCGTTATAAAAACCCAAGAAGTGATGATCCTACCATAACAAACCCGCTAGTCAAGATTTGTTTTTTAATTCGGAAAGAAAACAAGCTTGCTTTCACGAACGTATTGGGGCCAGATCGAAGCAGCCCAGATTTAGTTTTTCTACGTATGCGTTTGTCGATTTGTGATAGGCTTAACAGTAATATCCTATCGCCACCCTGCAGCACACTACAGATTGTCGAGCCTTAGGTCGCGAATTCGAATCGTGGTCCCCGCAAGATTTTTTTTCGTACGGTAACAGCAGAGCGAATAAGAAAATTCTTCGGACATGTCGACACAGAGGAGGCCTAGAAAAACTAACCATGGAGGACAAGGGTTCGTCAAGAGAAAACGAAGAATAATCTCTCACTAAGTACACAGACCATAAGAAAGAACCTAACCCAAACAATAAAAACGGCCTAGAACTACAAAGAGTAACAGACCGTAATCGAAGAAAGCTTATGAATCAACGATGCTCGAAATCGAATTACAGACTAAATAGAAGAAGATGCAGATGCACCCCCCTGTCATCTTTAAATCTGAAATGCCGCATGTTTGGCGTATTTTACTCTATTCGTGCTCTCAGCTAATGGTATTGGTAAATTTCCGACCGATCTCTTCCACCTCGGTTTCACGGTAGTTAGTCTTCGCCTGAAGTGCGAATTCTTTCTAGACAAAGTCGTTCCACATAAGGCGCAGTTACGTGTACAATATAATATGATAATGGCTATACCACAACGGTTCAACAGCTTACATAGACGGAATTGCCTTCAGGCTAGGGTGTTTCAAAAAGTGGACAGAATGAAAAATAAATGCCTCCAATTTTCAAGAAATAAAGCCAAAAAACGGCTGTCTAGCGTTGTCTATAAAAGAATACTTACCTTTTTGGGGATACGTCAAAGAAAGGTTCTATTGAAAAGCTGATTATACAGGGAAGAACGGAAGGAAACGTCCACGTAGAGGCTTATCCACAATAGAGAAGATCTTGCCAAAAAAGTAATAGATAATAAAGTTGAAAATGTTGTACTTCTTACAAGAATTGAGAAATATGAAGAAATGCTGTTATAAGAGCGATACAAAACACCACTGACAGTTGAAACATAGCCGACACGCTGTAGTAAGTCACAACATGTCTGACAAGACATGGGATGAAGAAGAAGAATTCCAAGAGAACGCATGGAACAACGTGTCGAAATATCGATAAGGAAGTTGCACCATCGCATAGTTGTTTTCTGAATGTCATTTTTTGACAGTGGTCTATTATGACATGTTTTATCGGACTTTTCCCATTGTCTAGGGTGTATGCCACACGACATTTCGGGATTTTTGATCTACTCCCGTCTTCGGGTGTTCCTGGTTGGTCCTGAGAAGGAGTGATATTGTACGCTTTTAAACGTAAAATCGTGCCTCTCCCGGGGTTCGAACCCGGGACCGTTGACCAGGGACACCTGTTAATTAGTACTTTATGCTTTATGTAAGTTTATTGGAAAGCTTGCCAATTCCATGGAAGCATGACAGTGCCCCCCCCCCCAAGCAAAATATTGCCAGGTAGAAAAGCTATTAAATTCTGGAATGTCATCAACAGATTTATAGTTAGCTACACAAACTCCTGGATCTTTTCAACAATCTTTAACATAATAACAATAACATGTAAAGTAAAACAAACAATAAAATAACATGCATAACAGGCTGCATGTTCATATCACGTCAGGCCACCAAAATGTCATAGACATTGAATCTAATTTAATTCGGCATACAAGTAATCAACTGTAGCGGAGCCCATAAACCAGCTAGTGTCAAAGCCGATTGTGCATATTGCTTTACGAAATACGCTAATAAATTTGGGGTGCTGCGATTCACGTTAAACCGGTGGATCTCCTAATCAAATGTATGCGGGCCGTTAAGAAATTTCGGTAACGTAGATTTCGATTATTGTACGTCGCGCTAAGCGAGCTTTCTAAAAACGAATAAAACATCGGACGGTAATTCTTCAAACAGCAGGTATTCCGCATCAAAACAGCACGTTGACTTGTGGAGCAAAAAATAGACAGGCATCTGACTCGACTAACAATGGACCATAAAACATGAGCCAAGAAAAAGTGAAATGGAATTCCGTTTAGTCGAAAGTTATTCCAACCACCTGTGCGACAATAGAGAAACGGGCCCTGGCTGGACAAGCCTATTGTATGCAAATAATGATGAACATTTTCTCTTGCACAAGCGACTTCTATAAACGTAGACACTCTGGGATTCTAGTATTGCAACTCCATCCGTCTTGTGTTTCTCTGACCAAGTGGAGGGCGCGGGTCAGATTCCTCAGCCTCTAATTAGAAATCGGCGTGCGTTTATACTTACTTTACTATTCCTATTTCTATTTTCTACACGTAGATGTTTTTGTATGTATTCGTAATTTGTGCTATAAAACTATTCAAGAACAACTAAAACTCGACTTATCAGTTGAATCTAAATTTTTACTATACTGTACTTTATTTTCAAGTTTATGTCGTTTTCACGTTGCAGTCTATGTCAGTTCTATAAAAACATGACAGCACTCTAGGTATACATCAAAGCAGTAATAGAAATTGTGCACTGCTCGACTGATAACATCCAGCGACAAATTGTTGGTATACAAACCATCTTTCTCTCAGCGTTGCGGGTTGCATTATCTATTCCAACTATAAATCGGGACAACTGGAGGCCATTCAAAGCTCTTTCGTTAACCGATTCAATGCTTTGGGAAGAGTTCATGTCAATATATTCGCATAATTGTTCAACGTGAGATAGTAAACAATCGAGGAAGCGTTCAACATTGGAAACATTAAAACAAGAATGATTCCATTTTCGCATATCCAATGTGGTCTTGTGGACAAACCAAAAATTAAGTACATCTGTTAACCACTCTATTAAAGTTAAATAAAATAATCTCTTTAGGTAAAACTGCCTCGTCATTATCATCATTATTTTCATGAGTTAATCGTTAGCGGTTTGCTCAGATACCATACTGGCATTACCGTCTTTTCTTCTTTCGTCCTTGCCCTTCTTCTTCTATATGTTCTCTCTTTTTCCTTAAAACTAATCACTCCAGCACTTTTTGGAGCATCCCGTTCTTCTCCTTCATTTGCATCTACATTCATAAAATAGTTTCATGTTTGCTCTAACGAGTTGCTCCGGTATTTTCAGTCAGTTAGTGTCAGATCGGGTTTTTTTATTATTATCATTTAATCATGCTAACAACTAGCTTTCCTTTCTAAATTATTCCAGTAAGAAAATATTAATTTTATGACTAACGTTTATATAACCTTGTATAGTACTTCCGAATAATTTAAAGATTGCAAAGCATTCTATTAAAGCTCTTTAACAGACATCACTGCTAATAATGAACACATCCGGAATGAGTGTTACAGAGATTTCAATAATAATTTTTAAAGATTGCCCTTATGAGGTCAACTTCTTCCTACGCGTCGAAACCGTACCGCAAAACAGTTCAAGCTCAGATTTTGCAGATTATAACAGCATAGTGACCATTGACATAAGATTTTAGCAGCCTATTTTATTCCATAAAATGCAGACGGAAGCAGGTTCGGGCTTAATTTCCCGCACCATAAACTCCTCCTTTTGCTGTGTGGTCAAATCAAGCGTCATTAACTAAGCTCTCGTGTCTGGCTTAAAGAGTTCATTGTTTTGACAATCCAGACAGCACCCGACAGACTGTAATGTAAGCAACCAGCTCAATTACAGATGAAATTATGTCAACGTTTTTACCCGTTGCCTGAGCAATTCTGAATAAACAGTGCACTTTTCACGTAGGCCAACTGGCTAATGTCCGGCTCAATTTCAGATTCTATTAATAGATAATATCGGCGAACGCAATACTGTCTGGTAATCCACTTTTTGCTCTAATTGAAACCAATAATAATTTTGATGACTCATTGGCAAGCTCGCTTTACTACCAATTCGTTTCATTTTGTTTTTTGCCATTAATTGGATGGGCTAAAACGCTTTCTAGAAGTTGTGAGTAGAGCATAGTTTGCCTTTATTAATATTAAGGTTACTAGGGGTGCCTTTTAGTCCACATTTATGGAACAATAATGCTAACGTATTCTTATTGGAGGTGTATAAGTGAAAATGGCATGACTTGACTCTGAAAATTTGAGAAAATTGATTTATCAGGTTTGAGATACTGAAACCACAACCATTAGCCGGAGAATATTGTATATATAAGGACATAGATTGATTAGTTTACCGAAAGCTTCTAAATCAGGGTGTGCCTAATTTATATTCGGAAGTAAATTTACATGTTTGGCTTCATTTTGCGTGCACAATCAGTCTGCAATTGAAAATTTACTATTGTACAATTTTCGTTATTTGATTTTCTTCAAGAACGTTTTGTGAAGCATAAATGAGTTGTATTTCTGTTATACAAACTTTCTACTTACATATTTTCATTTGTGATGTAGCTTCTAGATTGTGTTTCAAACTTCAATGTTACGTATTTCAGTACTTGTCGAGTCAGTGTAAAACTAAAAATAACTTCGTCATATCCTTACCGGAATTTTCTATTTTATTGGCTTTCCTACTCCACATTTTTAAATTTTGCTGTATATAAAAATACTGCATGAGTCGCTAATGAATTAGATTTCTAATATTTATAAATAAATTTCCTGTTTTGCAGTCCCTGTTAAACTTTATTTAATTACTATTTTGAACAAATATTTTTATATAATCTCTTCGTTGCATTTTTAGATTATATTTTAACTGGAATTTTTTATAATTGGCGTTTTCCTGTTCCCATCATTCTAAGTACATCCAATAACTGCAACACGTTATCTAGATATATAAAGTTAAGTGTCCTCACAAACTCACCCACTCAACACTATATCTCAAGCACCACAAGGCCTAGGAAGCTAACATTTTGCATGGGGATTCTTCTTATACTGTAGAGGTGCACTAAGAAGGAATTTTTCGAAATGTATACCTTAAGGGTGTAAAATGGGTGTTTAAAGTTTCAATAATAAGGCAATAAGATGGTTGGCAACGACTAACAATGTGAATTGTCGGTTATTGAAATTTGTAATCAAAATTTTTTTAAATCACATTTTAGATACTGGTTAGCCTCCGAGCAACACTGGGTAACTCCAGCTTGTATAAAATAATTATGTAGCAATTAAAAAATTAAATTTAATAGTTTGATTTCTTTCCTATTTTCTAATTCCTTTGGTATTTTGATTGCATGATTTTTTCCATTATTAATAGTGTCAGTTTAAATTTGAGTCAGTTCTTAATGACATATCTCTAGTACCCAAATTAAAAACTGAAATATTGATGTGTGCTGTAAAAATATAGTATGATCAAAAATTATTTTTGTATAGTATGGCTATGATATAGTTCCTACGTTGTGAATGCAACTATAAGTCATTTAACTATAAACATAGTTGCATTCATAAATTAGGAACTATTCCATAACCGTATTAGATGAAAATAATTTTTGGTCATACTTGACAATGATTAAGAGCCTAATTTGAATGCGTTTGTTGCCCATAAAGCATATAAATTTCACCGAATGCTTGAATTTATTAATTTACAACACAGATAGACATCATTTGTCATTTTATTGTTTATGTTGTTTAAAAAGTAACCCTAAACATAGTTCATAACTAACATATTCTCTCTGGCAAACATTTTAAAATTATTACTTTAAGCTTTAATTATGTGAGGTGCTACTTACGCAGTATTCCTTCCAAGTAAATGTTTACCTACATAATGCTTCCTGGAAATTCAACGCTCCTGTGATCGATTTTGCATTTGCTGGAAACTTCCGGATTTTTTTATGGGCTGGGGATTGTCATTCATTTTTCAAATAAGAGTGCAGTGAGCTGTCACAGAACGAACATGTTGGAGCGTACACTGATCCCGAAAACAAATCCAGCAAATAGCAGCATCTCTTTCCTGGTTTTCCTATGAAGCACTTCTCAAAATCTGTTATTCTAAAGCGAATCTAGAAAACTGTCATTCAAACGTATTTTATTGCCTGTTTTGATTTATCTTAGTACTATTAAAAAAACCTTTACAACAAAAATGTTTTTTAACCAAGAATTTATCATTTCTGTCTCAGAGATTGTATTATTTTTGTACAAATTGCGGTAAGTCTAATTTCTATAGAATTTAAATTGTAACGGGATATGTTTTAGATCATGATATCTGATATTTAATACAAAACTGATGAGAAAAGAAATCGGGTAAAGTAAGTGTACATTTTATAGAACTCTTAACACAAATTCTCTCACGCATTAAAAGCTTATAGGGGTATTACACTTTTATTGAGGGTTACTTGGAGTTGTGCCATAAAGTTCCTTTTACTCGGAAATCATATTTTTTATTGCATCATTGGAGAGAGTATACTTGGCAGTTTTTATATTATTAGAAACTGCAGCCAGTAGAAAACATGCCACGCCATTTTAATTTTTAGAAGCTAAAAATGGAATTTCTTTTTGTACAATTATTAATAATTACTGATTACAATAATTACTAAGTCGTTATTTGCTCCATGGGGTTTTCGTCGCTCTTCGATGTCGGTTCTGTAACCTGTCTAGTGTTTACCAGTCTCTACTAAACAAAACCATGACCTGCATCTGGTGCATAGTTATCGGCGTATTTTTAAATTTTGCTTATAATATAATGTTTTCATAGTTTGTTTTAAATTGTACAACTAGTTAGTCAAAGTTTAAAATTGCCAAAGCCTGTAAAATTTCAATTTTAGAGTTAAGTACTCGCATGTAAAACAATGCTTATTTTATAAAATTTCGCGTGAAAGCGAAAACGTACATACTTGATTTTCAAGTAACTGACATTTATACAGAGATCACAAGCATTGCACAAAATAAGGCATTTTCTAACTGGTTTTATAAATTATTATTGCAGTTTTATTCTCTTTGGTTTATTTAATTTTTTAGAATGGCGCCACCTTCTGAAAAACAAAAAACATTCGACGCCTTTATACAAAAACCAAAAAGCACTACCCTTCATGTCAGTCAAGATAAGACGGTAGAAATTCAAAATTCAGAGAAAGAAGATGATTTTTCAACAAATTCCAGAGAAAGTGGAACTGCATCCACCTCTATTTCCGCTAATAATGGGAAGATTGAAAGTTGGCCAAACGATGTCGGAGCTTATTTTGACGCGCTGATAGACCTCTTGGGATCTTTCTAATTTAAAGAAAAATGAATTATTGGAGAACCCTTAAAATACATTTTAATATTAGTTATTTGAATAAATATACTTGGCTTGTCTATTCGTATATAAAACAAGGAGTTTTTTGTCGGATTTTCTTGAAATCAAGCATGTTAAATGGCTCAAATCTTTTTTTTTAATGAAAAACAATTGAATTTAGAGGTATGAAGTAATATATCAAAAAAGGCTCATTAACAGCGCTTTTCAAAAATTCATACAGAACCTTTTATTTGAAAAAAAAATAAATTTGTTAGTGTAACATGTACATTAGTAATACCGAGAACCATCATTTTCCACTGGAGAGGTAGTTCAAGAAAGCATACTTTTGTTGGTAACGTTTTTCTTCATTCAATTTCAATTCTCTTACAGCAGCCGTCTGAAATTCAGCATTTTTTTTGCATAAAATGGTTGATATGTATCTTCAAAACAACTGACATTAGACCCATACAACTTTATATATATTATTAGTATTTCAATGCAAAACTTTCAAGTTACCTAAATGCAGGACATTCCATTAAAAAAGGTAAATTTCATTCGCCATACTTTTTTGAGCTACCCTGTACAATCAAAACAATTTTAGTAATGTGCACCACCTTCGTACTTACAATATTTATATACACAATATTTTACATACACTATGTAACTCTCATAGAAATATCTTCCAATACCCCGTTTAATATAACATGTCAGTTTTGTAATAAACACAGTTATAAGGTTATGTTGTTGACATGCAAAACAAATAAAAATTATACAGAATTTTTAACCATTACTTTTTTTTCCGAAAACTTTTGGCCATACGTTATCTTTACCTTTCACGCCAATTTACAAAAACGAGTTAATGAAACTTTGAAGAACTATGAAATATTTGAGTTCACATTTGGAATTTGGGTAAAAATGTCCTTATCAATTAAGTAGTATATTTTGTTTATGTTATGTTTCCTTCATTTTTCACCAATGTTTTACTTTTAAAAAATTGGCGGCGGCGATTGCTTTTGCCCAGTGGTTTAGGGTTATTAGACAAGTGTAGAACTAAAAGGCCGTGCCCCCACCCCCTGTCAAACAGCCGCCATCTTGAAAACATTTTGAAATCGTTTTTTCTTGTGATCCATTGGTCGCACAGAAAAAGTTATTGAACAACTGTTGGAAATAGAATTCTACACATTTTTGGTCGCTGCCGCGATGCCGAGAAGTTGATATTTCGAACGGTAGAGGGCGACAACGTTACCAAAAATTGTTTTTCTCCGTGCGTGAAAAGCGATAAACCTTTTTCCCATGTATTTTCCCTGAACACCTGTTGTTCTAAACGTGTTACAACTTTCATTTCATTGTATTCTACGCATCAATTCGGAGTAAAACTTCATGGAAAAACTTTCTGCTTTATTCATAAAAAATGCCCGATTACTGTTTGGTTTGCAATGCAGTCGGCGAGAACTAAAAACCCGTGACTGCGCGAGGTGCGCGAGGTAGAAATACTCTTATCAAGGCCAGTGCAATAAGAGAAAATTCTGAGAAATAATAGTATATAACAGATCCGAATATTACTGTTGTTTTACCTCGCAAAAGAGAAATTACTACTTTGCTGCGCCGGGATATACGAAGATTGTTCAATAGAAACACGTATGGAGGCTGTAGCATAATATCTAGTACCTAACTCGATTTTAAAAAATCTCTCTTAATATTAAGGTATGAGTCCCACAGTCAGTCTTATAAAGGCCACTAATCTGACGTTAACTTTAATTCGCTGTTAAAATAAACAAAAGCGCATCAAAACGTTGGCGCTTATGGCATTTTATTCATTAGTAAACAAATTTTGATGCTCTTTTGTTTATTTTAACAACGAATTCAAGTTAACGTCTGATTAGTGGCCTTTATAAGACTGGTGGCCAGTGTTGTATTAATCTACAGATTCTCTGCTGGTAAATTTCTTGCTGCTCTTGAAGAAACTATTTTCGAATGGCAGTCTACACTTCCATGTCCGAAGTGAATTGCTGCTCCTTTAGTAATTGTTTTAATGAATTTTGTGATAATAAGAGTAGGAATAATGGAACGAACACTTCCTATACTGATGCTCATCATATCAGAAAGTTGTGTGATTTTAATGTATACTTGCAAGAAAAGCAGTTTTCAAACGCCTCACATTTTCATCAGAAGTTGCAACTCGAACATGTTCTGAAGGAACGAAGACTTTGGTCAACTCTCTTCCTTGGCGAAATTTTTTGTACCGCTAAACCACTACCATGCGAGAATAACTATAGTCACTATCGGCAGTTTTCATTCTCTGATGGATTTCTAGTGGTTGGCGTCCTTCGGCGACTAAAAACTAAATAACAAACAGTATGCACACTATCTTTGGACGGATTTTTTATAGTAAACGCCATTTCCTAGCTCTATAAAAATGGCCACAAAGAAACAATTGCAAAGAAATTTAGCAGACACCTCACTAATATGCCAATAACCTCATGCATGTGCCATGATGACCAAGTCGTGCCTACGTGATCCAAACGTGTTTCTATTGAACAATCCTCGTACATTTCCCATGCCGCACAGGTTTTGAAGGGCTGTAACTCGGATACTATTTAAAGCAGTCACATTATTAAAAGAGATTTTTGCATATTTTTTCAAACACTACAACTTTCACATTCGCAATTTTCCGAAAAAAACACCCCCACAGAGCTAGAATGGCGGAAACAGATTTTGGGTAACTTTGTTGTCCTCTACCGTTAGAAATACCAACTTCTCGGTATCGCAGTAATGACCAAAAATGTGTAGATTTTTATTTCCAACATTTTGTGCTTAATAACTTTTTCTATGCGACTAATGCATCGCGAGAAAAAACGATTTCAAAATGTTTTCAAGATAGCGGTTGTTTGGCCGGTTTTAGGAATAATTGATGAGAATTGTACTTTCAAGGACTGTAGTATGCGGGATATACGATAATAAAATGGTTGAGCAACTCTTAGATTACTGACATAGACAGGGTGGAAACATTTAGCAAATACGTATTCGTAAACTGTTATCGCGACGCATAGGTAAGCTCAACATTTTCTTCTATTAGTGGGGGTTCATTTGCATTGTACTGATGGGGCCATAATTATACCGTGTGTCCACAGGAGTACGCACCATAGAGATAAGATAATGCCAATAGAATATAAATATCCACCAGTGCTGTGACCACCGTCCCTTTTCTTGTACCATTTATAACAATATTGTTTCATACAGTGGCGAGTCAAAAGCCAGAAACAACGTTTTAGCGTGCCGGCGATCACAGCATTAGTCGATCTTTCTATTCTATTTGGTTATCCCTATGGTGCGTCCTCCTGTGGACACACGGTATATAACAGCAATGAGATAACATGAACAGGCAAATAGAACTCTTGAGTAAGAAAGAGATGGCCACACAAAAAAATTATATTAGTAGGCATGTTTAGTTGACAAATGTCATAATTATTTTAAGAGTCAAGCCTTCTCGAATATTTGCTACTATGTTTATCTCTTTCTTACTCATGCAATACGTGTTATCTTCTTGTTCATGTTATCTTATTGCTGTTATATATAATTGTGGCCCCATCGGTATAACAATTTTGGTGTAGGCTTCTAACTGCTCCAGTTGCTAATCGTATAGCTGTGTTTTACATTACGTCCAGGGGTTTTAAGTGCAGAGATTTTGTTGACGCATATATGATTGACCCATAATCTATTTTGGAGCCTGTTTGGGCTCTGTATATTTGCAGCAAAAAAGAAGTATCGCCCCCCCCCCCCCCCCCCCCCATTGATTGTGATATTTAGTTTTTTTTTTGCAGTCGTTTTCAATGCATCCATGTGTAATCCCCAAGTAAGTTTCTTGTCAAATATCATTCCAAATAGCTGTATACGATCTTCATACTTAATTGTCTTTCTCAAGAAAAATTTGGTAGAAGGTTAGAATGTGTCCGTTTATGCTAAAATCCTGTAGAGGTTGTATAATATTACGTTTTCGTGCCATCTAAAAAGCTTTCTCTATGTCAAAACAGACTGCTATTAGATACTGTTCGTTTGTAAATGCCTTGTGAATCTCACTTTCAAGATTTATCAGCTGGTCATACGTTGAGCGGATTTGTCGGAATCCACTTTGATGCTTAGTAAGTTAATTTTTTGCTTCCAGGAACCAGCAGAGTCTAAAATTTATAATTTTTTCCATAATTTTGCACACACAAGTAAGTAAGATAGGACAATAGCTAAGTGGATTGGTTTGATCATTTCCTGCCTTGTGGATTACCACTACACTAGCTTCTTGCCATATTTTTGGAAATATGTTGTTGCTCCATATACGGTTATAGAGGTCATGTAATTTGGTTTTGGCTTCATTTGGTAGTTTCTGTAGCAGTATCAAAGGTATGTTATCCGGACCAGATGCAAATTTTCCACAGGCTTTTAACGAGAACTCTAATTCTGACGGATATATTTCCAAATTAAACTGATTTACTCTATCATGGGTAATTTACATTTGTTGCTCTTCTTCACGAGTTATGAATTCAATAAACACATTGGTATAGTTTTCGTTGCTAGATGTGTTTGAAAAAGTCGTTGCTAACGTTGAAGTAATCTCAGTGTTGTTGATATTGGGACGTTTATCTTGAAAGATGTAGAGCTACCTTTAAATCTGCGAATTATATTCCATACTTTAGAGGTGCTTGTGTCTCTGTTGATTGATGAAACATATGCTTTCCAAGAGAATATGTTGCTTTCTTTGACTATTCGACGGGCTTCTAGGCGTAGCTTTTTATAAGTGATGATGTAACGCTCTATTTTATTTTACGTTTACATTTAAATAGTTTCTCGAGGCAGATTGTTTTCGAATATGATTTTCTCGCGCGCCCCGCTTTTGTCATTGCGTGCTTTACATTTCGCTCAAGGAACGCTCGTCCTTGGAGAAGACACCTGCAAAGAATTTTTCGTTGCGAGTTTTCTTTCGATAGCGAGCCACAGTCAAAGTCGGCTGGGTTCGATCGATATTTTCTTAGAAGCCGCAGCCGGGGATTTGGCATTGTTTTATCCAGCAGCCTTGGAAGCTTGAGTTTTGTTAACAATTGACGATAGCACTGCGGCGTCCTCTTGCACGTTTAGGTGATTTCCAACTTTGGTGAGTTTTTTCTTTTTAGTTTTTCTGTGTGCTAATTTCATGATATAAATCCTGCTTTCAAGACCCTTGTCTTCATGCCGACAGTTTCAAAAATCATGGCCTTATTGCCAGCAACCTCAGGGACCACAGCCCTCATATCAGAAGCTTCTCGACCACGGCCGCCTGTATGCTGCATTTTAGATCACGGCCTCATGTATGCATCTTTCTGAATCACGACCTTCATGCACGCTGCATTTAAGATCTCGGCACTCGTGCTTGCTACTTTTAAGAACCACGTGGGATCGCTAGATAGTGCTTCTTAAAAGAACGTGAGTACATACATCAAACTTCAGCTTATATTTAATTGTCGGTAATGGGCTTTTTCCTAAGAAATTACGGTTCAACGAAGGCCTTCGATTAACCAACTGTACGCATTAACAATCAATTATTTTAGCAACGCCTGATGCGTTGGTATTTTATTCTTCACCGCTGAATTTTTTGTGTGGACCATATGTTTATTTCAGCGAGCTTACTTTATGCGTCAGGCTGGTCTTTGCCGTCAACGAAAGCTTTAAGTACCCCTAAAATATATTTTCAGATGTTTGCATTGCCCCCGAACTTTATAATATTGTCAAGCCCATATTCTGGTTTTAATTTTGTTGATGGATTGATCCCGTTATTATGTGACAATTTATGCTTTTATGCAATAGGCTACGCCTTTCAATTGTACCGAGCCATTCTAGCCTTATTGGCGTTTGTAAATTAATTATTTGCTAATGTTGACTGTTATAATAATAATTAAATGCCGCTATTTCTAATTTACTGTGTTTATCTTGTTATGAACATCCCCTACACGATGTGCATCTTTATATAAGAGTAGAACCTGTAATTTTAAGATAGGTGGTAATATACTTTTAGCTAGGTGTGTTATGTTGTTAAGTTGTTCTCTGAATGTCATTTTTTGGCAGCGGTCTATTATGATGTGTTTTTATCGGACTTTTTCCACTGTCTAGGGTGTATATCACACGACGGGAAATTGAGATAATCACAGTAATGCTGCAAGCTAATAACTACCCAAAATGAACCCTAAACCAAACGCTAAAAGAGATGGACAGAAATAATAAGAAAACGAAGCCAACAACCACGGCCGTGATACCGAGGAGTTTTCGACAAACTGAGAAGAATCGGAAACAAATTTAATATAAGAACTGCCTTCAAGTCCACAACAACTCTAAGAGGCATGATGACGCATACCAAGCTTCAGAACGAAGATCAGAGTTTAAAGAACTGTATCTACAGCGTACCGTGCGAGTGTGGAAGACAATACATAGGGGAAACACAACGACCTCTACGAGTGAAATTATCGGAACACCGCAAAAATATTAGACAGGGCGAAACCATCATATCCAAGATCGCAGAACACGTCTGGAACGAAGACCACCGCATACAATGAGATAACGCATCAATTGTAGCTAAAGAGGAAAATAGGTTCCGTAGGAAGCTGAACGAAGCTGCATACATAGCGCTGGCAGTAGAACCAATTAGTCATACTAGCGCAGAACTAAAGCCCATTTGGATGCCACTACTGCGCAGAAAACTACAAAAATAATCTGTATGCACATACAGCGGTAAGATATATATAAGTTTATAACTAAAATATATAACCGCGCTGGTGGCCTAGTGGTAAGAGTGACACACTAGTAATCACACATGATTAGCGGTCCCGGGTTTAAACCCTAGGGGAGACAAGAGTTTACAAATAAAAGCGTACAATATCAGTCCTTCTCGGGACTAACCAAGAACACCTAAAGACGGGAGTAGATCAAAACTCCCGAAACGTCGTGTGATATACACCCTGGAAAAAGTCCGATAATAACACAACATATTGTTAAGTGTTTAACGACAGACGCCCAAAATGTTGTTGCTTCATAAAATTGTTTATCTAGGACAGTGTGTAAAATTGACTTTTAGTTGGCAGTTTTAAGTTTGTAAAACGACTGTTTAATAACATGTTTCCATTAGTTTACGTCGTTAATAGCAACGTGCTTAAAAAATTTCATTAGGCACGTAGTTAGTAGCAACGTGTTTTAAAATTTTTAAAACTATCAAAACTATCAAAATTAGGACCGGTTGCTAGTAATTCTAATTTACATGTAAAATATTGTTTATATTTATCGTATTTTTTAGATTCTATTGTAGATAAAATATTGTACGATACACATGCGTAAAGCATCTTTAGTCACTCGTGGGGGTAAAACGCTCGCTCACTCGCGTTTTAATTCTACCCCATCATCATAATCATCATCATCATCAATCAGCTTATACTAGTCCACTGCAGGACAAAGCCTCCCTTGTTTGTTTCCAAAGTCCTCTGTCGTTTGCAGCCTGTATCCAGTTCGTATGGATTCTCTTAATGTCATCAGTCCACCTAGTAGGAGGGCGACCTCTACTTCTATATGCATCTGATCTCGGTCTCCACTCTATCATACGCTTCGTCCATCTACCATCTCTCATTCTGGCCATATGTCCGGCCCAGTTCCACTTAAGCGTGGTAATTCGGTGTATTGCATCCATTACTCCTGTTCGACGTCTTATTTCTATGTTTGGTCAAAACAGGCAGAACAGACTGATCGAAAACTTTTCTTTTAAGACAATTGGCAAGTTTAGATTTGAAAACATATCCTAATTTACCGAAAGCGGCCCAGGTTAAACTTATTCTTCTTAAGAGTTCATGAGTCTGGTTGTCTTTGGAGATACGGATTTCATGACCGAAATACTTATAAGTTGTGGTTTCCTCTATATGTTTTCCATCCACAAAAATGGATTCACTAAGAACTAAGTTTGTCATGATTGTCATGATATTAACTCTACTCCACTCGTGCCTAAAGAGTAGCTTTACGCACTTGTATCGTAAATTACTATTTAACCCTAAGGATCGCTGCCTAGCCTTTACTGACGCCAAATTTTTTACAGAGGGACAGAGCTGGCTAGGGCCGTGGCAACAAGATTTTCTACAGTAAGATGTTTTCTATATTTGTTGATGACCTTTTTCAATTTTCTGATGGCTTTTGAGCAATTTTCGTCCTACCAGGGTGTAGGAGCGTGTGTAGCTATAGTTATTGTCTGACTAATATCGATATTAAATGCATCCCTAATGATATCTGAAAATCTAGCGAAGATATTATCACTGCTGTCTTGCATATTCAAGAGATCAATGTTTCTATTGATAATATTGTGGTTTTGCTCCCAGTTTGCATCCTTGAGCTTCCACTTCTACGTTGTTCGAATCTCCTGCGTTGTGGAATTCTTTATCTGAATAAAGATAGAAAAGTGACCGCTCTCATAGAAGTCAAGGAGGACATAATGGATAGGTCAAAAGCAGTGAACGTTCCATTGAAAGGTGAAAAGTGTATTGCCGTACCTCTGCTCAGCAGGCTGACATTGGGTTCGTCTAGTATTTGCTTCATAATTCTTCCCCTAACATCACTAGTATGTAATCCCCATAGTGTGTTGTGGCTGTTGAAGTCTCGTAAGATACAAAATGAATTAGATTTACGATTTCATTTCGCTTGAGTTCCTGACTTTTCGGTAAATATATACTACATACTGTAATTTTATTAGAAAACGAAATAGTTTCGCGACAGTTTCAAGGTTAGTGTTTAACATAACCTTTGCACTGTTATACGAGCTTTTAATGAATATAGCTACGCCACCACTAGCTATGTTAGGGTTTATCCGATGTTTGAAATAAGCATGATAACCTTGAGGACGCCATTATGCGTTTATTTAAAGTTAGTCTCTTGGAGGCACATAATATCAGGAGAGTATGTGGTTAAGATTAGTCCAATATTTGTTATTCGGGTGTAGAAGCCATGTACATCATATTAATAAAGGAGAACGATCCAAACGTGTGCGTCCGTCACGACAATTGCAGACGCGATGATCCCCATTTGCGTTTGTTTGCATTTCGCCGTCGCTTCGATTTCATGACCGGGGCGGAGCCCCGACGGCCCCCTTGGAGAGGGGCGGATCCCCGAGGGCTTCCTTGGAGAGGGGCGGAGCCCTGATGGCCCCTTAGAGAAAGGCGGATCTCGAGGGCCCCCTTGGAGAGGGGCGGATCCCCGTAAACCCCCTTGGAGAGGGGCGGAGCCCCGTTAGCCCCCTTGGAGAGGGGTGGAGCCCTTTGAGCCCCATTGTAAAGGCGGAGCCCCATTGGAGAGGGGCGGAGTCCCGAGAGCCCTCTTGGAGAGGGGCGAAACCCCGGAGCTCCCTTGGAGAGGGGCGAAGCTACGTAAGCCCCCTTGGAGAGGGGCAAAGCCCCGAGAGCCCCCTTGGAGAGGGCGGAGCCCGGAGTACCCAGTTGGAAAGAGACGGAGCCCCGAAAGCCCCCTAGGAGAGGGGCGAAGCCCCGAGAGCGCCCTTGGAGAGGGACGGAGCCCCGAAGGCCCCTTTGGAGAGGGGCGGAGCCCCGTGAGCCCCCTTGGAGAGGGACGAAGCTCCGGGGCTCCCTTGGAGAGGGGAAAAGCCCCGAAGGCCCCAATTGGAGAGAGGCGGAGCGTTATTTGAGCGGAATTGTGATTAAATGGATGCGATTTTAGAAAAGGACCCTAACCAATTCGCGTTTCTTTTTGAAGATGATGCGCAAAGCTTAAAACTACTTCTCAGTGGTGACACATAAAATGTGCTATGCAGCGCATACGAAAATACATCAGGATAGACCTCGGAATAGCGCGCGCAGCCCCGTTTATTCCTGAATAAAAGTGAACAATAGTAGAATAAATGAGTTGAACTAGCGTTAGAATCTGTGGTCTCGCATGCCAGCGTTTTTATAATTCTTATAAATCTTGTTTTAATACTGCGATGTTGCAAGTGAGAATATATAATCCTTTATCATCGACGTGAGCCCATCAATGTCTTTGGGGCATTTTCCAGGAAGTCTTTAAAAGTTCGTAGTTTAATACATATCGATTATTGTTGTCTTTATATAGGTTTTCTATTGATTTAAGTAGTTCATTGAGTGCAGTTTTTTTTGTTTTTGTTTCTTTTTTGTTTAGGATTTTTGCAAGATTCACGTCTAGTGGTTGTTTTAATTCATCGTTGGGGTAATTTGGCTTTAAGGTACAGTTTTCTACTTTTGGTGTTTCAGTTTTTGTGGTTACCGATACCTATCCTTTAGGAAGAGGAAGTAGTGTCGTGGTTCGCTGTTTGTAGTTTTTTTTCTCATTTACACTAGCAGTAGCGTACTGAGCTCCAGTGGTGATAATTCTGGGATACCTTATTGCAGAATGATCTGATTGTTTACATAGCAAGACAGTCCTTCAGTAGATATAAAAATTCTTTATATCTAGTTTTCGTTATGAACAAGAATGGTGTCTGGTACTTCATGACATTTTTTAAAGATATACGAGTATATTTGACAACGAAAACTAAATATGCGCAAGGCCAGCACGCAGAAAGGTCTTTGGGGAAACCAGCTTTAGACTTTTTTTATGTCTTCTATAACCTCATGCGGGATGGATGCAGATACATTTGATAACAGAATTCTGGCCGGTATTGTTAATCGACAGGGATTTAATGAACGGGTTCCGACATATATTTTATTCTGTATGATGTTAATAAATAATCAACGCTTTCTTTAAAAGATAGGTAGGTATACCCAAAATCTGGTACTACTAGGAATTTTTGAAGAACAGCGGATATGATTAGAGATTATAATTTTAGCAATCGCCTTAATATATTCTATTTGTGGTAGCCCTTACACGGCATCAATAATTATTGCTTGATCTTTTTTAAGAAAAATCGAATGTTAGGATTTAGCTTGTTAAGACCAGTTTAAGCATCCGCACTTGCATTTCAAATATCCGCGCTTTCCGGCATCTTTCATTTCAAATATTAGCAAACCCGCGCTCCCCTTTCAAATTCATATATCGACGCTTTCCGCTCGTTCTAATATAGTGTGGTTTCAATCGCTTACACGTGTGAGATCAGACACAGATGTTCTTTGACATCACGTCGTAAAAACTAGTCTGGTGATTTAAGCCCCGCCCTACAGCAAATCCGTCGCCACATATTTACCACAGTGTGCCGCATTTTGACTCGAAGAAGCGGTTGTAATGTTGTTTCAGTAGAGCGAATTGGTTTTCCCAATACCTACATTTAGTTATATAAATAAGTTTTAAAATTGAATAAATAATTTTAACTAAATATCATAACACCTGTTTTTGTACTAGCTACCACGGTAGCACGTATTTATTTTGTTAGTTGCTATGGTTTATGGACTATTTTATTCACTAGTGAATAAGGTAGCACTTTATCCATCCTCATCGTTAAAATATTACTTTACTATATAGATTTTCGTAAAGAAAATACAGCTTTACAAGTAGGCATTGGATATAGCTATTTATGAAACAAGTGCTAAAAGTGAATGTTTATGCACGAACCATGAAAATTCTGTCCAGTGCAATAACACTTTTAGCACGAGTTTGCATACAAAATTTTATCTACGACCTTAAATTTACTGATATAATGTAACATATGATGTATTGCAAGAAAAATCAGCTAGTTTTATGCGTTTTTTTTCCATTGCGATAAACGATATTGAATTCAAAAGCTTGCAGACCGTAAAATGCCTTTACCAAAAAAATGCCTGTAGCATTAACAACCGCTAGTTTCAAGCTCGTACAAATGATAAAAGGGGTTGTCAGAAATTCTCGGTATGTGAACATAACGTATACTTTCTAAAATGTTCCAGCTCACAAACGAGAAAATCTGTGGACAATACAGGTGTAGAGCAACAACTGGATATTTACTGCATAATGCATAAATGAAGTGTGATCACGCAACATTTGTACTGTTATTCTTATAAATCAAACCACAAACTAAGGTAATACATATTTAATTAGTCTCTTTACTTTGCTATATAATTTCTAAGGCTATTTCTATATTTATACATGGCCAAATTTTGTTATAACTGAAAACCAATGGCATTGCCCATATTACTAAATGTGATAACGCATTTCCAATCAATATCGTGTAGAGATCGCGTGAATATAACTAAGCAAACTCAATTTCAACAAACAAACAGCTAATATTTACTAATTTCGCTTCCTCTTTGCTATATTTTTCTTCCAATATTGATCCTAAAAACAAACCAATAGATCGTGTAGTTGTAAGAAGAATTCATACCAAGCTTGCTAGGATAATCTCCGTTCTTGACGCATTTATTTTTCATTTCTCACAAAATTTTATCCATTAGCTTATAAGTATTGTCTAATTCAAAGGAAACCGTGAAAAATCTTCAGATAATACGGTTCATAACAATTTAAATTGCTTTAAAATGTTCTCTTAAGGAGATTTTCACAGCATCAATATTATTGGCAATAAATAGCATATCGCATTTAAGCAGTTGTCGAATATGGTGGCGCTAATTTCTGTCTTTCTCAAAAAGGCCTTGTTATAAATTGCTATTTGAACTATCAAGTAATTAATTTTGGGTTTAGGAAAATGACAGACGAATAAGGTAGTCTCTCTCAATAAAACTGAAGGTTTAATAGTACACTATGACGGTCATAGCGGCGCTTTAAAAGGAATTTAGAAACTACATGGAAATAGCAGCTTTTTGAGTTTTAGATGTCATAAATTAAAAATAATTAATTTATTTATTAACACTCCTGTTCTAGAAATTGCAAAGTAGAAGCATCGCTCTAATTCATTAGTCGATCTAATATCGCTTCTCGTTAGCGGCTACCTGATGTCTTAGCAATTGAAACGCAGCGGTGGCGTAGCAATTTTTTTATTTTGTAAAAAAATTATAATGATAAATGCATTACTACAACCTTCGCAAACAATTAGATGAAAGGCAAAATAAGGACAAAACAAGGTTGAGAATCAGGCAAATAAACAACATTCCCAAATGTTCGTTTAAACTAATTGATGCACCCAATTAGACCAATTAGACAACTGATTTCTATAATGCCGTTAGTACTGATGTAATGAACATAATTGCTCATACGGAAACGAATTTTCAAGATTATGTATTTAAATCTAAACTCTTTCATATTACTTACAATATTTGTCGATATGACATAGATTTGGTAGCCAACAGTGTTACTAAAGTAGGAAGGTCTAGCATTTGCATTCAAAACAATTTAAATATATTACCTTTCATTTCTCACCATGCTTTTAGCAGTCGATATAGTTGGATGAATATTGTCAACCATTTCGCTTACTCTACTTCATATCCATCCAGTATTACGTATCAATGTTTACGATACACTCATTGGTTTTTAGAGCTTACACTAGTTTTCGAAATACTAATCAACTTTAATATCCACAAATTTGATATCAATGTTAATGACTACGATGTTATAATTGTTAATAATATTTTAAAGTTTACAGTTAATTCACTCATCCATCAAGACCCAGTTATCATTGTAACGGACCCATTCGTGCCACTTGAATATATGCATTTCATACCTTTTTATTACATCTTGTTAGCAATAAAGCTTAACCGTATGTTTTATTATGTCTTAACTTACGCAATATAAGTAATTATGCGGTCACGCAGTATAAGTGCCTGTACGCAAGTTTGGCGGAGTGCGGAGGGATGTACACTTCTGTGCAATAAAATTAAGCACAGGTCTTACGACTATTTTTACAATATTCTAGTTTGTATAATTCGGGTCTATTTTAATTGCTTAGCAGCAGTTTCAATAAATGATAAAACATCATAACTTGAAAATAACACCTTTATTAAAAGACCAGAACTAAGACCTTTCAAAAATAAAACGCTATTAATAAATACAACAAAGACGTGTGTGCTTAATTTTATTGCACAGAAGTGTACAACAACAGCAGGATTCAAATATGCGGGGTTATGAGTGGAAGAAGCCCGGGAGGCGAAGGGCGCAAGGGAACTGCGTGGTTTTTGAGCGACCCATGCATGTGCGTGCCAATTAACCAAGGTGCGACGCGTGTTAATAAAGGCACTAAAGTGCACCGAATTGTGAAGTATTAGCCTGCAATCATCGCCGCCGACACAAAGAGTTTCCTAAGTGGGAGCACCTACTACGAAGGCATCAAATATTTGGGCCGCATCGCCAAAGGCTGCTGTCACTGCCAGAAGGAAGCCGTTGTGTCAACGCCGCGCCGCAGAGGCGTCGTCCTTAGGCAATTGCATAATGAATGATTGCTCATCGAAAATAACGGGGGTTTACCTGCAAGCCAGTACGAAGTTAATTCGTCATCCGCTGAGTCAGCGCGTTTGCTTGCATTTAACGCGCCTCCATGGGGCACACATTCTTCGACCGCGTGCAACCGCGTATGAGTCAGCTGAATTCTAGAAAAGCCACCAGCGCATTTCAAGAATAGACAACTTCGCCCAGTTTACTTGAGTCCGGAATTCACACACATTTCGTGCTATCAGTAGTTGACTTTGCGTATACAGTTGAACATTAGAGCACTATTTAAGGTGTTTTCATGAATGTAGCATACATCCCTTTCATTGTGTATTTTCCTTGCGTAGGTAATTAAAGTATTATTATCAGCTTCACTGTATGATGGGACGTCGTTCATTCTTTTTGTTTTATATACATCTATTCTCTTGTATTTCTGCTTTTCTTACAGATTATATATCTTTTTATTAAACTCTTGGGTTTTTATTGCTGGGAGGATTTCCATGCACCATTTCAGCATTCCAGAAGACAACGAATAACTCCAAAACAATATTAGCTTACCCTTAGCCGCACTGACAATGTTAATAGAGTCTTATACCTCTCCGACTGTTTAAGCTAGCAAACCCAGTGCAATATAAATTAATAATACAGTAGAGTATAGGGCTAAGTAAAAATCCGTATTACAACATCAAGTATAGTAACCGCATTTTCAAGAGCAGCAATGCATAGCAAATGCTTTTGAGAAACAGTTTCGTAGTGTTGACTTTGAATATGGCAAAATTCCATGTCGAACTCTTAGAGATTGTAAAGGTTTTTAAGAAATTAAAAGATAATTGCCGATACCACCACGATTCCCAGTTTTCTTGTAACAGACTGTATAGAAGTTCTGGCTGAACTTTAAATCATCTTTTTAATGTACTTCCATCTACTTTCATATTTCTGCCGATATTAGGAAAAATTTTAAAGCTTTTCGATATCTGCAGGAATTTATGGAATATATGTCCTGAGTAGCAAACCTTGACTGTCCGAATAAATTAATATATTTGTAAACAGCCACATTCGCTTTGAGTGAGCACAGAGTGCCTTTGATCAACTCGATCTATTTGCTCTTTAAATTAATTAACTTTCAAATAATTTAGTTGCTCTATTAAATTCTTATCTTTTACTTTACTCTAACAACCATTTCTCATACAAAGTTAGTTCAAAAGTACCAGAAGAAGCAAATCTGGAACCATTACAATCCCCTATGTTCATTAATGGTCTCTTTTCGGTTGTAAGAGTTCTTCATTGGTTAATATTAATAATAAATCCGATTGTGCAATCAAAAATCAAAGGCGTGTTGATTTGCTCCACTAACCACCAATTCTTCTTAACTACTAGCAAGTATGTTTACTATTAAAGTAAACACAATCAATTTTAACTATAAAATTAATAACAATACTACTACACGAACCGGTGAGACAAGAGATTGGTATTATGTATGACAGCAAATTTTTGTTTGATTGGCAAATCAAGAAAATTGTTGGAAAAAACTGCGGTCGCTTTAGTACTATTTTACCTCTACAAAGAAAAGAGGGTAAAACACCTTTCTATGTCAGCCCATGGCAATATTGAAAACTTTTAATTTTTAAACTATCAGGTCACTTATAGATCATATTCAGAAAATTTTAAAGTAACTTCTCAAAATCTAGATGAAGCAATCAATCAACCAAACCTGTCTTCGCATTTGTCGCCAGAAAGCAATTCCTATTCAAATTTATCACTGCCAACCCGATCTTCAAGTTCATTCTTCTTCTTCTTCTACTTTAGTAAGGCGAATCGTTTGTTTATTGCTATACACTGGATTCTTATTTGATTATTGCTGTGATATCAATTGATAATGTTAAGAATCGGTGCAGTCTAAGCCGCAAACCAATTTGACAAAGAAAACGCTTGTGTTTTAAAAATATAAATATTGTTAGTAAGAAAATGTACTCAATGTGATAGGTTTGCTTGTTATTAACAAATAAAATTCCTAATGTCTTAAAAATATTTTTTACGTTATATTTCTTGATAAAATGTTGTTTGTTTATATTGTACGGCTTATGGTAGAAAGCTAGATGTCAGAGTTTGCAGGTTGCACAATAGCCTCTGGCGAAACCTAGCGACTATCACTTAAATTACAACCGGGATCGACGGCTTAACATGCTCTTCGTTAATAAGTTATTATATATTATTATTTAGTAAGTTGTAGTTTGTCGTAGCAGATTACTATTTATAATAGGTGTCGCATTTGCACACTTTCTTCATTAAGCTTTCCCTGTAATTAAGGGTAATTCGTTGAACATAAAATGCCATATTTTTTTATATAATTGAAGCTATTAAAAATTAAAAAGATGTGTATTAATAGTTACATGTATCTAGGTTATACTATAACACCTCATTTATTCTTTCTAAGTTTTTAAAATCCTCTGCAATTTCAAAGGTTCCCTAAAAATACAATTAGTGTTAGGAAGTCCACCAGAAATATTTTTGAATCATGATGTCACGCAATTGTAATTAATACGACCCTGGTTTTCCCAAACGTGCTATTTTCACAAAAACTGGTGGAAGAGAAAACACCGCGCGGCTCCGTAACGTAATTAATTGACACAGCGACAATGGGCAAACTTACCTAGAGCAGTTTTAGTGCGGACGTGCCTGGAATATCCCATGGGGTGCAAGATCGCCCAATATCGATCAACTGACACGGCCACCAAACAGAAAATTGAAATAGTACACATCACAACCAGCAACGACACCGTAAATAAGCAGGCGTGTAAGTTCGTAGGCAACCCGACGTAAGCCAAAAGAGCGAAAGGGATTCCCAGGAGTCCCACCAACAGGTCAGCCGTGGCCAAGGAGACGATATAATAGTTGGTCCTCCGCCGCAGGCGCCTCTCTTTGCAGAAGACGGTGATCACCAGGGAGTTGCCCACGATGGCGATGAGTGCCACCAGAACCTCGCTGATGGTGTACACGAAGTTGGGCTCTGCGGGCTTGGCCACGGGGAGGCTGTCGTTCGTAACATTCGCCGTCTGCTCAAAGGGGTTGGATGTAATCATGGTCAGAGAGCCAGCCGAGTCTAATTAAAGTGTCTTGCACAACTTCACATTTAGCAAGGGTGAGATTTCAAGTGTCCGCTTAATTTTCTTCGGTGGTTATTGGAAAACTCCCTTAGCATTAGCCTAGTTCGGTCGACTTAAGTATACGCTCGCTTCTGTCCCGCATCTTGCCGCAGCTCTGCAAACAAATTATAATTTCAATTAAAATGTGGCTGGAGTTGTGCTGCTACTGAACATATAACATGTAGAAGCAAAGTTGTGTGAGCGAAATGCAGCTCGAACAAAAGAAATTCAAGCTGTAAAACAAACTTTGATAGAATTAACTATGTAGATAGGCAGTTAGTTTTTATTAGAAACATATGTTCTCTAAATAAGATAACTAGTAATAAGGGTTTTATTGTTTAATCGCTTTTAATCAAGCGAATATTTACAGTTTGTCTAGGAATTAAAACCACAAAAACAAAAGTAGTTATATTGCTATGGAGAGAAATCAGAATAGGAAGCTAATAATTATAAACAGGTATTTAAAAATTGGATGTAGTAATAAATAAAGTTAGGTTTTTAAATTGTTTACTGGTTAATGGCATACAGGATAATTATATGTGACTAAAGCAATAAATATGACAAAATAATAGACAAAGATATGACATAAAATAATAATAATAATAATAATAATAAAAATATCGAAAAATATTATATTATGAACGACAAAATTAAATGCATAAACAATTATTGTGGGTTTATTCATCAGAAGTTTTGATTTAAATTAAAAATATTATTATTTGTTCCTCACTTGTAAACATCAATTTATCAAGTCACTGTATTCGTCTTAAA
This sequence comes from Agriotes lineatus, assembly GCA_940337035.1. Lineage (NCBI taxonomy): Eukaryota > Metazoa > Arthropoda > Insecta > Coleoptera > Elateridae > Agriotes > Agriotes lineatus. The sequence goes on along the minus strand of OW679196.1, from coordinate 7,888,085 downwards.
AATGTCTCTTAACTGGCTACCCTGTAAAATTTTACTGACTAGCCATTAAAATTTTAACCCGTGCTTCTAGATAACTGATAGCGGGCAAAGCCAGAGTTGTCTTCCTTAGTATTTGTCATATTGATGAATTTAGTTGCTTGTCAGTTTGACATTGTGAATAAATGGTAAATTTATAATTATTTACAAGTGAGGAACAAATAAAATATTCAACAATACACGCAACGTAACGAGTTTTACTGGCTCCAGAAGGTGACTGGCTCGCCTTTGGCTCGTCAGTCATATTCTTCTGTCCGCCAGTAAAAATGCTTTTGCCAAGCTAGTAATGTTAAATACTATTTCATAACAGATCTCATAAAGTAAGAAAGAAAATAAAATAATAATGACAATTTAACTGGTGTCATTGTTAACCAATGGCATTCTTCAATTTAAAAATAAACTACCAATCGAACGATTATTCTAGTGAAAATCGTACGACACTCATTAATGACCAATAGAAAAATTAGTTCACCAGCCATAACCAAGACAACAAAAAAATTTCTTGGAAATTTTTTGTAGGTAGACATTACTTCTTTTTAGGGTTTGTGTCGTTACGATTTTCTTACTGAATCTGCATTCGAGCATTAATTCATATCCGGAAATTACTTTTCGTGCATTCCAACAACGTCCTAATTTGCCCTCGCGTCCCGCTCGGGCAAATTAATACGACGTTGTTGGAATGCACTCAAAAAAATTTCCGGAAAGAATTAATGCTCTTATGAGATTATATGTGACAATAATTCGAGGAGCTTTATTTCAGCGACAATAATTCGAGGAGCTTTATTTCAGCGACAATTTTTTCTGTAACAATTATTGTAGTGACAATATTTCGAGGAGCTTTATTTCAGCGACAATTTTTTCTGTAACTATTTTTTAATGAAAAGTTAAATTGTCAAGACGAATAGGACTCTAGGTCGAAATATTGCAGACAATTTTTGCTCTTCAGATTGTCTCGTTTCTGTTGCTTTAGAAAATAACGACTCGTGCAAGCACTCGTCGTTATTTTCGTCGCCCCAGAAACTCGTATCTGAATCGCAAAAATTATTGTCGGCAATATTTTGACCTCTCGTCCTATTATTACTGACTATTCAATTCACCTGTCATCTGTCAAAAAGTGACCAATGAAAATCCAGAATTCTGACGTTTCTTGAAAAAATCAAAAAAATATCAGTGGATATATCTTCCTAGAAGGTATTCAAGTGACTATTTTTAACAAATGCGATTTTTATTAAAAAAAGTCAATATTAGTGTTCTGTTACTATAGAAATTGCGTAGTTTGTTGCTAGATGTTACATTCTCATTTTTGAGCACTTGGAGCGTCTGATTTTATGCAAAACATATAGTGCATTATTGCAGATCTCGATTCCAAGCTCTGACATTCTGAGATAGGTGGCGCTCGTGTAACGAAACAAGAAAAATTGTTTGTTTGGGTATTGTCTTTTGTCTTGCTGTTTTTTCGTCCATTTCGGAATGGAATTGTAAGCCGCTTATTTTGAGCCAAGAAATTGGGCTTCCTCTTGCCGTTTGTACCTATTTGTGATGGAATTGTAGTGCTTGAAAGTCTCCATGGATCGGATTCCGCTAAATAGTGCCATGCAATGATTTCTGCTTGATCCTTGGGGACTTTGTACTGGACTTTGTACGGGACTTCGTACAGACCTCGGACGAGGTTTAATAGGCAGCCAAATTCTTCATTGGGGACAGCTCTTTGACGTTTCAAATTCACTTGACAGCTCCGAGTTAAATGGATCGAATCCTGCTGATGTCAAACTAGGCCACGGGATCCGTTGCTTCATGGAAAAGGTTTGATAGCTGTCACAGTTTTTCGTCGACCCAAGGTGCTGTACAATCAATTATTAAAATTAATTAAATTGCGTTCAGTGCAACCTTTTTGCTACTCGTTGCATTTCATGTGCCTTGTTTATTAGTACTTGTGTATCAAATCTTACTACTACGGTCTTTTGAACCCACTCCCATCTGCGACTGAGTGGTCGCGAGCGTAAACTCCCAAAGCTACCCCTATTTGGTGGCAGAGATTTATAAGCAGGTAAGAGCGCAGAGAGACATTGTGTTATAATACATTATTGGTCTTGAATTGTTGTATCGTAAAAGTAGTGGGGGTAATAATTGACGCCTAGTCGTGGGGCTTGTTTTTGTAAAGGTGCCAAAGCACAGACATTAGTCGGAAGTTTTGATATTCGTTTCAAGCAATTTTTGATTTTGCTTCGGTGGATAGTCGGACGTTTGTTCGTTGGGTTTCGTGGTATTGGGTTCTCGTTTTGGACCATTGGTTAGTTTGAGATTTGAATCTTTGTATTGGAACCAATTGGTCGCTCGTGAATCGGACTACGCCCTAATTGCGCGAACTCGTCTTTTGATATTTGATAGTTGGATTTGATTATGAGAGTTATGAAGATGGAGGTTGTTGATATTGGAATATTTAGTTTTGATTAACTAGGAGAGGTAAGTTTGAGTTTTGGACACTTGAATATTGATTATTGATAATTGAACACTAACCAGTATAGTGTTTTGTATATTTAGCCTTGTGTGATACTTCTTGCATTGTATGTTATACTAGTAAGATTAACATGGCGCGTTTACGAGGGGTATGAAAGAATGAGATAGGTCGTCTTCATGCAGATGAACTTGAATATGAATTGACTAGCTTTGGGTTACCTATCGGTACGGTTGATGTTATGCGCCAGTCTTTGCGTAACTTATTGAAGACTAAGGCTGATAGAACTCTTTCGGTCCCGGAGTATACGGTTGATTTCGCGACAGATAGAGAAGCGATTGAATGTGGTCTTGTAGAATTGGAATCCGCTATTGCCAATTTTTCGGGGGACACTTCATCCACGACGTTTCGACGTATGTCGGCTTTGATGATGCATTTGCTACGACGTTTGGATCGCGTTATGCCTGATGCTGACGCGGAAACAGTTGAGTTGAATGCACTTAAGTTGAGAGCGTGCACGGTCAAGGCAGAAATTGAGAGAGCTATTAAGAAGGGTGCTCGTCGACCTTCGATGGCCGCGTTGTTGGAACTTTCGACTAGTACGCCTATTCGACAATCTGTCAACGCTAGTGCAGTTAGTAATTCTGAGACATCTGATGATGACACCGATGATAAATCGCTTTCGCGTCCTTCGATCAAGTATGTGCCTGTCTCTCGTTGGAATTTGATTTTTGATGGACGTTCGACTTCTTCAGTAAATTCTTTCTTGGAGCGTGTTGAGGAGATGCGCGTGGCTCGCAACGTTTCGACCTCACAATTGTTTGCATCCGCAATTGATTTGTTTAGGGGCGATGCGTTATGTTGGTATCGATCGGTCCGTGAAGATGTACATGATTGGGATAGTTTAGTGGCTCGCTTGAGACGTATGTTTCTGCCGGCTGATTATGATAAGAAGTTGCTTCGGGAAATCGAGGAACGTTTGCAAGGTAGCGGGGAAAGGCCGATGTTGTATGTAGCTGCTATGCGAAACTTGTTTCACCGTTTGAGTGTAGTGCCTACAATGGCTGAACAGTTGACCATAATTGTGAATAATTTGCAACCTTCCTATTCTCGACACTTACTTTTCACGCTCCCAACTTCATTTGAAGAATTGAATTTGACATTGGAACGACTCGAACAGGCTGAAACTCGCGATAGACGTTTCGACCCTCGTTCTCGTGCGGAACCTTTGTTAGAACCGGACTTAGCTTGTAGACGTCCTTCTACTCGAAAGGAACAGGTTTATGAGGTTCACCCTGTATCGCCTAATGCACCTCAGTTTAACTGTTGGAATTGTTCTAAATCGGGCCATTCTTATAGGAATTGTCCTTGCCCCTCCGAAAAAAGTGTTTTAGGTGTCATAGGCCGGATGTGACCATTCGTACTTGCCCTAGTTGTACTCGTTCCTCAGCGTCGAACAAACCGACGCCATCGTCTAGTGGATTGACTCCAAAAAACTAGTTGCAGAGAGGTTACCTGGTCGAACAATCTCTCAAGTCTCTTCGTTTTCGACCTCCTCGACTCCTGAAAGTTCCTATAAGGTTATTTTGGATTTTATTATAGCACATAGTGAAACTGATCGGAGACCTTATTTGGAAGTGTCTGTGTTTGGTGTCCCTATTTTAGGATTGTTGGATTCGGGTGCGTCGTCCACTATCGCTGGACAGCGTGGTTATCAAACTCTGGTTAACTTAGGCCTTAAACTAGATAGGAACTTCGTCCAAAAATGTCATGTCGCTAATGGAAAATCTTGTGAATGTATAGGGAGTATTGCCACCCCTTTCAGTTTGATGGGAAAGTTGTGTGTTATAACGGTGTTGATTGTTCCTGATGTTTCTGCAGAACTGATATTAGGTACCGATTTCTGGGTTGCCATGGGAATTGTTCCTGATCTCAAGAGTAATGTTTGGCATTTTTCTTCGAATTCTGAATTACCTGTTGTGTCTGCTATCCAAGACGAATTTTGTTTGTCCTCGGCACAACATAGTAGGTTAAAAGCGTTATTGGATGAGAAATTCGTTCCATTGAGTAAAGGTTTGGGAAGTGTCACCGTAACTGAACATGAAATTGTAGCTGATTCGCCTCCCATCAAGCAACGTTATTACCCGGTTTCGCCTTACAAACAACCCATCATCGATGAAGAGTTGCGTAAGATGTTAGAGAATGATATAGTAGAACCTTCAAAGAGCGCTTGGAGTTCACCCATCTTGTTGGTGCCCAAAAAGGATGGAACGCAACGTTTTTGCGTGGACTATCGTAAGTTGAATGCCGTGACTCGTAAGGACTCGTACCCCTTCCCTACATAGAAACAATTTTGAGTCGCCTTCGAGACGCAAAGTTTCTTAGTTCGTTGGACATTAAGTCGGCATATTGGCCGGTTCCTATGAGTGAGAATTCTAGGGAATTTACAGCTTCTACAGTCCCAGGGAGAGGTTTGTTTCAATTCAAACGGATGCCCTATGGATTAACCAATGCGGCTGCGACTTGGCAGAGGCTGATTGATCGAGCCCTTGGTGCAGATTTAGAACCGCATGTTCTGGTCTATTTGGACGATATTGTTATTGTCAGTTCCGATTTTGAAACTCATCTTCGTATCTTAGGGGAAGTATTTGATCGCCTTCGTGCTGCGGGGTTAACTGTTAGTAAGGCTAAATGTCAATTTTGTTGTTCGGAATTACGCTATCTAGGTTATGTGGTAGATCGAGATGGATTCCGTGTGGATCCGAGTAAAGTGGATGCGATTATGAATATTCCTGTACCGAAGTCAGTAACTGAAGTTAGATCCTTCTTAGGTATGGCATCGTGGTACAGACGCTTTGTGCCCAATTTTTCGACGGTTGTAGAACCACTCACTCGCCTAACGAAGAAACGTGTTCCATTCGTGTGGACTGCGGAGTGCGATGTTGCTTTTCGTTCGATCAAAGAACATTTGATTTCGGTACCTATTCTAAGTTGTCCTGATTTTTCCCGACCCTTTGTAGTTCCGACAGATGCTTCGGCGTATGGGCTCGGAGCAGTCCTAACTCAGAATTTCGATGGTGAAGAAAAAGTCATTTGCTTTTTGTCTAGATCACTCACTCGTCCTGAGCGTAAATATACTACCACCGAGCGGGAATGTTTAGAAGTCATTTGGGCCGTGGAAAGGTTGCGTCAGTATTTGGAAGGTGTACACTTCACCATTGTTACGGATCATTTTTCGCTCCTGTGGTTGAATCGATTGAAAGACCCTTGTGGTAGACTTGGTAGGTGGGCTTTGCGATTGCAACCCTTTGATTTTGATATTGTTCATAGGAAAGAGAAAGAACATGTCGTTCCCGATTTTTTGTCTCGTTCTGTTCCGGTAGTTGATCTTGTCGACACTCCTCATGAGTTTCATGACACCACCGATCCTTGGTATTTAGGTATGCTCCGCAATGTTGCTGAGAACCCTCAAAAGTATCCTCGTTGGCGAATTGAAAACAAACTTTTGTTTAAGTATGGCCGTTGCCCAGTGCCAGAACTTGCGACGGAACAAGATTATTGGAAGGCTATAGTGCCGAAGGATAAGCGATCCGAACTTCTTCGCCAACATCATGATGACGTTCGAGCTGGACATTTAGGTGGCTATAAAGTATATTGGAAATTGCACAATCGCTATATTTGGCCTGGGATGAAGAGTGATGTTTTTCGTTATGTTAAGAGTTGTCGTATTTGTGCCGAGCAGAAACCTGAGCAGAAAGCTCCAGCTGGTTTAATGGGATCTCGACCCGAAGTCACACGGCCCTGGCAAATGATTAGTCTGGACTTTATTGGACCTTTGCCTCGTTCGACTCGCGGCTATGCGCACATTCTTGTCGTTTCAGATTACTTCAGCAAATATGTCTCTTTATTTCCAGTTAGAACCGCTACGGCTAAATCGCTTACTCGACATGTTGAGGAGGATATCTTTCTCGTCTTTGGTGTTCCTCAATCCATAATTTGTGATAATGGTGTACAAATGAAGAGTAGAGAATTTCGGGCGATGTGTGCCAAATACCATGTGAATGTTTGTTATACTCCACTGTATTATCCTCGTGCCGATCCTGTTGAGAGGGTTAATCGTGTTGTCAAGACCATGTTGGCATCGTACGTAAAGGAAAACCAACGTAAATGGGACTTGCATCTTTCTGCAGTTGGCTGTGCTATTCGAACAGCTAAGCATGAGACTACGGGATATAGCCCGTATTTTGTTAATTTTGGTAGAAATTATATAAGTACCGGCGACGAACATCGTCAGCTTAGAGATGTAACTGACCCAACAGAACAGCCTGTTGATACTGATCAACGTCGCCAAGGCTTTCGTAGGATGTTCGAACGAGTTCGAACTCGGCTGCAGCAAGCCCACGAGCGTGGTAAGCGCACCTACGATCTACGGCGTCGTCCCGTCGACTATCATATTGGCCAATTGGTTTGGCGCAGGAATAAGGTTTTGTCGAGTGCCGTGGATTATATTAATGCTAAGCTCGCTCCCAGATTTGTAGGTCCTTTTAAGATTCGTCGTAAGGTTGGTTATTGTTCCTATGAACTGGAAGACGATGTTGGCAATCGGAAAGGTGTTTGGCATGTGCAGGATTTGAAGCCTTCACATTTGGACTTAGACTTGTAGTATTGATGGTGCAGTATACAGGAGGTTTCCTTCTCTGCTGTTTTGTTTTTTTTTGTTTGTGTGTGTTGGCAATCGTTGTTTCGGGGTGTCACCTCCATCCCTGGGCAGACCTAATTTAGTGCCGTAGTAAGCCCTAAAGCAATCTTCCTTTCGGCAGTTCTCCCTTCTTTTCTCTTGCTTTATCTTGGTTCGCAGTGGTTTTGTGTCGTCTCTTTAGCTTCCTCTCGGCTTTGATTCTTATCTTTCTCTTCATTACTTCTTCTTTGTCAAGTAGGTTACTTGTATATAGTAATTCTAAGGTGGGGCGAGTGGATTTTACTGGGGCGGGTAGCTTATAAATTAGGTTAGTTGTCTTCTTAGCCATTTTTGCGACCGGTGTCGTTGGCGTCGAGGTAGTTTTTTTGGTTGGATGGGTAATTGTGGTTTCGGTTGGTAGAGTCGACAACTGTCCTCATCGGCGCTTTTATCATCTTAGCGACGAGGTGGTTGATCCCTATCCTATCGGTGGACTGGCTGGGTTCCAGCGGTGCTGTCGTTGGAATGATTGAGAAAGCTTTTTCATTTGTGCTTTGGTGAATATTCTTGTAGATAGTAATTCTAAGGTGGGGCGGGTGGATTTTACTGGGGCGGGTAGCTTGTAGTCTAGGTTAGGCGTCGTCTTGGCCGTTTTTGCGACTGGTGTTGTTGGTGTTGATTTGGCTTTGCTGTTAGGATGGGTATTTTTGTGTTAGGATAGTAGAGAGAGTTGACAACTTTCCTCATCGGCGCTTTTGTCATCGTAGCGACGAGGTAGTTGATCCCTATCCTATCGGTAGACCAGCTGGATTTCAGCAGTGCTGTCGTTGGAGCGATCGAGAAGGTTTTTCTTTTTTTTTTTTTTTGGTTTGTATGTAGGTACCGTGTGTAAATACACTCTATTATTCGGCTGCTTGGCTTCGTCAGCGCGTCTGTGTGTGTTTTGGTTTGACAACGCTTAGAGGGTTCTATGTGACTTTGGTAGTCGCTTCTGTTTCAGGATTCTACCTCCTTTGCGGGCCTTCCGGATCAGTGTAGTCGTGTTGGGCTGTATATCGTTCGCAGTCAGCAGCGCATTGGTCTGTACACTTGTGTGGATTTATGGCCGTCTACGAAGAACACCAGCATTTCGAGTTGAGGAGTCATTGCCAGTCTTGTCCGATTTAGTTTTTTAAGTTGCTCATATTTGGGATGTTTCAGTTACACCTTTATTCTCGTTGGATCGAGTTATGACGTTGTAAGTTTTATGGGACCGCGTGTTGTAGTTGGGTTGTCATTGGATCTGCTTTGTGGATGCCGTAATTCGTACGGGATGTAGACTCTCAACTAATTGGATTATGGGATTTCTCTTTGTTGTAGAGAATGCCATTACGCCGTTGTGCGGATAGGACATCACAGTGTTCCATAATTCACTGACTCACTTCGCCTTGTTAGTTGGTGATAGTTATCCTTCTGGAGTACTCTGTTTCCTAGTATGGTTCTGTACATATTAATATGAGTATCCATTTTTTTTTAAATTTAAGTTGTAAGGTGTAAAATTAGGGGAATTTTCCACCTTATCGAAGTAGAAGGGGAGTTGTTACATTCTAATTTTTGAACACTTGGAGCGTCTGATTTTATGCAAAACATATAGTGCATTATTGCAGATCTTGATTCCAAGCTCTGACATTCTGAGATAGGTGGCGCTCGTGTAACGAAACAAGAAAAATTGTTTGTTTGGGTATTGTCTTTTGTCTTGCTGTTTTTTCGTCCATTTCGGGATGGAATTGTAAGCCGATTATTTTGAGCCAAGACATTGGGCTTCCTCTTGCCGTTTGTGCCTATTTGTGATGGAATTGTAGTGCTTGAAAGTCTCCATGGATCGGATTCCGCTAAATAGTGCTATGCAATGATTTCTGCTTGATCCTTGGGGACTTTGTACTGGACTTTGTACGGGACTTCGTACAGACCTCGTACGAGGTTTAATAGGCAGCCAAATTCTTCATTGGGGACAGCTCTTTGACGTTTCAAATTCACTTGACAGCTCCGAGTTAAATGGATCGAATCCTGCTGATGTCAAACTAGGCCACGGGATCCGTTGCTTCATGGAAAAGGTTTGATAGCTGTCACAGTTTTTCGTCGACCCAAGGTGCTGTACAATCAATTATTAAATTTAATTAAATTGCGTTCAGTGCAACCTTTTTGCTACTCGTTGCATTTCATGTGCCTTGTTTATTAGTACTTGTGTATCAAATCTTACTACTACGGTCAAGCTCGTTGAAAAATAGTTATAGTTTAGGAAATCGGTTGAAATTTGTAATTTGACTTTATGGACGGACTTGTCCTTGCTTAGTGAGATTCGTTAACTGAGGTTTAACATTTAAATACCCATTTTGACTTGAACGAGGTAATGCTGTCACACGAGCGGTTTCATTTATAAGCCAATGTTGCTTCTGGTAGTGCGCTTACACAGATCTGTTTAATTAGTACAAACACCAGGTATTAAACGTGGGTAATATAGAACTAAGAATACATAAGGCTCTCTTTTGACGTGTACAGAACACAGCGTTTAAGGACTAGTTGTCGGGAGCTAAATTTACTTCATTACTCTTGTCATTAAATTTTGATTACATTAAGTAAAAATTGAGGTCCTAATTAAAGTCAAACGTCGAAATACCGTAATATGTGTTTATGCTGAATAGCCTTTATGTTACATTTATCTGGTTTGCCCTTCTGGTATTAATCCTTATGTACAGACTGTATCGAAATGTTAGAACCGTAGTGGGTATTATATATACACAAGTGAAATCTGTCTTTTATTTGCTACTGCGTCAAATCTCTGCTTTCTTGTATAAGCAATTTAGGTTCGCCGTTACACGTTTCAACGGGAGTATTAATACGAAGCTACAACGGCGTGGCGCCCTAGGATCCTGGTAACTCAGGTAATTAGTTCTTTTGAACCCACTCCCATCTGCGACTGAGTGGTCGCGAGCGTAAACTCCCAAAGCTACCCCTATTTGGTGGCAGAGATTTATAAGCAGGTAAGAGCGCAGAGAGACATTGTGTTATAATACATTATTGGTCTTGAATTGTTGTATCGTAAAAGTAGTGGGGGTAATATAGATTTACTGAAAACTAATTTGAAAAGGTAGTTTGGTTCATTAAATAGTCCCTCGAATACCATTCTCAGTCAAAGTTAAGTAGATTATTTTTGCGGTGGTATCACTACTCATGTCCATTGCGCTTGAGATTAGGACTCCACTCCAAAAATAGTCGACATAACTTTGACTACTCATGGTATTATAAGTGGAAATACAATAAAAAAAGTACAATGGAAGAATGAGAAACTAAATGTTAGCGTTATAAATTATTGTTTGTACATTTAACAGTGTTTATATTTAAAAAGTAAATCTATTTCAATGCCAAAGTTAACATTGCAAATTATAATATAAGAAGCTAATAATGTTAGAATGGGTTAAGAAGTTAATTATGTAGATGTTAGATGTATTAGCTAAATTACAATTTCAAATGAAGTGAAAAAGACTTATATCATTTCAATATAGTTTGAAAATCTTATGTTATGATAAATGTCAAAGAATTATAATGATTTTTTTAGATTTATGTAGTAATTGTAATTTAGAAAATAGAAAGCTAATTACGTATGTTATTGCAATACTGATAATTAATGAAAAGTTCATGTAAAATTAGATGTTAATATAATGACAGATAGACGAATATTCATATAACATTCAACCAAGTACTTTATAAAAACAGATTTGACTTAGAAACGGGGGTTACTAAGAAGTTATAACAAACAAATCGATAAAATAGATATTTATGCATTAAGAGAGATATGAATGTTTTTCCCTGAGGTCTTTAAGTCAATCGAAAGTAAAAAGCATGAATATCTCCAGTGGTGCATCCAATATTTTATTTATTAGCATTTTACTTAAAATAGTATGAAATTTCAAAATGTTATTAAGTACATTTAAAATAAGAATATGTAAGTAATATCAAGGATTGTCTGAATGTATGGTCGCTAAGACGTTATTTGAGTTGCATGTTTACCATGAGATTGAGGGATAAATAATTTGAAAGATCTCTTAGGAGTTACGAGTATGAGTAGCTTTTCATATTTTGTATCTATGACGAAAGTGAATAATTTCATGTTGCTAGTAAATAAAATGTTTTTATTTGTCCCAAGGGATTTTTCAAATTATTTCTCCTACAATCGTATGGTAACCATGCAACTATAAATAACGTTTTAGCAACCATACATTCATCTATTCCTTAATGTTACTTACATATTTTGTTTTAACTATACTTAATAAGATTTTGCGATTTTACACATTTTTTTTATGCTACTAAATAAAATATTGTATACACCACTGGAGATATTCATATTTTTTACCTTCGGTTGACTTACAGACCTTGGTCCGGAGGCTCTCGGTCTGTAACCATGTCAACTCAGGGAAAGATATATTCATATCTCCCTTAAGGCAGAATAAATATCTATTTCATAATACCTACATGATATTGTACTATATCAGTACTGCCTGCTTGATAGAAATGTTACCCATAACAGCCACGGCCGTTCAAGTTTAACAGCCACGGCCTTTATATGTATACTAAAATCACATATCTTAAAATTGGCCACTTTTAGTAGATATTACGAAAACTGTTGAGCTGCATACGGCCGACATTACATATAACTTTATATGCTCAATACCGGCTTAATACCGTTAAATATTTCTAACTTGTTAGGAAAAGTTCTCCAAATCAATTACATCAATTTTAGTTAAGAAATTACATATTTTCCATATTTCTTTAAAACAGTTAGGTTATGAATATTTCCTGTTTTTAAAACAGTAAAAATGGAGATACTAAGCGTTTATTGAAGTACAAAATTGATACTTTAGAAAAAATATTGTGTCTGCCACGTATGGAAACTCAGTTTTTCCACCACTCGACGATTAATCTCGTACTGTAATAGCCTTTATTTCCACACTTGGTAGACAAATAACTATTTTAAAATTTAAGAACCTGTATTGGAAAGGTCCGAAATTTTACTATTTAAATATAAAGGTATAAAAGTAAACATACGAGATTAATTCACAAATAGCGTGGTTGTATATTATTGAAAGGTGGTATAAAGTTGAAAGTTAAACAAATAATTTTTTAGAATAGCAGGGTAGATTAGAAACATGTAGAAGGTGAACCGAAGGGCAAGGATCGAAATTTGGAGAAGGATAAGGGGCAGATCGTCAGAGGAACCGGTGTTGTCTGTTAGCAGGTTTGCTGAATTGAGACACTGTACGAGTAGACCATGACAACTGAAAAGTGTATCGTGTACAACAAAATACTGTATCATCTCTGTAGTTTTCTATACTATTAATGGCCAGTATTAAAAACGATTAATAAATCATAAGATAACTATTTGTGAAGTAAATTTACTTCCCTAGTAAACTAATAGGCAAATAAACAACAGGGCATCAAAATTTTTTTACTAATGAATAAAATGGCATAAGCACTAACGTCTTGATGCGCTTTTGTTTACTTATATAATCGAATAAAGATATTTTGCGTTTATAATACGCAAATCTACGGAATAAATAAATTTATTCTCAAAGTAAACTTTACTTATGAAATAAAAAGTTATGTAATACCGAGCATAAATGGATTAATATAAATAAGATAAAGATACAACTAATGTTAAATTTAATGTCTAGTTAGCGAGGCCACGTAATTATAAAAACTAGTAATGTATGGTACAAGTGATTAGAGACATTTTATTCATAAAGGGAAATTATTTTCCCCGAATAGACAAAATCTCTTTAATCACGTGCGGCTTATAAATTTTTTTCCAGTGCTTCCGTTTAATTATATAAATATGTTTTTAAAATTAATAAATAATATGCTATGGATTATGGACTTCTTTATTCACTAGTGAATAAAGTAACATTCTAACCACCCCCGTCATTAAAATGTTAGTTTGCCATGAAGATTTTAATAAATAAAGCGCAACTCGAGTAGGTATTAGAAAAATAACTATTTATGCAACCCCCAATTAAAGTAGGCTTTTCTGAAATTGTTTCCATGGAAACTATAGTTGAAAATGCTGCTTTGCTAAATCGGGTGCGGAAAATATTCTAAACGAGTGCGCAAAATTTTCCCCACACCAATTTAGATTGCTACTAAAGACTACAGAAATTTACTTGAACATTATTCGTAAACTGTAACTATAACATAATTATTAAGTTTTGATACTAAAATTAAATACGCACGACGTACAGACAGATCAATAAAGAAACCAATTAGGGCAGGCTGTGGTATGTGTTATACGTTTGGCAGTAGTGAAGTGTATTGTCAGTCTATGTCAAATGCAAGATTAGTAGGTTAGGTTTTGTTTGTTGTTTGACACAGACTGACGTAAAACTTAACCTGCTAATCTCGAATTTGACATAGACTGACAATACACTTCAGTACTGCCAAACGTATAACACATATCACAGCTTGTCCTAATTGGTTTTTTTATTGATCTGTTGTTATAATCAGTTACATTCAAATTGAGCATGCAATTTTGATTTGGGAAAGTATTTACACCCACCGGTTGAGACATACATTTTTCTTTTCTGTAAGTTAAAAAGAACCTTCTATTTTCTATTTGTGTTCGGAGAGAAGCATATTCTTTAAGATACAATAACCAATTTTCCTCGAAATCTGTTACTGTAAAACTGTGGGTACTAGTTCTGCAATAGACCCGTTTATGCTCTTGTATTACAATATATCGTGAGTTTTAAAAAACACTCATTCGCAGCATACCATGATAAAATTGAAGTTTGCCATTACTTGATACATCCATTGGAGCAAATGAACTACTCTGAAAGAACTAAATTACATGTTGATATTGAACTATTTTCCTAAAAATATAAAAAACACTTACTAAAAACAATTTTTATTGACTGTTATGATTAATACGCTCGTTGTTGTTGTTAAATGGCATCTTATTTTCCTTTTTGCTTGATATAAGTACACTTAATGCAGTATAAACTTTTACCTATCACTGTGACATATATTTTCATAGACACAATGCAATCTGACATTCACCTACAGACTTAAGTTAAAACATGACTAAATTTTCTATCTTTCTCTTCAAGGCCTACCGTAAATGAGTATTTTTTGGAACACAAGATACTATTGTTAATAATGTGGAAAAAAGTATATATTCTTGGAACTAAAAAAAATCAGCATATAAGTATACAACACTAAGAAATATCAGTGCACGGGTTGAAACAGCTGGACCCACGCTTTGTCTTTATGTGCCTTATGGGTTTCGCCCAGTTTGATCCAGTGATGGTGTAAATGGTCCTAAACATTACGCTGTTACCAATCAGGGAGGTACAAACCTTTCCGGTATGCCTGCCCGCGAACCAAGATTTCTCGGTGTCGCCCAATTTAATTTGTAATTATACCAGCGCGTCAGATTGTTTTGGCGACGCAGCTGGAATTTAGGTTAATCATACCTGTTTACTAACACTGTAGTCCTTAAATACTTGGAAACGGATGTCAATGTACCTATTTTTGCATTATTCGGAGATCAATAGACCCCATTTGTTTAATGTTACCAATGTGTTTTTTTTTTAACTGTCATTTGACTTATGTATTTGTTGTGTTTTGGTGTCCTCTTGCCATTAGCGGCAATATATGTATAATTTTTTTATAATGGACCCTGACCAACACCTGCCAGCGACAGGTAAGTCCCAGCGCTCTGGCTGTCGACTTCTGGGGGCACCAAAGCAAACGTTCACCAACCTCTTGTGGACTTCGAGCTTCTGCAAAATGGGGTTTTTTATATTCTAAGTTCGTGGCGCCCTTTTTATTTATCAGCACCCTGTATATGTGGTCACACTTGCCTCTAAAGGCTTGTCTTGTTAAAAGAACCCCGCCTATCTCACTGAGCATTTCAACCGTGGTTTTAGCCTGTTCATGCGTGATTTAAGATAGACAGTGAAATTTTCCGGAAGTGTCGAGTGCTTTCGGCACTCTCGAGCCACGAAGTGTCGTAAAATCACTTTTGTATCGTAACAATTCGCATTTCAGTTGAATATCATAAGGTTTTGAAGACACTTTTTGCGCTGTTTCAAAAGTTTTTAACCGTAAGTGCATCTTATGTAACTTGCTGAGTAGGCTCCACCGCAATGAAAACACATTCTATGTAACGTGTGGTGCAGCAGCACGGTAATTTTTGATATGTCCATATTTTTGACACTTGTGACACTGAGAAGTATTAGTCGATTTTTCCTTACTTCGACTGTAACTATGTAACGAGCGATCCCCGGGATTAGATCGTGTCATTATTGAGATTGAAGTACTCAACCGCTTGCCCACTCTCATAAGGGGCTTCAGCAGCAGCAAAAGAGCACGGTAGCTTGATGTGTAAACCACGTTACAGGCAAAACTCTTCTGAAGAGTTTCGCATATGGCGTGGTCTACACGTTGAATTACAATTGGTTACAGTGGTTTATACGTTGAGTTACCGTGCTTTTTTGATTATCTCCTGACGGAGCCTCTTATAAAAGTGGGCAAAACTTTGAGTTCTTCAATCTCCATAATGACACGGTCCAGTTCCGCAAGTGTTTGGTTACATAATGACAATGTCCGTAAAAACTTCCGAAATCAACTTCAATTATAACTATTGAGTGGAATGTTGTTTTCAAACTGTCGATCTCTCTGCCTCTTTCATTTGCAGTAAGGATGACTGCGCACATGGGGATATGTTGTTTAGTAGTATTTAATAAGTGTGTCACACTCGTTCTTGGCTACGAGTTCTTCTTTGATGTCGGCGTCGGCGAGCACTATTGACAGATCTTTAATAAATACTAATAGATGTTTTTCGGTGAGATTTTGTAACGCATGAAATTCCACTAGTTGTTCAAGCAGAATTTAGTGAGTTTGCGAAAGTCGTCATAATTAATTACATTAATTTTTCCTTCTACTATAATACGTAGTAAATTCAGTTTCTTCGGTGATTTGCTTGCTATCTTTAATAATTTTTTGGTGGTTACTGGCGCTGTAAATAAATATAGGTGGAATTTTTATTTTCTTGGTTAAAGGGTTTTTGTCTGGTTTCGGTGTTTGTGAACCACTGATGCTCGTCTGTTGTGTTGGCAAGGAATATTACGGGTTGTTTTTGATTAATTCTTCTCAATTCCAAGTGTATCTTTCAACTACATCGCTGATAGGAGGCGAGAAGTAATCGAAATTTCGCTTATTCTTAGCACTCCATTGATTCATTGCCAATAGTCTATTATTTATTGCTTAATTTTCGGTTAGCTAATTACTATTGTACGGTTTGCATTCATTGATCTACAACCAACATGTCTCTCGAATTTATCGAATGCCAGTTAAGTGCATGCACTGATTAACACGCGTAGCACGGAGCACATCTACACGTTTGGAAAAAAATGTGATTTAAGTTAGTACATTGTTGTAATTTGGTTTATATACAGGGCGTTAAAATAAGCGTTACAAACTTCTATCTTCGATTAGATGTTAAGATATTGCACTGAGAAAAATACTGCTTATTAAATGAAAAGAAGTAGAATTTTTCATATCGCCAGAATTGATTCTTTAAAAGCATATACTTAATGTGTGTGTGTAGGCGTAACCCCTGATAAGGAAACTCTTCCTCAATTTCAACAGGCAAGGCTAGCCACTCACCCTGCTTACGAGTAAAGAGGGCCCATAAAACCATTTTGTGGTAAAGAACAGGCCACTGTCTTAACGTAAGAGGAGGAAGAAAAAGATATACTTAATAAACAAGAAAAAACAATTAGGAATTCAAACTGAAAAACTCACAACTCGGAAATCTGTTTCAAACTGTTTAACGTTTAATAGTACAGAACAGAATTTGAAAAGTCAATAACTACAAAAATCCTTGAGGGAAAACCGTATCTAGTACTACTAAAAATTCTAAGAATCCCAAAGACCATTTTCCATATGTATTAGCTCTAATTGAATTTGTATCATATAAGTTCATGTGACGCTGGCACTATCACTAAATATTTTAGCATATACAAAGTCTTTTGCATTATATATACCTTTTTTTTTTAAATAATTATGTATCTAATAGTATAAGAAGCGTTTACTGCGGATGTTCTAATAACTAGTTTTTCAATTTTAGATGTTTAATTAAATATTAGAATGTAGGCGTTCACGGCTACTGTCCACTTAATGGAGGGCTTCCGGGTAGTACTACGGTTGTTAAGCATTTAACAAACGACACTAAATTAAATGTTTAGACAACTTCTGAAATAGCCGACATTATGAGCAACTACATGTCAAGATAAAACTTACAACAAACACAAAAGTACCCTGTACTGTAAGAAACTTATTCATGGCTGGTCTAAGAGAAGCCAAAGGTTGTCAGATAGCTGATCACGGATACATATATTACTCAAAAGAATCTGATACTCAATACCAACACGGCGTTGCAGTGATGGTTAAATCGCACAATACAAGGTCAGTCATAGAGTTGGTACCTCTAACTGATAGTGTCATACTGCTAGTAACGTATGTAACAAAAGTTTTGAGAATTTTTTTGAAGCTAGAGAAATATAATTAAACGACGCATTATCAAGTTGCCATTGGAAATAAAAAATTTATGGATATCAGATTTTATGATGAAAATACCAACTTTGCAATTGCATTGATCAAAATGTCTTACAAACTTGAAATCTGAATGGCAATTTATCAATTGGATGGACGAATGACTAAGCGCGATATTGTCAAGATCTTCAGAGACCAAAATGTGTTAGTTTCAATAATTTATCGAATTATAAGAGAATGCGCACAAGGAATACCTTGTGTAAATTTATCTAAAAGTCAAAGTCCTAAAAGATGTCCGCACGGGTTGTCGATCGAATGGTAAGAAGAGCTAAAGACAGCGTAAAAACATCAATTCGGTGGTTCGGACGACATTTTCATGTTTCATACATGATTGTTCACGGAGAATTGCATCGTAATCCTTTAAACTCTCAAAAGACGTAAGTGCCCAAAATACACATGCTGGTAATGAAATAATATTTTGGCCAGACTTGACTTTTTGCCATTAAACGAGAACCACGAGAGATTGACTGTATCAGCACAATGTTCCATTTATACCAAAACACGACAACCCACCCAATATTCTTCAGGCAAGACATATCAAGGATTTTCGGGCTTTACTAAGCAAAAGGTGTACGAAAATGACTCGGATGCACAAAATAAGGTACAACTTTATCGCAGAATATTTCAAAAGATTATAAAATGTATGTAAATAACGTCCAAGAGCTTAAGCGACATGTGATGACAAAATTGCAGGCCATTGAAAATAATGAAACACTTGCCATTACATAGTGCTGTTATTAATGTTATCTTGGATGTAAGATCAACATATTTTAAGCGTTTTTGCATAAAATTTAATTTGAATTAAATATACATACTCAAACTTTTTCTCAAAAATTCTGATACATACGTTATTAATACAATCTGCACATCAAACCATAAATGTAATACAGGCCTACGCTCCTACAAAAGATAAGTCGGACGAAAAAGTTAAAGCATTCTACGACGACAATAAAGAACCTATAAAACTACAAAAAAGGGTGAAATTATATTTGTCATAGAAGATTGCAACGCCATCGTTGGAGTTGGTGCCGAGAATGATACAGTAGAAAGATATGGCTTAGGCGAACGAAACCTTAGGGGCGACCAACTCGTCCAGTTTTGCACTGAACGTTTTATTTATCTCCAACACTTTATTTAAGCATCACCCACGATGCCCGCTGACACAAAAGCAGACACCATTAGATGCACTTCTTCTTCTTATTGTTATTCTTATAATGTCTACTACAATTCTTCTGATGTAGATGTCCAGCATTCTTTCCACCTCTTTGGAGGTCCACCCCTTTCTCCTTTACCTTCAGCTGGACGACCCCGAGTAATGTTTTTTTATCAATCTGTTCGCCTCCATACGATTAACATGTTTCTTCCAGTATTTCCTTCTGTCTCTGATAAGCCATGTTATGTCTTGTATGTTACACATTACTCTTATTTCGCTGATTCGTATTCTGTCATGTAACGTTTTTTCTTGTATCATGCTCAATATTTCACTGGTATTTACTATTTGTTTTGTCTTTGTTGTGTCTGCCCTGGTCTCTGCAGCGTATATTAGTACCGTGCTTACTAATGTCTTATAAATCTGCCCTTTGCTTTCATTTGTTACGTATTTATTCCTCCACACTAGATCTTTTAAGCCTCCTGATATTCGCGATGCTTTATTTGTCTGGGTCTTAACTTCTTCCTTTAAATCTATTGTTCTACCTTCTACCTCCAGCTTGCATTTAACTGGTTGCTTAGATATTGTCATGCATTTCGTCTTTTCTGTATTTATTAACATATTAATGTTTTTAGCAGTGGCATTGAACCGGTAAAGAAGTCTTTGTAAATCGTCTTCACTATTAGCAAGAACAACGGCATTATCTGCAAAGCATACTACATTCACATTAATATTTGTCATTTTATATCCTAGATGTTTTGGGATACTACCTCGTTAATTATGATATTAAATAAGAGTGGACTCAGAGAATCCCTATGTCTTACGCCTGTGGTAATATCAATTTTTTTCTTTGTTTCGCCTTTAATTTTATAGTAGTTGTACAGTTTTTGTTTAGATTTTCAGTTCTAATTTCTAATTATTTTATATGTTACACGATTTGTTTTCATTATTTTAATTATGTTATTTAACCTTATCCGATCAAATGCTTTTTGCAATTCTATAAAACACATATACCGGGTGCTGACTTGCGCGACGCACCATAGGAATTTGCATAGTAAATTCTTTATGTTCAATTATTTGCTCCCCTAATTATTTTAGAGCTTAAGTGTAAATACATTTTTTGTAGAGACAAAAATACTGCACCCATTCATACTGTTGGTAACAATTTTTCATTTTCCGGAACTGAAGAAATGCAAAAAACAAACTAGCATTTTCACAAAAATCAGTGATGCCATGGAATTGTTGAAACAAGCCAATGCCAACGCAAATGCGTGCGGAGCGACAATATGTGTTATTTGTTTGTTTGTCATTGATGTTTCATTATTAATTATGTTCTGCTTAATGTCTCTAAGGTACCTAGACCTTGTCCATAACAAAAATGGTTTTACGAGTATGGTGGACGTTCGTTAACTAAGTTCCTTGTTTATTGTAAAATATCCGTATCGGCAAATTCCTAACAGTACAACCAATAAAAGACTGATTTATTTTAAGTTTAAACTACAGGCACGTTATTAAATAATTGTAGGTGTAATAATGAGGTTCAGAACATACACCAAAACGAGAAAAACGACAATAAATTCAATCTTTTGACGGCAGTGACTGGATGATCGCCCCGCACGCACTTGCGGTGACATTGGCTTGTTTCAATAATTCCATGGCATCACTGATTCTTGTAAAAATGCTAGTTTGATTTTTTGCATTCCTTCGATTCTGGAAAATGAAAAATTGTTAGCAACAGTATGAATGGATGCAGTATTTTTTCTCTACAAAAAATGTATTTACACTTTAGCTCTAAAATAATTAGGGGAGCAAATAATTGAACATAAAGAATTTACTATGCAAATTCCTATGGTGCGTCGCGCAAGTCAGCACCCGGTATATAGAGGTACGTTAAATTCTAAAGATTTCTCTACAAGTTGTTTTATGAAAAAGATTGCATCTGTAGTAGATAGATTTCGTCTAAATCCTTGCTGTTCATCATTAAGTGGCATGATGTGGCTAAGCTTCCGATGTATAATTTTGGTAAAATGTTTAAGTATACTGTTTAGTAGAGTTATACCCCTATAGTTTTCTGCTTTTCTCTTTTCTCCTTTTTTAAATATAGGGATAGTTACGCTTCATTTCCAGCTTAACGGTATATTTCCACTATCGATAATTTTTGAAAAAGATGTTGTACAGCGTCCTCCAATCCGTCTACTTCATCTTTAAGCATTTCATTAGTTATTGAGTCTGGACCGGTGGTATTTCTTTTTACAATAAAGGAAGTATTAGATTTACCACAAAAAATCAAAATTGAGTTTTCAACAATTCTTCACGTTTTAGTGGCCCCTAAACCCCAAAAAAACATGTTTTTATTGATTGGTCTGTCTGTCATCGGTGTGTTTGTCTGTCTGTGTGTGAACAGAAAATCTCAAAAACGAAAACAGGTTTTTTGTACTACAGCAAGCTTTTGAAGAAAATCGCTTAACCGGAAGTATATTGTTACTCTTGCGATTTTTCAGTTTTTTCGATTTTTTCAAAAACGGCCCGAACAATCTTTTTCAAACTTTACAATTTTTATTGTGTATCGATGTGAGATAGGTGATTTTCAAGTTGAATACCTCTAAAATCGGTTTCTTTTGGTTTTTTCTTTTTTTTTATTAACTTCTATTTTAAATGGAAGTCCCGGTATATTATTATATTTTTGAAAATTAAAAATCAAATTTTTGGCTAATTATAAGAAGAAAAAGTTGTGTGCATGTATCACACCAGATTTTTTTAAATGTGTTTATCGAATCAGCTACGTCCTCTCTGCTTATAATGATCTCCTCCATGTTTAATTCGTTTAAGTCTTCTACATCTTCAATTATCTCCTCATCTGGTTGGCTATATAGATTTTTGAAGTATGTACGCCATGTGTCTAGAGGAATTTTATGTGACCGAATGGTGTCTTTAATTTCCATTTTATTATTTCTTAATGTAGCTCAAATTTTCTTTTGTCCTCCATAAAGATCGTATTCTAATTCTTTTGAGTATTGTTCTCAGTAATTTTGTTTTATTCGTCTTATTTTTGCATTTGCTCTATTTCTTTGTTGAATGTAAAAATTCCAGTTCTCGGAAAATTTATATTTTATAAAACTTAAGTACGCCTTCTTTTTTCTTTTGCTATTTCTTCCACTTCTGGTGTAAACCATGATGTTGCGTTTTATGGTAAATGTTTGTCTTCCTATATCCTACAGATTCATTTCATACTGTTAAACCTGCACAGCCGATAATAGCTCTGACCGTTAACCATTGCGTTGTTCTTAAAAACCATGTAGGCAAAGCCTTGGGAGAGGAATTCAGAGACAAAGTATGTCCTCAACCAATAAAAGTGGAAATAACATGGTATGCGATTAAAACAGCATTAAATGCGCATTTTGCTACTTCTCTTTCTATATGAATGTTCACTATTTATTACTATGTAGCAATAAAGACATTTACTAAATAACATGCAGGAAAACAACATAGGATTCCTGGAGAATAACAAAAAACCAAAATGGATGATGTTGGAAATTTTAGAATCGAAGGCAGTATAAGACAATCGATTTGGAAAAACACAAGAAGATAAACGAAACATAATAAGAGAGGCTAAAGTACGTTGGAAAGTAAAAAATGCGAAAAAATAGAAGACCTGCAAGCACAGCACGACACGTTTATCTTACTCAAAAGATCTGTAAAGAGGTTTACACGAATCTTCCCTCGCACAAACTACATCAATTAGTGCGAATGAGATTTTCTAGCGCAATTTCTAGTCCGCCGCTCGGTTTGTGCTTGCGGCAGCTTGAAACCTTGCCCCACAACCGTGCTCGAATTACAAGCTTTTATGCTGCGGTATAAAGGCACCATACCATTCTATCTATTTATGATGTTCATCCCGTATCTTTTTTTTTGTTAGGCCTCTTTTAGTCGAGGGTAAAACCTGAGCTATATGCAAATTATTACTTTTATATATTTCTCAGTTAAAGCAAAAATAAACACAATTTTATTTTTGTAGGGCGACATAAGTAGACATATAATCTGAATGCAAAATATCGTCTTCCTCCAACAAATAGTTTTGAGTTATACTACCAACAGACAGACAGACAGAAAGAGAAAATTGAGAAACCTGTTTTTCGTCAACTAGGGACTCTGAAAGCTGAAGACCTGAAGAAATCTGGAAAAATGATTTTTTCGCGATTACAATACTTCCTTCGCCTATTGGCTGAAATCTGCTTTTATCACTCTCTACCCTCTGCCCAAGAAAAATAAATCCTCTCACTGTGATGAGCTAAACATCTTAACTCAACGTAGTTGAGACATGAACCAAATCTTTACGCATGCGTTATAGATTTCCATAAGGCGTTTGGCTGTGTACAGCATGAGAAATGGTTAACATCTCGAAATCAACAGGCGTAGACAAAAGATACATACAGATTATCATATATAATGCAACTAGTGGGTTCTTGATTATCGAATAATCATTTCTGTTTACACGAGATATATTGTTTGGCAACTACGCGAGTCCGAAGGACGAGCGTGATTGCTTAAAACAATATATTCGAGTGGAAACAGAAATGATTTGATAATCAAGAAGACACGAGTTGCATTCGGCTAGATTATATCACGAGTCAATAAACAACTTTTGAATAGTGTATTTTAAATATTAAAAGTATAGTTAATGTTGTTGTTATGACAATTGTACTGACAGCAGGTAACGTGACGTTTGTGAAGGCGTATGATTATCACCTATTAATCAGGAAAGGTACGGTGATTATCAGTTGCTATGTACATTATCAAAAGTTAGTACATGCGTAACTATGCATTTTGCCGTTTTTCATTGGTTGATGTTAGAGGGAGTTGTATAATCATTGAAACCAAACGAGTGAAGCAAGAATAGACCACAGTGTCACTGGAGCTATCCAAATGAAAAAAATTGGTGTGATACACTCACACACAACTTCCTTTTATAGTGATCTTATAATTAGTCACAAATTTCATTTTTAATTTTTAAGCTGAATTCAAAATAGTAATTTATTATACAAGACGATAAAGTTAAATTTTATCCACGAGTGAATCGTTTAACGTCGAGACGAAGTCGAGACGTTAATGATTCAAGAGTGGATAGAAACAACTTTATCGTCGTGTATAATACAATATTTTTTTCTATAGGCAAGAACTTTAAGAATTTCCAAAGAAAATAATGACAGTCAATCACATTTCAAAATGTCAGTAGCTAGATTGGGTTGCTACGATAATACGAAGCTGTCGTATTTAATTTAAACAAAAGTTAGAAAATTAAATTACTTTATCTATCCTTGATGTTAAAAGTGCTACTTTATCTACCCTTGCTGTTAAAGTAAAACTTGACCTTTTGTTTTGAGTTGATGAAAGCACACTTTAACATGTGCTATAGAAAAAATGTAATTATATATCGGGTATGCGGTGTTCTATTTAAAATAGGAGTTAATAAAAAAAATAAAAAAACAAAGGAAACTCACTTTAGAAGTATTTAACTGGAAAATCACCTATCTCACATCAATACACAATAAAAATGTAACAAAGATGTAAAGTTTGAAAAAATCATTAGAGGCCGTTTTTGAAAAACTCAAAAAAAAACTGAAAAATTACAAGCGTAAACACCTACTTCCGGTTAGGCGATTTTCTTCAAAAGCTTGCTGTCTCATCTACATAGTACACAAAACTTATATCTGAAGTTTCAACGCCATACCTCTTTTCTTTTTTCATATATTCTGTTCACAGACAGATACACAAACAGACACACAGACAGACCAATGAAAAAAAATGTTTTTGGGATTAAGGGGAATCTAAAACTCAATTTCTAATTTTTGGGGTGAATCCAATACTTTCTTTATCTAAAAGGAAGTAAAAAGGGGCCCGACAGGGATGCGTACTACCGCCGCTTCTCTTTGACATTTATTCAGAAACAATTTTCAGAGCAGCACTCGATAAAACATCGAGCCAAGTCAATGTTAGTGGAAAGCCAATAAACAATTAACGATACGCCGACGGCACAGTCATCATAGCAAGCACTCCAGCTAATCTGAAAAAAAATAATAGATAACAAAAGCACAACATAGTGAATAGTTCGGCTTATTTGCGAATACAGCGAAGATAAAATTAATGGTGTTCTTAAAAGTACAGATAAACGCAGCCATAACATTCAATTGCTGCATTACAGAGCAAGTGACCATTAGCAACTGGTTCGGGGGGAAAACAAAACGTTTGGCAACTTTTCTTTAAAAGCTGCACTCTTAAAGGTGCTTTGACAAATATCTTCTTTCCATTTTTTATTAATTCATTAACCAAAGGAAATTGCATTCTTACTGTTTCTACTATTCGATTGAGTTCGTGAGCTACACAAGTGCAATGAATTACGTTTTCATAAAAGATTTTTAAATTTAATCCGGCTTTAATCATGTAGGGTGCTGCGTCTGAGAGGTTAAGCACGATTCTTTCACTAGGTACATCCTCCGGTAAAAAAGAAGTTGGTTAATCCATCGTGCACAAATTTTGTCACTGTGTTATTATTGGTTTTGTTTAGTTCTTTTGAACGTACTATAAAAGCTTTGGTTGTAATTTCACTGATTTAGTACTCATATAACTAAATTAGCCACGCGTACTTCTCACATGCGTCGATTGTCTCGTCCACGCTGAACCAAATAAAGGGTGTTTTTTTTAGAGGCGGAGAACTTTAAATTGAAATAAAACACAGAAAAATGTTTTTAATATCAATGAAATTGGCTTTATTTTAAAGATAATTTTATGGCATTTATGTTTGAATATGATTTTGGGCATATAACCGCCGCGGCTGGCGTGTACATGACGTAATCTGGAGGTCCAATTTTCACTACGAAATGGATCTGTTAACTGGCCACCTCTTTTGTGCGATTTGACGCCATTAGATTATTTTCTTTGACGATATGTAAAGTCGCATGTCTACGTCGATAAACCGGAAACAATTGAGCACTTGGAAGCCAACATTCGACGTGTTATTGCGATTTACTGATTTACTGCGAAGAGTGTATGAAAATTGGACCTCCAGATTACGCCATGTACACGCCAGCCGCGGCGGCGGTCACATGCCCGAAATCATATTCAAACATAAATGCCATAAAATTATCTTTCAAATAAAGCCAATTTCATGGATATTAAAAACATTTCTCTGTGTTTTATTTCAATTTAAAGTCCTCCGCCTCTAAAAAACACCCTTTATGATTATTTCCGATTATACTTCAAATTTTCTGGAAGGTTTCCTTGTAAACCGAATTAACATTTTTTTGTTTCGCAAGGTACTTTCATCGGGAACGTGCATGTGGCAATATTTATTCAAGAACAATGTGAAATAACTATTTTGTAATTTTTTCAGTGGTATGTTAAATTGTATCATCATTTTGCAAAGATCCAAATTAAACTCTGCTTGTTTCCTGTTATCGGAAGTAGATGCAAACGAAGTCATAATTTTCTGTTGCTTTGGCTCATTTTTATACGTCTTTAATTCTCCTTGATGCAAAGTGGTTTTTACATGCTGAATGACGTATTTTTTGTCGCACTGAATCTAAAAAATTTTAAATCTTAGTAACTTACCTAAATAATTTTAAAGAACTTTATAAACTCTTACCGTTTTAACACAAGCTTTCTAAAATAATTTATTGTTTTCATATTTTAATTCATTATGGCTTCTGATCAATTCATCTACAGATGTTTTCTGTTTAGGCAATTATGATATTATGAACGTAGAAAAACTCTCGGGCGAAGCAACACAGGATGATATGCGTATAACTATCCCCAGATCGGCCGTATCGCTCTTGTCTGTATTTTGAATTAAAATCGTACAAAACGGGGAATAACCGAGTTTTCTGCGTGTGTGTTAACTAAAATAGTTGAAGGGAATACCCTAGTAGCAAAAAATATGCTCGCAAACAAACCAGATTGAAATATTTGATTATGAAATGGATTACGCGGAAAAGAAATGCAAAAAACTAAAAATTAAAAATAAGTGCTTATAAGCACAATAATCCAAAATATGCGTAACAAGGCAAAAAAATCAGAAAAAGCATTAAAAAGTTAATGTCAAATACTTCAATTTCCTGCAATTCGTAAACATTTTTAGAAATCATTTCAGGATAAGCTTAATGCTTAAAAATCCTCTCTCTCCCTAATTAGGGGTCATATTGAAAGTCCCGTTTAGGTGGTAACAAACTGGAGTTGGTGTCCTAAAGTAAGTTTTTTCTGCTGTACCAAGCTATTACTAATTAAATCCTTATCGTAATGCGGCATGTAGCCTGTAGCAAACTGGAATCCCAACATAGTGTCTTTGTTTGTTTGTCGGCAATATTGATTTTACCTGTAACACAGTGCTCCTTTATGGATGCGAGAGCAGTACCCTTAACCCCATACATGAAAAAAAGAATTAAAGCCTTCGAAATGTACCTCTTTAGGCGTATGCTCAGGATATCCTGGGTGCAAAGAGTGAGTTACGTCGAGATACTTACTCCCATGAAGAAACAAAAATAATTACTGCTTACAGCTATGGAAAGAAAAACGCAATCCCTGTCGAAGTCATATCGTGAGAGAGTAGCCATACGAACTCCTCCAACTCATTATTAAAGGCAAAATCCAGGAGAAGCGATCAGTCGGCAGGCGCGAGAATTCATGTCTGAAACATCTACAGCGTTGATTCGGCTGTATATCAATTCTTTCGTGCAACGAAGTTAACGATTTGAATCACCATCCTCCGAAAGGAGATGGTGTAAGAAGAAGAATGCATAATATTTATTTTTAGTTGACTGCTATGCCTGAAACAATAAAGAAGCCGACCTGCGATTAATTAATGAAATTAACCAATGGTAGTAAAAATCGCAGATAACCCCCCTTACAGTTTATACACCACGGCAGCTCTGAAAACTCTTTACTCACCACGCGATGGCCCTAACTAACTCAAATTTCGGCGGCCTTTGGATCGTAGGTTCAAATCATCAGCTGTGTACCCTGGAATGTCTTCAAAAAAGGAAAGGAAATGGGGCGCCAGAAATCAAAAGATTTCAAATAATAAGAGGAAATAAACTGCAAGTGACTAACGTTTAATTAATAGATAATAAACAGTCTTGAAGTGTCAGTAATAAATAATCAGAATAATTAAAATGCAAATAATGTTATAACAAAATTGTGTACGTAAACTGAAAGTTACAACACGCATAAAATTAAGAACCCCTGTCGGGTTATTTTAATAACTTTACCCAAAAAACATTCGTGGGATAAGCTTATCACAGTCATTTAATAAATCCTTCTGTTTATGCTATTGAAAAAAAAAGCGTGACTGTACCCTTTTACAGAGGGTCAATACACATCAAAATAGCAACATTTAAATACTGGGCATAATTAAATATAAGCATAAAAATTGAAATGTAAAAAACAAGAGCATGTATGAAATTGAACATTACATGTTAATAATTTGGAAACGTGTGAATTTAAATTCCCAAATAACTACGGGTTAAAAATGTATAAAAGTAAAATCCAGGTATTGAAGATACGATAAATCCCGGATAGCACAAACTAACCTCGCTTCTCCAACGCTTATAAACGGCAAAACAGGCAAATTCCGGCTGGGGATTGCTCCACCCCTTCTCAGTTCAAAATAAGCTGGTCGTGAACTGCTACCATAATGGACGAAGTCGCCGGGATGCGCCGAAAATTGCTGCGGAAGCATCCTCAAAAGGCCGCAAAACGCCGAACCCAGCAGGTGTCGAAAGTGCGATAAGGTTAGCGACTTGGCCTCCGAGATAAACTCGTGGTTGAAACTGATAATTAAGAGCTAAGAAAAAATGTAATTACTATGGGGAAAATAAGACAGAAAAGCGCCATCGTACCTGATCATAATCAGCCCTTAGGAACACAAAGCTCATAGGAAATTGGTTGAGCGCACAAAATTTGAGTTAGCTAGGGCCATCGCGGTGAGTAAAGAGTTTTCAGAGCTGTCGTGGTGTATAAACTGTAGGAGGGTTGATCTGCGATTTTTACTGCGGTTGCTTAGTTTTATTAATTAATCGCAGGTCGGCTTCTTTATTGTTTCATGCCCTCGTTACAAAATTGCACTAGTGAAGAAATGCATTCTATGGCGAAATTTTTAACTGCAGGAGTGCATCCTTCTAAAACTCATATAAAAAAGTGAAAGAAGGCTAGTTAAAGGGTGTTTGCAAAAGCAAAAGCTGAACATACCTTGTGAAGGATCCACCGAGACCAGAAAATGAAACCATATCATCAACGAAAAATTGATTTTCAAGTAGGCATGCTAAACTAGAAGAAATTAATTCAGAAATTGATAGGAGTATCCGTTTGACCACATAATATTGTCAGGCCCATTTTACATTTCTCTCAGTAATTTAATTAACTACACAAACCTTTAAAACAGTTTTGGTACATAATTGGCGAGTTCGCCTGTATTTCGAGTCCATTTTAGCCATAGTCTGTCGCATAATACTGCAACATTTAGCATCAAGCCAAGCCATTTGTAAATTTTGTACACTCCTTTTGTACATCTATCGCATCGTTGTTTTATGCAGCTGTTGATTTCATCGCGTGCAAGGAGCGTTCAGTTTCAACTTATTTAAAAATTACTCAACGAGAGCAAGTGAAAAAGCATCCCATCGATCCCTGTCGCTCAGAGACGGCTTGTCATCTCCGGGCGGACTCCCTGCCTTGCGATTGGCCACTCATGGTGGCGTGACGGCGCATTATTTTCCCCGCGAAGTTCCGCTCGGCGTGGGTTAGTATCGAGGCAAGTCGAGCCCAAGCCACGAACTAGAGAAGTTGTCATAACGTGCTGTTTTTCCGCTTTCCGCCCGTTTGGGTGCGGGGGGCGATGTGTTTTGGCAGTTGCGAGGCAGACACTGCTTGGTTAAGTTATTGGGTACTCGTGCCGTGGTATTAGGCAAGTCTGTTTGCGATTCGTTGTGGGATTCAGTACACATATAGGCTAGTCAAAGTCCTTGTCCGCCGTCGTCTGTAAGGCGGGATTCCTTTCCTGAAGCTACACTATTCAACGGCTACGCTAGTATCTGTATAATGGCCAAGGGAGCCCGTTCACTGTTCACTCTTTGAAGGAGGGCTCTGGAGGATGTTGTAGCTTTTCGGCTCTGTCACACACACAGGTGTGAAGCAACATACCGACACTGCTTCCAATGCCACCGCCGCTGCAGGCCGAGTTCGCTGATAAGGTAAAAATTGTGCAATAAACTATTTCGCCCGCATGTTTATGTGAATTAACTTTTTGAGTTTACACATTACTAATGCAGAGTACACTCTGAATAAAATTTAACGTTGTGTTCTAACATTCTGTGCTGCCAGACAGCTTTGTTTCTGTAAATTAATCATTCAAGTTTGCGTTTGACGCATTACTAATGCAGAGTACACTCTGAATAAAATCTAACGTTGTGTTCTAACATTTTGTGCTGCAAGATAACTGTGTTTTGTAAATTAGCCTTTCAAGGCTGCGTTTGGCATATAATTACTGTAGGGTACACTTAAATACAACATTTCACGTTCGTGTCCTAGCATTCAGTGCTGCAAGGCAGTTTGGTTTTGTAAATTAACCCTTTTTAAGTTTGCGCTTGACGCTTAAATAACGCACAGTACACTCTGGCACAAATGTAGCGATTGCTATTCTCAAATGTTTCACTGTAAGTCAGGGCGTTCTGATGACTCGAACTCAAGTTCAGGTTTTACACTCGTGCGTCACGCCTGTTGAGGCCTAAGCCGACGTTATAACCTCATCCCGCCTGGATTTGTTGTTTGGCTCAGCTATGCGCCGCAACCTTTAGTTAAAGCGCTTCCCAGCTGGGCGTACCCTTTAAGCCATTCTTACGAGCCGGCATACGTGTACGGTAAAATAATAATTTTAAATAGCTTCATTAGATGATATTGGTTCATAATGATTATTTATTCATTTAAATTTGCTTGTTTTAAACGATCCGTGCAAGTGTAACAGACCTTAAGTCCAGAAAATTACGTTTTTGAGTGAGGAATTGAATTAAACGGACAAAATCCGATAACAACATTTAAACAGCGGAAAACACATATATAAAATGTACCTAATTGCGAAATTCCATGTCTGGTTGACTCAAAAATGCATTATGGCGTATGGTAATTTTAAAACACCGCCACATAAGTTTACCGCATTCTTGCATTGAACATTTTGTAAATTATCCGTTCTTTGTCGATTTCTTGCCTTGTATTGCCATATGCTGCTTTGTATACTGGCACTAGTGCATAATTTTTATGAACTGCAGCAACATGTTAGCTTCGATTATTATTAAAAACCCCCTTGCTAATTACGAGACATTCAACTACTGGCTTCTTAATGATTTTGCACAAAATTCCATTTAGTTTTTTAAAACAACAGTGTATAGTGACTCAATTTACGTAATTTCAGATATTTTATTGCCCTAAACTTAAAATCAATAGGTATTATTAAATATGTTAATAACATTTTGACATTTGAAGTAAAAATAGGAAAGCAATCTCAGCAATTTAATTGTCGAGCGTTCACAGTAATTTTCTTATTCGGTGTGTTCAAAAAGAAATTACTTCAGGGTTGACCATGAAGTGGATTAATTTGATGCAAAGGGAGTGGATTAATTTATCACGAACATGGAAAAATCGCTTTTATAACATATTCAGCGTGCTATTTTTTCTAATATCATTACAAAATCTAGCCAAAATTAAATTCGACATGCTTCATATTCGAATTTTTTTTTAATTGTCAGTGAGGAACGTCGAAATCGTCAAATAAAATAGGAGAAATCGGCAGTGAAGTAATCCATTGTTTTACAACTTTTTGTAGGCGGCTGGGCGATAGGTAAACGTCAACCGACGTCAACGTAACCTATAAAAGTTGGTTAAAATGTTGCAACTTCGCAATTTCTCGATTTAAAAAAAACAATGTACCCTTGGGCACTGGAAGTTCCATTTCAATCCTTGTGTGGTTTATTTGCTTTGGACCTTCGGGCCTCGGCAACTAAATACACAATCGTAAAAAAAACTCAACTTTAGTGATAACTTATGTGGAAACTAATATAAAAAAATATATAGATTTGAACTTCCACGTCCCTATACCTTCTTACTGAAGGGATTTTGTACTAAAGTATATTAGGTTTAATCGGTTTATTATAACCTAAGGAATCTATGCCAAATCGGTGTACCATTTTTTTGAGACACCCTGTATAATTGTTATCCTTGAATTTATTTATTTACTTACATCTTACATCAAAACAAACTAAAAACTTTTGGTTTTGGTGAACGGTGCATGTAGCTAGAAGATTTAATTATCAATAGTAATATAACAAGGGCGAGACATACTTACCGATAATTTTGCACACGCCAAGGGTCGAGTGCTGGTTGCAATGAAAACTGTCCCGAGGGCTTGCCCGAGGGCAGTTTTCTAAGGGCAACCAGCACGATGACTCTTGGCACGGGCAAAATTATATGTAAGTGTGTTGCCCGCGTTTATATTTTGGAGATTATTACGCGAACCCCGTATACGAATTATGATTTAAAATTGATCTAACAATGCCAAAAAACTCAAATTGCTTGTTTCTTGCATTTCTGTTTCTAATTATGACACCATCCACGGAGTCGATAATCATCCCTAGGGCGCTTATCGCTTGGTAAGCAGCCCACGGGCGCTTATCAAGTAATCAGTTCGGGATTGGTCGATTTTTAAAAAAATGCATGGATTTCATTGGCTGATATTAGTCATGTGACAGTTGTGTGTAATAATCAACAAAACTTCAATAGTGATAAAGTATTAGGTTACTATAGTTAACAAAACATAAAAATTAAGCATTTTTAGATAACGATTACGAATCGACACGACACTAATGATAGTTGCAACTTGCAAAAAATTCTACTAAATACAACTATATGACAATAATTTTTATTGAAAGTAATTGAAAAAGTAATTGATGTTGTACAATTACAATTCCTAAGTAATTGGTAATTGAATTACTATTTCCTGTGAGTAATTGAATCTCTGGTAATTAAATTACTACATTGAGGGTTAATTGGTAATTAGTAATTAATTACTTTTTAAAAGTAATTTGCCCAGCTCTGGTTACGACCATTGTAAGGTGAGGCCCGAACGTGGCGGATGAGCATTCCAGGTAGGTCGTTGTGTCTGTCGCTGCACTGTGGCTTTCACAAATAGTTATTTGAGTATTTTTCGCCCCGTTTGACCCTCAAAGTCCAGTTGAATGTGGGTACCCGGATTTGGATCTTGTGGCGCCCATTTCTTTGACAACACCTTATATACTTATCGACACGCTTGCCCTGTGGTGTACCATTTTGAACCATGCCCATCTCCCTGAGCGTATTTGAGCCGAGGCTTTTAGCCTGTTCTTGACGATTCTCAGGGTGAGCTTGCCCATTTCCCTGATTTGTTTAGCATGCTATACTCGCTCATCCGTGAGTGTCGTAAGACCAATTTAATACCGTAACAGGCTTATTTGGCTCCCGCCTCTGGGGCATTTTAGGCACTGTAGCTTTGTCTCGTTGTTGACATTGTTGTCGCAAATGTTTTCTTTACTTTTCGAAATGGTATGGATTGGTAACCCGTTTTGTTATAGTAGCGTGTCATCCCGACTTTCTTTTCTTGTTTTCTATTTGCCTTTTCCTGTTTTGTTTTGTTTTCTATATGTCTTTTCATGTTTTTAGTTTGTTTTCATTTTTTTTCCGAAGATGTGTTTTTTCTTTGTTGTCATTTGTCTTTACGTTTCTTTACTCGTTTTCCATATGTTTTTTCTTGTCTTTTCTTATTTTCTATTTGCCTTTTTGTGTTTACTTGTTGTTTATCGCCTTTCAGTGTTTTATTTTTGTGTCTCTCCATGTGTTCTTGTTTTTAGTGTCTTTTTCGTCGTTTTTGTCGTGTTTTTTTTCTTTTTATAGGCAGGTCATACTGCCGACATGTTTCGTTGCACTTGGTGCAGATTTTGTCCCGTATTAGTCGGATTTAGTACCGGATGTCGTTGATTGCAGGTACCGACCTTATCGTTTTTTAGGTAGTAGTTGGAATTTCGATTCCTAGTCGTTTACATTGTTTAGTCTTGAGCTAAGTTGACACTTTTTGATGTACCGTACCGAACTGACGTTCACGTTAGTGAGATTTATCGATTTTGACGTTTTTTGTTGTTGTACCGCGTTGATTTTTGGTAAGCAGGTTAGAATCATTTTCGCCTTCATTACCGTGTTTTGGTTTGTCGTTGGTGTTTGGGAAGATTGGCTCGTGCGGTTTATTAAGTCCCTCAGGCCATCTTCTTAGTTGGTTTGGCGTAGCTATCTTCGTTTGTTTTGTTTTTTCGTTATTGTTGTCATGTATCGCCCAACTTTGTTTACCGTTTACTGTTAATATTTAGCGAGTCTTTACCACTGGTCGGAATGTTTCGTACTTGTTGATGTTTTGTTGTCGTTTATCGTACCCTTTTTTTCTGATGACGTCATGTTGTCAAGTATCGTGTTCTTTGTAAACAATTTTGTTGAAGCTTCTGAGCTTCGAGTGGCAGTACTCCCAGGCTGTTCGCATGAGGCTACTTTGGTATTCAAGTATTCGAATATTTAAATATTTAACTAATTTTGACTTTTGGTGTGTAGTGATGCCCTGTTGTTTTTATGGCCAAGCGCTCTTTTACCGTACCGTTGGCCGTCGCCATTTCAACCACCTATGTGGGATTCTATAAAGAGAGCGTGTTTTTGCTCACTTTGCTACGTGCGGACCCTGTCGTTGTAAGGTAGTTCCTTTGGGCCGCATGGAGTTCCGTCGAGGATTCTTTGGGCATTCGTCTTCGAACGCATACACACTTGGAAACTTTGTCCTTCCGGATCTTCTTTTGGTGTTCGATGTTGGAATTATTTTAGTTATTTTTAGTTTAGGAACATAATATTAACTGCTTTTGGAATAATTAATTACAGATGATGAAGATACGATAGTCAATACTGCTTCATTTCTAGCTTTTCTCTTCAGTCATAATCTCAGTAATAAATCTTTGTAGTATAAAACTTATCGACATCGAAACAGAAATGCATCTCTAATGCATGACGTAATGATAATAATTATTAATGTTGTTGCGCTAAGCATCTCTGTTTTCGGTTGTATGCATGGTTTGTTGAAGTTTGATCCCGATTCTAAAGCATACTAAGTTTGGTCATCTCGTAGTTTTCCGATGATACTCGTATCACCTTCGACTACCAAACGATGTAGGTCACATCCGAATCTTAGTTTTTACGATGATCAAGAAACATTTCGTTATCTACAGGGTGTTCGATAAAAAATGGGCCAAACTTCAGATATAGTTAATTTCGACAAAAATAAGCTGATTTAACCCAACTTACCTTAGTCTAAAAGTTAGTACTAACGGAGCTACAGGGTGTCAAAGTTGGAAAAAATAAATCACATTTTTTTAATATCTTTCGATCACTTTCAGCTAATTTTACAAAATTTCGTAGCAGGGGGTTTTTGGGAATGAGAAATTCAAATTTATCAACGATTCGGTTGTATCCTCTAGAGAGCGCCACAAGCGACCATTAGGACACTGTTAAACCGCTGCAACTTTTTTATGTCACGGTGTATGTCATTCTCGACTGGAAAAATCATTTTCCCTATCTTTTCTGCTTAAAAAAGGTATATTTCATCGAACTCGCTAGAAGTAACGGTTTCCCAGAAAAACACATCTAAAACTGATCATGCGTGTAAATTATCAGATTATTGAGTAAATACTTTGACATCCTGTATCTTTGTTATTATCGACTTTGATACTAGGGTAAGCTGAAATAAATCAACTTATTATGGTCTAACTTTTACGTTGTTGCGGTATGGCCCATTATTTACTCAACAATCTGACTTTACTTTAGGATAATTTACATTCATGGTCAGCTTTGGATGCGTTTTTATGCTCAACAGTTGCTTCTAGTGAGTTCAATAAGATATACCTTTTCTAAGCAGAAAAGATAGGGAAAAAGATTTTTCCAGTCGAAAATAACATACACCGTGACACAAAAAAGTTGCAGCGGTTTAACGGTGTCCTAATGGTGGCTTGTGGCTCCCTCTAGAGCAGTGGTTCCCAAACTTATTTGGCCTACCACCCCCTTTTCAGAAAAAAAATTACTCAGCGCCCCCTGGGCTCTCTTTAAGCGAACAAACAGAAAGACTTTGTAGTGGTAGGTAGCTTCTTGAGACTGATAATTATCTATACGAGTATTTCTGGGTAGGAAATTATTTTGAAAGAATAAATTAATTAGCAATTAAAAGGGACAAGGAAGGATTTATACATTAAAAGTACAACATAAATATTTGAGAATTGTTTAATGATACATTAGATACAGTTACTGTTAAATTGCGAATAGTTTATTAAAAAGGTTCGAGCATATAAGTTGATTTAGTTGGGATAGTTGTTTGGTAACATCAAAGTTAGATTTTAATTTGTAGGTATTAACTGACAATCGAAATAACTAAAGTGAAAGCCAAACTCAAATGATTATCTGAAAAAGTCAATTATGCAATGTTATAATAAAATATACCATATAGAAATTTTGTATAGATTATTATTGCTAGAGAATATGGTATTTTTAAAATAAACAAATCTTTTCTGAATTTGTAACCTGTATTTTGAGTAAAAGCAAATTTGAATAATAAAAGCCCTTTATTATAATAGTATTTACTTTCTGGATGGTGTATTAAAGGCTGTGATAAAGTAAAATTAAAGAAACGGAGAATAAACAGACTGAATAAATAAAGTAATAAATGGTATGAAGAAGAATAAGAACATTTAATAATGGTAAATAGTCTTCATGGAATAAATAAATCTGTAACTTGCATTTTGTGTGTTTATTTGGAAAATAATGTTACACTATCTTACACAAAAGATGAAATATGTACGAACGGTTTCTCTAAATCTTCTTATCTTCTCTTCCTTCTTCAAGCTTTCACCGCCCCCTTATTTTATTCACCGCCCCCCAAATGCACTCGAGGCTACTATCGCCCCCCTGGATCGTTCCAGCGCCCCCCAGAGGGCGATATCGCCCACTTTGGGACTCACTGCTCTAGAGGATACAACCGAATCGTTGATAAATTTGAATTTGTCATGCCAAAAAATCCCCGGATACGAAATTTCATGAAATTAGCTGGAAGTGATTGAAAGATATTAAAAAATGTGATTTATTTTTTTCAACTTTGACACCCTGTAGCTCCGTTAGTACTAACTTTTGGACTAAGGTAAGTTGGGTTAAATCAGCTTATTTTTGTCGAAATTAACTATATCTGAAGTTTGGCCCATTCTTTACCGAACACCCTGTATAATGTCTCTATTCGAATATTAGTTCCCTGGCTGTTCGAAGGTTCTTAGAATTCTATACCGTATAAGCATCCCCACAGTATGGATTTTGTTGTTTTCTAGCATGCTGCGTTATATCCACATTGCTAGATAAAAACTAAGAACATTCTATTTTAAGTTTTTAAACGCTTCGTATATTTCTTCCTCTAGAGCCAAGCGGTATTCATAGTTACTTCGACACGAAGTGTACGAAGTATTGAAATTCCCTCATATCGAAAACCACTCTGAGTCAAATATCTCTAAAATTCGAGCCAACCGACTAATGAACCCACTATATCAAATCTCCGTCTCGGCGGTGCGGATCTTTTGGTGAAGATCCCAGCCCACTAGATCAATCCCCCGCATTGGGGGGTGCCTAAACGTGCTGTGCGGGGGATGTATGTTCGTATGTGTACACGATTCCGGTCGCCAGGAACCTTCCTGAAGTCTTGGATCGTTTTCATACGATAGGTCCTCCGAAAATGAAGGCAACATCAACTTTTGAGCTATGGTCGTCGGCAAAAAAAAATTTTTCTTGTTTATTTTTTTTTTTTTTTTTTTTGATAAATAACT
Source organism: Agriotes lineatus (assembly GCA_940337035.1). Lineage (NCBI taxonomy): Eukaryota > Metazoa > Arthropoda > Insecta > Coleoptera > Elateridae > Agriotes > Agriotes lineatus. Next base: position 7,850,172 of record OW679196.1, on the reverse strand, counting down.
GGTTCATAGCATTTCATTGTATTAGCGAAACGGAGTGATGCTGAGTATCAAAGTATTCTTGGAAAGCACGGAAGGGCGCTTTTCTTGGGTGGGGGGTACCGTATATTTTTAGATTGCTTACGCGTTAGGTAAATTTTGCGGATGATAAAAGTGTATTACATTCAATGTATGGGTGGTTTCTCACAAAACCAAAAGACTTCTCAGATGGAATCGTATGCAGGTTACGTAGTTAAAATGGCAAATAAAGATTTTGAAACACAATGAGGTTGTTCATTTAAAACAGCTTCGTAAGAATAAAATTGTAAGTAAAAAATCTGTAAAAGGCTTTACCCAGAACTTCTCGCCCGAATTATATCAATTTGCAAATTTAAAAAAGTGTATCCCGCCACACCTGCATAGTGATCGTAACCACATCTCCGCAGAGGATGTAACTGCAGCGAAATTCCAACTGCGCCATCAAGCCTTATAGAAATAAGTGCGGCGCCTCTATTGAACAGAACGGGCTTATTGTTGAAACGTTTTTGCTCTTTTGTGACATTATCCTGTATCGGTTGAGTCTTATTTTCGGAAAATGTAAAGCCTGATCTATGTGAAAGTCATTACTTCCTTTTATTTCAAAATTAACCCAAAAAATGTTTTAAGGTGCTTGTATGAAATTATACCTGTTTCATGCGAAGTAGATATACAAGGTGTTCTACGAGCTCTATGACAAACTTTGGTAGATTATAGCTGGGTTAATTCCAAACATTGTTCCTTAAATGAACGTGGGTTTGATTCGTTTTTGTTTAGAAGTTACGTGGTGTTTAATGTTTAAACCTTTATTAGCAATTAACAATGAACATTTATAATAAATAAAAATAACAAATGTGAAGACTATAAAAATTGTTCGAAATGGTGACCGTCGGTTCAAATGCAAGCCTCACATCGACGAACTAAAGATTCCGTCACTCGATGGATGAGATTTGGATCACATCTTATCTGGTTAGCTGCATCCTGAAACACAATATCTGCATACTCCTCAGTTGTGAATAAATGCATTTTTTATTTAGCACTTTCACACTAAGTGCCAAATGAATAATCAAAATGACACAAATAATAGTTATTCTTATATCAACCGTCATTTTTATTTATCAGCCTTCTTTTAAATAAATATAAATATATTTTTTAAAATGCTTGTAACTTCTAAACAAAAACGAATCGGACCCACGTTCATTTAAGAAAAAATGTTTGGAATTAACCCAGCTATCATCTGCCAAAGTTTGTCATAGAGCTCGAAGAACACCCTGTATAATATGTATGCAAAATATTGTCTTCCTTCGATAAATAGTTTTTGAGCTATACTGCCAACAGACAGACAGACAGGCAGACAGAATTAAGAAAACCTCTTTTCCGTCATCTAGAGACCTTGAAACGTGAAGATCTGAAGTTATCTTGGAAGGTGATTTTTTCGTGATTACAATACTTCCTTCGTCTTTCAGACAAGGGAAGTAAAAATGTTACAGAAAGACTAAAAATTCAAAATTAATGCTTATACCAGTTTTAAACAAATACCGTAACTTAATCGTGGAACTTGATACCTTAACTCATTAAAATTAAATTAGATCATTATATTCGGTAGAGTGTAATCATTACTGCGAAACCGTCAAGCAAATTGGCAGTTCCATATTTTCACATGTTTTCAATCCCTGCTTCGTTGCTCGCATTATTAGGATCTGCTAGATCGTTAATCACGAGCTTGTTGAGTGTAACTAACATAATATCATTCATGGGATATTTGACATAATGCGTATTGCACTCGCTGGACTAGGACTGATTTTAAGTTCGGAATTGGACTAATTCATGGAGTAATATATTATTTCTTAGGTACCTACTAATCGATTCTATTAAAATCCTTTGCTAACAGTTGCAGCATTGCAAACCGCAAATCCCGCAGACTATTGAATAGCGTTATTGACAGACGGCGGCATTCAGAGCAGCATATAAGGATCAAAAATAAAAATGCATATTTAGCTTCTCAAAAGGAGTTTTTTAAGTTAATTTGTTTGAAGTCTGCTGAAAATGAACGATTGAAATTGTTTAAATCCAGTACCTACTTCCCAAACCTGGTTGTCAAAATTTATCATTTGAACAAAGCAATGCCTTTACGATCTCTAAATAAGAGAAGTATAAATATAAAAATGTAAAGAATAGGCGATGCCAACTACGATCTAATTTAAATAATACATTATTCGATTAATTCTAATTTACACTTACAATACCAAGAAAATTCTTGTAACTCTAATAATTATTTTTAACTGTCTATCTATGTGCATCAAAGTTCAAATTTAATAAAACATCATTCATTATATTTTCCGTTATATGTACGTTAGTGCATCTAGCATCCCAGCCGTCAATAACCTATATGTCATCAGAACAAAGAAACGATTCTATAATTGACAATATATTATGATAGTTGCATATCAATGCTACTGATTTGTTGGTAAAAGTTAAATTATAATTAGTACAAACTATAAGATGGTTTGAGGTAATATGAACGTTCTAAGTGGAGTTAATATTTGAATAAATTACTTATATAATGTCAGATTAAAAATATACTGTATTTAAATATAATCCAGGGTGTTAGTTTTAAACATTATGTATAAATAATTATTACTATAGTGAATTTTAATTTAGAAAATAACAACTGATTTTTTCTATTCAAAAATGTACATCTAACCAATTTGTATTAAGAAAATTGGATAATAGAAACCTTTTATAACACTTAATTTATTTATGGAATAGTGTACACGGGTGCAAAGGACAAAATTAAATAAAAATAATGCGAATATGTAAGAATTTTAAAAAACAAACTTTAACATGAAGAAGAATACCATTTAACTACCTGAAGAAGAAATAAGAATAATGGAATCAAATCAAATATATTTATTTCCAAAAAAAAAAAACAATATAATTTGTGTTGGAAATTAGACGTACATATTATAAAACAAAACAAATACAATTTTTCCATGCACAATTAAAACAATTTTAAAACGATGTTTGAAAAAATTCATCTAAATTGTAGAAGACATAATCTTGAAGGCGTTTCGATTTTATTTTAAATTGCTTAAGAGCCTGTGAACTTTTAATACTTGCAGGTAGTTTATTATAAATAGATAATCCAGTGTACATAATAGATTTTTTTAAAAGTTTATTAGTAGGTTTATTTACTTCTAAATTTTGAGAGTTTCTAGTATCGTGTTTGTGAATATCATTTCTTTTATTGAATGACGGCAGCTGTTTAAATACAAGTGATGCTGTTTCGAGTATATATAAATTTTTAATAGTAAAGATTTTACTACATTTGAAGAGGGGCCTGCAGCTATCTCTAGGATTCTTATGGTTTAATATTCGTAAAGCTCTTTTTTGAATTTTAAATACTGTGTTTAATAACATTAAATCAGCGACACCCCAAAAAGGTATACCGTAGCGAAGTACTGATTCGAATAAAGCAAAATAAGCTTGTCGAGCAATCTTTTGACCGACTTCGTAAAGCAATACTTTAATTGCATAACAAGCAGTAGTAAGTCTAGTGCAGAGAGATTCAATGTGTTTATGCCATTTTAAATTTCTGATGATGATCACCAAAAACTTTACGTGATTTACATTTTCTATTATATTGTTATCGATATTAACAGAAAATTCAGTTGTATTTGAGTGTGTTATGCTAAATGACATTATTTTAGTTTTTGTTAGATTAAGTGATAGCTTGTTATTTGCAAACCAATTGCTTATTTTTAAAATATCAGTATAAACAGTTGAATTTAGAGGTTTAACATTGTTATTGGCCCAAGATACACTTGTATCATCAACAAATAGTGTCATGTTTTCTGCAGAATTGAACGAAATGTCATTAATGTATATTAGAAATAGCAGTGGTCCCAATATACTACCTTGTGGGACACCGCATAGCACATCTATTTGATGAGATCTGAACGTATTACACACATTTCCGCTATATTGTTTAATTTCAACTAATTGTTTACGATTATTTAAATAATATAGAAACCAATCTGAGGAGATTCCTCTAAATCCGTAATTTTCTAATTTTTCTAATAATATATCAAAGTCTACGCTGTCAAAAGCTTTTGATAAATCACAAAATAAACTTACATTGGCTTTGCTGTTATTTAGGTATTCATATATAACCGAAAGAAAGTTACAAATGTCATCATTTGTACCCCGATCTGCTCTGAAACCGAACTGTTGAGACGATAAGATGTGATTTGAATTTAAGAAAGCGATCATGCTCTTGTGATCTAAACATTCTATAATTTTTGAAAAAAGAAATTGCAGTGCAATGGGTCTGTAGTTGGACATTTCATTTTCGTTGCCGTTTTTAAAAAGAGGTTTAATTAGTGACATTTTAAGACAATCTGGAAATTGTCCATTTTGAAAAGACATGTTAATTAGTTCAGTCAGAACATGTAAGGCGGGTTCAGTTAGGTTTTGAATAACACGTAGAGGTATTTCATCTAAACCAGCACTATTTTTGTTTTTTGAATTGCTAATTGTTTGTTTGATTTCAGGTACATCCGTTGGTAAAAGAAAGAACGTTTTCGTATTTACTGAGTTAATTGTTGATAATCGGCAAGTTCCTTGTGTTATATTACCTGTTAAGGTTGTGGCAATAGACTGAAAATATAAGTTAAACGATTCGGCTACTGAGAATGGATCTTCAATGAGAGAATTATTATCTGATCTTAATTGAATGGTAGTTGATTGTTCTTTTCTTTCATTACCTGTAAGTGAATTAATTATATACGAAATTTTTTTGGACTTATTAGACGATGTAGAAATTTGTTTTGAATAGTAAATATTTTTGGATAATTTTATTGTAGAACGTAAAACCCGATTATATATATATAGATATGTGGTTTAAAATTGCAGGGTTTGAAGTAAATTTTTTTATGTACCTAATTTAAACACCTTTTATTTTTGCAGGATGTACGAATACCTTGGGTTATCCAAGTTTTATTAATGTGTTCCTTGACATTTTTTAAGGGAAACGCCGTATTAAAAAAGCTAGCCGTCACTTCAATGAACTCGCAAAAAGTAGTATTAAGATTAGCATAAGAGTTTTGAAGTAAGTTCGACCAGTTGTATTTTGAACATAACGAGGAAAATTTTTCAAAATTGCGTTTACTAAAAATTCGTTTAGTTTTTTTAATAGTTCTAACATGAATATTTTTATTAATGAAAAATTTTGCTGCAATGATTTCATGATCTGAAATACCTGCAAGTATTTCAGTGTCAACTTTTTTTTAGTTGAAAATCTAGTAAACGACTTTACGTGCATTTCAAGATTATGTATTCTTAATAAATTTTTCATTGTTACGGAGTCATGACAGTCAGAGTTAAAATTAATATTAAAATCACCGGTTAAAATTACTTTGTTTTTATAAGAAATTATGTTGAGCAGAGAGTCTAAACCATTGAAAAATTGATTTAGTTCTCCCAATTGTGATCTATAAACGCATATTACGACAGTATTTAATTGTTCACTAAACGCACAACAAAAATCTACTATTAAACCATCAAAGTCGGTAATCCCAGAGAAAACGAACTGATCATGACAATATATTAGAGTGCCTCCGCGATTACGATTTTTTCTGTTATATATTGATACCGCCTTGTAATTTAACAGCTGTGGAATCGTTTGTTTCTTCTTAAGCCAATGTTCAGTAATACAAATTAAGTTAGGATAATTAAGATCTTCAACGAGTGCAGCCAATTCACTTAATTTATTATTAATGCTTTGTATATTTAAGAGTATTAAATTTAAGCTATGATCTTGACGGGATTCGTTGATTACGAAAAATGGTCGTTTTCAGTTTTATCGCCGTTGTAACAAGTTATAGTTATGAGGTTATCCCAATTTATGAAATTTTCAATTAAATTTGAACTATTACATTCACTTATAAATTCAAAATTAGTATTAGGAGTTACTGCTATAATATTATCTTTGTTTATATATTTATCAAGCAGGTTTGGAATGTTAATAGTATAATTTGATAAAAATTTTTGAACTACATATTTACATAGCTTGATTTTGCCTATTTTTTTTAATTGAAGACTATTAGGGATTAGGTTTCCTACATATAGAACTCTGTTTACATCCACAAAAATTCCACTATTATATTTTTGTATTTCATTAAACAAAGTATAATTAACTTGGTAAATAAAGTTATTCAGCACTACACGTTTTTCCCAGAACATTAAGCATCGTTTTGTTTATAGCTACACCTTTCATTGCATTGTTAGAACTCGCCATAACTATTACGCAATCTTGTCTGTTAAAATCTCGAGTCAGATTTTCAATATCACCAACGACTTCTTCAAATATTGCATTTGGTTTGAAAATACACTGTACGACGTAATTGCTCGGTAGCTGTGACCTCATTATATCGGCCCAATCCCGCCCCTGGCTATCAGCTAAGATTAGTAACTTTATATTTGAATGAGTTACCTTATTTATGTTGTTTTGTCGCAAATTATCATTTGCTGCATCCATATGACTGGAGGTGTTTCCGATATTGATATTCACTATTTCTGTACCTGCATTCATCGATCGAGGTGGTTCGAATGAAACAGATGCCGATGGATCATTTTCATTTACAATTTTATCTACCTTAGGTTTATCAATAATCCTAGATGATTGTAGAGCACTCGCAGTATTTCTCAGGAACACAGAGTTTTCATTTTGCACAATTTTAGTGTTTTTTATATTCGCCGGTTTAACTGCTTTTAAAAGAGTTTTTTATATACGTTGTGTTGCGTAGAATCGTTCGTTCTAGGTACTTCATTTTCTTCTCCATACATTGGATTTTATGTTGATAAGAATTAACAAATTTGGATTTTTTATTTATATTTTTAGGAATTATTTTGTTGCTGTTTCCTACATTACTAATATGATCAATTATTTTTTCATCGTCGCTGATAGTAACATAGCTAGAATCTAATGCCTCCTTTAGTTTCATTACCAATGCATTTTTATTGCCCGTCGAATTCAGATTGCGTTTTTGGAACTCTTCTTTTAGTTTTGGAGCTTTTAGTTTAGATACCCGTATCTGGTCCTCTATTACTGGTACCGAATTACACTTATACTAAAACTAAAACTTTTATAAACATTGTCAAATGCATTACTTTACATTTAAATTTTGTTATTCAATTATTACTCAATTATTATTATAAATTCACCTTAAAAACAACTTTACAATACAATCCACGCACGTTCGATCCGCTCCGGACAAAGGCTCAATTGGTGAGGTGAATTTGTCAGAACCTGAGTGATTGGTGGCGCTGCATTTCGAGTTGCTGTCAAGATGGAGACATCTGTAACTGGTTCCAATTGGGTATGCTGTGATAAAGTTATTATTAAGGTAAATACATTTGGACCTGGATTAATTGGTTGGATTCTATTCGAGTTGCTGTCAAGGTGGATACATCTTGGAATTACTGTTAGGTGAGCCGCAAAGTAGAGATGGGCGCGTGAGTGATTTTTCGCTCACGTCACGCACGTTTCACGCTGGCTTTAAACAGTCACGTTCACGCACGTTCACGCTCACGTTCACTCACGTTCACGGCGTGACACGCCACTCACGACGTGACACGCAGCTTTTATTTCAAAATTTAAATTCAGATAGAACAGAATGTTCAAATTTAAAACCAATGAAAAAACCCTAAAGAGAACTAAAAATATGTTTTGCACCTGACATAATTTACGTGATATGTTGCAATCAGAATTAATAATTGACACAAAAAAGAAAAAAATGAAAATTTACTACAATAACTTCGACAAGGGATAAATACTGATTTCTCGCAAATATATTTCTTGCAGCTGTCTTCAAAGACATTACTTTTAATACTAAAAGCTGTCATTGGAATTGACGTTCCCTTTATTGGTATGAGTACAGAAGGTATATGGCAACACTTGTAATTCGTAGGTTTGAAATTACTTTTACGTACAAGGATCAACATTTTCAGCGTTAAGGCGAGTATACAAAAAAAAACATTACTTTTATTAGAATAATAAGTTCATCTACACAAGAACGCAATAAATTGGTTTAAAAATAAAACGTAATCAACATTTTCAGTGTTAAGTCGAGTAAGCCAAAAAAACATTACGTATTTTTCTAAAAATAGGTTCATCTACACATCTACACAATACATTTTTGGTTTAATAATAAAACGTAATTAACATTTTCAGCGTTAGCCGAGTATAAAAAACAAACCATTACTTTTAGTAGAATAATAAGTTTATCTACACATCTAAACATTAAAATGTTGATTTAAAAATAATATGTAATCAACATTTTCAGCGTTAAGTCGAATTTTGCGCTCTTCTAAAATTCGCCCAGCTGTAGAAAATACTCTTTCGCTTGTGGCGGAACTTGCCGGTATGTTTAAAATTTCTCAAGTTTTTTTAACAGTAGCGTATTTACACTGTTTTTCCAAAATCCTAAAATGTCATCTACATTTCCGAATTTTAATTTAACATACTAATTTTCTTCTGTTTCGACATCATCCTAATTACATGTGTCATCGTCAGAGCTATCTCTAAGTGTAGAAAGATAAGAATCTGATGCTGATGTACCAGTTTTGAGTCGTTTGCTATGTATTTCATCATTATCATCTATAGTTTTATTTGCATTATAATCTTCTCTTTTATGTGAAGGTATGAACTTTAAGGATTTATAATTAGGGTCCAAAAATAAAACCACATAATGTAACTTGTTTGGCACAATTTGTGATTTTAATGAATTTAAACGTTGCTGCACCCTGCAGTTTTTTATTCGTTACTAAATATTTAACGTGAAATTAACGTGAAACGTGAATCACGCCTTGGAAATTTTCACTCACGTTCACTCACGTTCACGTCACGATTTTCAAATACTAGTCACGTTCACGACGTGACACGCCGTGACACGACGTGACACGCCTGTTTTCACGTCACGCGCCCATCCCTACCGCAAAGGACTTACCATCTAGGAGAGCTGATGGTTCTTTTTTTTATTGCTGTGCGAGCTTCCATTAGTGTTCTATCTATTGAAACAGTTTGGGCTCCCAATTGAAGCAGGGATCATGTTGGGGTTACAAACGGAAGTGCCTGAATAAGCAGGTTGCATTTGCATAATTGGACAGGAGTATGAGATCAACTCCATGAAGTGAAGATAATCAGGTATATGTAAAATAAACAGTAATCAATTTCAACAGTGAATAAGTTATGTACATAAGTACTTACGGTTTTTAAAATTTGTAAAATAATATGTATTGTATAGATATGTTTTCAGTTTATCTTTTATATGAATAATTTGACATTGGCAATTGAGAGCTATTATAGAATTTTGAAATAAGTTTCCATTTAACATAAAGATTTTTCAAATATTATGATAATATTTGCAACGCATGAACCTACCTGATTTGAGAGTGATTGTTCTATTACCGGAGCTATTAAAAAGACATAAAAACTCATATTAAATAAATTGGAATAAGGGCCTATATTTTATTTTAACTATTTTGAACTAAATAAACAAGAATAGCATAGCAGTACAGTAGCTATTACATAAATATTGGCGAGCAATTTGTAAAGCCATAACAATATCAATATATTTTATCATCTATTCTAGCATTATAATATAACGAGGTTTAAGTAATGAGATCCGGAGGTAACAATTCGATACCGCTTAAAACATATAAAACAATATCTAAGAAGTATGTCGTCATAATGAGTTATGTGTCAACACACTGACAGCTGCTGAGGGCGATCTGAAATGTGGCTCAAACTTATATGGGAATTACGGGCGAAAACGCTGTCGTTGCAGAATCAAAATATAGCAATTTCAATGTGACGCGTAGGGCTAACGATGTTGTAGCCGAGACTCCCGCGCTTATCGTCATGTTTACAAATATAGTTCTTTCGAAATTAAATATAATCCAATAGCAAATGTGGTGCAACCTTTGACATTGAAAATTAATGTATTAGGGCTTCGAACACTGTTTTGATAATAGATTAGTTCTTATTGGTATATCTGCTTGCAGAATAACGAGAATCGAAGTCGTGTCTTCACAGATTCGATATTTTTTACGGGCGAGGAACTAGTATATAAAATGAATAGCATATGGTCTTGATCACGTCACACAAAAATCGGAGTAACGACTCAGGTTGCGATTGAAAAATCACGAAATCGCCCATCACTACTTGGAGTGTGTTTATTTATCGGCGTTTTCGGTTATTTCCTGCAGTTTTATACAAAAAGTGGGGGAGAATAGCATAACTATGTACTCTCGACATTAATTTTAAAAGCCCACAATTGGATGAAAACGTTAAAATAAAAAACTTGTACTGCCTACACCGGTATTAAATTTCAACCTGCAAAACAAATTTGAAACTCGCAATTTTACAAGACATTTTTCTGTGGACATTTACAAGAAAAACCACTGGATTTGTTAATGTGATGCATTACATGCACTGTTTTTCCCATTATTAAATAAATGATATTGTTTCGTTTTTTAACACTTATGTACATTTTGTGTTTAAATACTGTTTTTTCTATGCATATGATGTTTACTTTTGGATTATTAAAATTAAAAATTATTGCTATATTTGGATTAAAAGATCGACAGAATCTATAGCCTTTTTTACCGTTCGGTGTCGAGGGCCATTTATGCCTGGTGGAAAGTACAACGAAGGTAATGAGCCGTTCGCGACTTACACTACGCCCCCCCCCCCCCCCCCCCCCCGGCATCTAAACATACCACACACTTTACCACCCTAAACCTAAATTAAAGCTAACTTAACTAATGAGTTCAAGTCCATTTCCGCTCCGAGAAAATTCTCGACTACGGCCAGATTTGAATCCATGTCCACCTGGTTCCTAAGCAGATTGCTAACTCACTTAACCACCCAGATGGCCATGTAGGTGAGTCATTAATTATTACTTTTTGCTTAGTTAAAAATTAAGAGCCCCCCAAATACAACTATCACGAACTGCCACTCATGCACGTCCATTAAGACGTTGATCATATGACCATAGCAATTGGTGTTTAAAGTATTTGGTACTCCACGTAAGTAAATTTTGTCCAAAAATAAACAAACCTAATACGTCTAGAGTGTGACAGACATTATTCCTTTATTTAACTGTCATGCGAACTTTTTACATCTTTGTATAAAGCAATAATAATTATCTGCTCCTCAAATTGAGTAAAACAGTAGTTTTTGGCCTGCTTCGTAAATGTCATAGCGCGAGGTGCGCGACAAGAGCGAAAAACGCTGGCTACATCTGAATCTGAGGTACATACAAAGCATTAGGGATAATCAACATTTTATTTAAAAAGAGAGGGATCCACAACATATAAATCTTTGGCAATAAAAACAGGGCAATTTTTACAGTTATATTAGCGAAAATTATCTTTATAACTATATTTTTTATTAATAGTTGTTTATAAATAATCACTCCAATGACGTCAGCGAGCCAAAAAAACTTGCTTTATGTCTGTAAATGAGGTCTAAAACGCGTATTATTAATCGATTCATAATTAATATATGTATTTATTTTACATATAGTTCTATTGTACATAAAGTTTTGTATGTACCTCAGGCGTAACCACCGTTTTTGGACCTTGTCGTGTTATAGCCCTCAGTGATTCACACCTCGTACTATAACTTTCACGCTACGGGCTAAAAGTGCATGTTTTACGCCCTTGATATATACATTAAAAATTATTCCAACTTTATGTTATCTATCTTAACTTCCTACTGCTTTCTTATTTATTAGTTGCTCTATATTCCTCCAGGTTTAAGTTAAAACGTACACTTTTAACTACTTCTTCTTCCCCTTAATAGGGACTAAAACATTGTTACTCTTCAAAGTTAAGCTTAAAAACATCTTCTGGCCAATGTCTACTATGAACTTTCCGATTTCAGATTAGTTGAATATTAAGACTGTTTTGTTTTATTGACTATAGAATTTTGTTGTTACTGTATTTTTCTGTAGATGACTATTTCTGTAAATGCATTGTATTTTTATATTTTATCTGCATTGTATTTTTTTATATTTTATATTTTTATATTTTAACGAGAATTGTGACATTTCTAAGCACCACGGTGTATACTATGATGAATAAAATACTACTACTACTACTACTACTACTACTACTACTACGAGGAAAAGTTATTAAGTAAGTCACAAAAGGCTATTATAAAAATACTTAGAGAAATACTTAGTCAAAAACAAGTTTTATTTTTCAACAAAGTCTCCACCAACATTTATACACTTATCCCATCGCTTTATCAATGCCCCAATGCCTGCTGCATAAAAGTGTTTGGGCTGCCGTCTGAACCACATGTGTACCTCTTATTGAATAGGTCGGTGTTCGCCAACAACTTTTGAGCGTCCTTGAGAAAATTTTTCGACCCAGCTATACACTGCTTTACGCGACAAACACTTTTCACCGTAAACAGGAGACATTTTCTTATAGATATCTTTTGCAGTAAGTCCTATTACCCAGAAAAAAGCACAACAGCACGCTGATCTTTCACAGTACACTCTTCGAGAAAGGGTCGCCATTTTAACACTGCCTGCACTTGAGTATCATCAAGCTGGAAAGTGCTGCCACCTAATGACACATAGGGAAATAGCTCACTACTATTTTCAGCTTTCCCACATCAGTTTGTGACTTAGTTAATGACTTTCCCTCGTACTACTAACACTACAAAATATGTTTTATAGATCATCTTCATGAACACCTGAGGCAGGTGGTAAGAAACAATATCCTTTCCTAGAGTTTATGATCGCCATCGGTGTTGATATAATGGACGAAAAACGTACAATAAAACCAACTCATCGTTATTCTTAGTGACATTCAGCAACTTATTATTTTTTATATGTTTGTTCAAAGCGATTACTCTCTTATCAATCTGCGTTTAGTGAAAAAAAATATTTTTAAACTTGCTTCATTAGTACAATAATCTTTTCAACAACCATTCTAAATAATATTTTATCCAAAATACCTAAAAATTGCCAGATGTTTGCTATCTATATACTGATTACAATAATAGCAGTAGTTTTTTCTATAATTATTATAAATGAATGGAATATATACAAAAATAATCTTATAAACACATAAAGAAATAAATAAACACTAAATCTGTTTATCAAAATACTTTGGAACATATTTGCAACTCTAATTTTTATATTTGGTTTTCTCCTATATTTTATTTATTTATTCGGTCATTTTGTTCATGATCGTATTTTTTTAATTCTTTCTATGTGCTATTTTCGTCTGCTTCTACAATTTCAAAGTACATTTGTCACAAGAAAGGGTCAACCTGCGTCTCGGCTATGGTAATAAATCTGTAACCGCCAAAACGCAGATTGACTGATTCTTTATGAGCTAACCACGCTTACCGTGCGCGCCGAACTAGCGCTTTTCAGCGGTTTTTAGGTCGTGGATACGGAAATCAGCGTTGTAACCTGCAAGCAGCTACAACACAGTGGGGAGCCAGGAATCAAAGGGATTCCAAAAGAAATAAATCAACAACGGTTGATTAGCATTTATTGAGTATAAAATGTTATTTGAATCGCAAAACGGTATAATTAAATGGTTTCTCAAATTATTTAGAATACACAACTATATCGCAAAGTTTTACGGATGGTTCCCACACGCATGATCTTAATAAAGCCCTTTGTGGGTTTTTTAAAACATTGAATTCGTCGGATTAATCGAGATATGTACACATCGCTGTCAGTAAAAAAAACCTTAATACCAGGTCATCGATAACCCAAGCTTGAGTGCGCCTTTTACAATAGATTAGAACATGTAATGTTGTGACAATAATTAAATTTTATGAAATGTGGATATATTAATAACGCACACAACTTTTCATGTATTGCCGTCGCGAATAAATAAAATTCCACACACTAACCTCTGGCTCTTGGCGGGAAATTAAAAGGCGATGCAGGCTGTGAGTGGCCATACACAGGAATTCTGATAACGGCGGCTTGCTACACGTGGTGCCTTTTGTGCTACCGGAAAATGTGGAAAACAACTGGGTTATGTTCGCCTACTGCAGGGGCACAGAAGACTCATGGCGAAGTATTTTCTCGTAGGGTAATTATCGAGACAAAAAGTCCTATTCGAAACGATACTATAAGAGAGCTAAAAGCCACTAATTAATATGGGAATTATAAAACTTGAAAGTCCATCATACCTGATTTATTCTCAGCTCTCAAAATATAATGCTTAATTAAGCACACGATTTCTCGTTCAGCGAGCAGCTAGGCCGAGTTGCCAAAACAAGAATGCGCTTAGACCAAATTGCAAGACGCTGGGAAAGAGAAGATAACAAGAACGCTGTACTCGGCCGATAGTGAGCGGAGATTCAGGCAGGTATACAAATGGACGAAACTGGGAAATTGAATAATTGAAAATGCAAACTGATTACTACTTGAATTAAATATACAGGTTAAACCTGAAATAATTGTGTAGATGGAGAAAACAAGCGGCGCGAAAAATGGTTTCACTCCCCACGGCCAGATTTTTAACAGGAAAACGACCTAAAAAAAAACGTACTCTAAAAATGTCTCGTAAAGCGAGATGGGAACGGAAATAAAGAAATATTGTAATGGAAGTGTTCCCAAAAGAGACCGACCCTGCATGCCCAACCAACCACCCATTATACTACAAAGTCGTGGATAGCTCATCCTGAACCGCCACACCTACTCAACTAAGCTTTGACTGGCTAGGTCTACTATTCCATGCCGGAATCCGGGTTTACGGCAACATGGACACGCTTAAAGAAGTGGGGATAAGGATAAAACATCCTGAACCGCCACACCTACTCAACTAAGCTTTGACTGGCTAGCTCTACTATTCCATGCCGGAATCCGGGATTACGGCAACATGGACACACTTAAAGAAGAGGAAAAACCGCAACAAAAAACAAAACTCTTCGAAAATCGCATGGAAATAAATCCGCATTCAAAAAAATTGCAACGGAAAATAAATCGCCTTGAGAAAAATCACATCAAGAAAAAGCAACATAGCTAACAAGCCATGAACAACGACCTGAAAATCAAATCCGTCAAGATCCTAAGCGAACACAAGCACGAATGGGGAAAGCACCCTTAAAAATTCCCAAAATATGGAGAGAAACGATCCCAACTTCTAGCGTTGCTTAGAGCGAAAGCAAGATAAAATCGCTCCCTAAAGTGACTGTCCCTGCATGCCCAACCAACCACCCAAAATACAGAAAACGGATCTAGAAGACCAAGGTTATAAGTGATGCGATTTGGGTGCCAGTTTCTGATTGAAAGGTTTAGAAGCATCAGATAAAACATAGTTCCTTTTCCAAACCAAATCATTAGCGTTAAACTTTAATGGACGCTTACGCAAGTTATAATGCTTGGAATTGCGTTGATATGAATTATTGAGGAGATTCACAACGTCTTGATAAAGTTCTGAAAGTTGGTTAACATCTGAAACCAGATCTTCACGAGTTTCTAATGATAATTCTTCCTCTTGGAAATTTTTAAGACGACCGCAATAAGTCCCAAAAACTGGTACAGTCCTACCGACATTTAAAAATGTGAAGGTATAACCCGCTATCTCATGAACAGCGTTACGCAGTGCATGTGCAACGTGATAACGGTGTTCGTCCAACGAACCATGATTATCCGAAACATAAGAACGAAGAACGGTTTCGATTACTCGTTAACTCTTTCAACAAAGTTAACTTGTGGATGGTACGATGCATTATACCAAACTTACTGGACTTGATATTTTGAACTGAGAACTGATAAATTGTGGACCATTGTCGACCATACAAATTTGAGGAACGCCAAAAATGAGAAAGATTTTATTTTCCAAAAACTTAGCTACTGTTTTTGCCGTGGCGGTGCGAACAGCTTTAACTAGGGTAAACTTGGTTAGCCAATCACATAAGACTATGATAGAAGTGTTACCATTTTTGTACGAGGTAAAGGACCCACTATGTTAATTGACAAACATTGAAAGGGGTATAAAATTTTCTTATTTTGTCCCATTAAGCCAGGTCTAGCAAGTTGACTAGCTTTACTAGCAGCACACGTTTCACAATGGCGTACCTAACGGATGACATCGGCACGCATTTTAGGCCAATAATACTGTTCAGAAATTTTACAAAAGATCTAAATGAGCAGATGTAGGGCTATCGTGAAAAAGTTTATAAATTTCAGCTCTTCGAGAAAGAGGTATTACTTGTTTCCATTCTACTAAATTGCTAACGATGGCGTGACGGTTGGGAACGTATTTAAAAAGTCGATGATTATTAATTCGCCAAGTGGGAAATTGATTAGGGCTCTGGCTGACGCGTTCAAGCATTTTTATGTACCAAAAGTCTAAGTCACCATCAACAAAATCTAAAACGGAAATTTGAATAGGAGCTCGGGATAAAGCATCGGAAACTACATTATGTTTGCCCTGACGGTGTTGAATTGTAAAATCGTATTGTGACAGACGGACACTTCAGCGAGCTAATCTGCCAGTGGGATCTTTCATAGTAGTAAGCCACAATAACGAATAATGGTCAGTTAATACAGTGAAATGTGTACCTTCAATGTACAGTCTAAATTTCTCAATGCCAAAAATGACAGATAAACATTCTCTCTCGGTGACGGAATAATTGCGCTCGGCCTTGTTAAGAGTGCGGGAAGCATAAGCAATAACCTTTTCCTCATGGTCGATACATTGATTAAGAACACAACCAAGGCCAAAATTAGAAGCGTCACACTGTAAGGTGAAAGGTAGTGCGAAATTAGGACTACTCAAAACAGGTCCAGACGTCAGACAAGATTTGATTTTAGTAAAGGACTTAAGAGCGTCATCAGTCCACTGAACGCGTTGCTTTTTATCGTACGACCCTTAATTAGGTCCGAAATAGGAGCAGCAATGGTGGCAAAATTTGGGACAAAACGGCGGTACCAAGAAGCTAATCCAATAAAACGTTTGACTTCGGTAACAGTGTTATGTTGAGGGTATTTAGTAATAGCCAAAATTTTGTCAGGGTCGGTACGTAGACCATTCTTATCAACGACAAAACCGAGATACGTAAGACTGGGTCGGCAAAATTTACATTTTCCAAGATTGACAGTTAAATTTGCGGCCTTAAGACGAGTATAAACTTGTTCTAATGTGTCAAGGTGTTTCTTAAAGGTTCCAGACACGATAACAATATCGTAGAGATACACAAAGATATTTTCACCCAGGAGCGGACCAAAAATGTTATCCATAAGTCGTTGTTGGCTAGCTGTGCATTCACAATACAGAAAGGAACGACAGTAAATTCAAATAATTCACGACGAGAAACTGTGAAAGCAGTTTTCTCGCATGAATCAGGGTGTAACGGAATTCGGTGAAAAGCTTGCTTAAGGTCGATCGATGTAAGATAGTGCGCATCACGTAATTTATCAAGAATGCTATTCAAATAAGGTAAAGGATAAGCATCCTTCTTGGTGACTGAATTTAACTTTCGACAATCGAAACAGAGTCGGTAAGACCCATCTTTCTAACTAACACCATCGGGGAGCTCCAAGGAGACTTCGAGGGACGAATAAGACCAATCTCTAATAAGCGATCAAGTTCTCGATCAGCAAAAACTTGCATAACAAGAGACAAACGGTAATATCTTTGCTTAATAGGAATTGCGTCACCTGTATCGATAGTGTGTAGAACTAAATTAGTTAAGCCTAAAGTAGGACCAGAAATTTCAGCAAATTTTCCAACAACTTGGTCTTGTTGAACTAAGAAGTCAACAACACCACAAATAGTCTGTAGCGAAAAGGTTTCAGCCATATTGAAACGGTTAGCAACAAAATCAGTCTTGGCTCCAAAAGCGTAGCAAAAATCAACACCTAAACTTAGTGTAGACGGAATTGAGTCACAAATAACAGCATCGATGGACTTTGTAATACCATCAACGGTAATAGGTAAGGCAACAGTACCTACAATGTTTTGTTGATGTCCGTCAGCAGTAGTCAATGTAAGCGGAGAATTATTATTACATAAGCTAAGGTTATGTTTTTGGAGTAAATATAAATCGTTACGTCCAATTAAAGTGTGATTGGCCCCCGTATCTCACCATTAATATAAATAGTTAAATAGGGACGATTGTCAGAAAGTTGTTTAATAAAAGTAGCTGAAGTATTGCAAGTTAGACGGCAACATTTATTCACAGTTCTTAACCAAGATTTCCAAGATAAAGTATCAGCCTTAGCGTAATAGGGATAAGGAGTAGATCGGCTGGAACATCTACCCTTTATTTTGCATTTTTTGGATGGCATTTAGGACAGGTAGCAAAATAACTGTTTGAGTGTCCGCAAACATAACAGAAAATTGTTTTATCTGCAGTGCAAGTGTGAAACGTATGGCCTAATTTATGACAGTTCTAACAGGTAGTCGTAGCTTTAGCACTATTAGGTTTAGGACCAGGATAGTTGGAAGTTATTTGTTGTAGGCTGGTAAGCCAAGTCAGGTTCCAGTTGCAAAGATGAAGCAGAAGCAGGTTTGCGATACTTAGCATTTTGTAATTTAATATCCTCAAGCTTTTTACACAAAAGGGAAAGGTGCTCAACATTATGAACTACAGTTAAAGATAATTGCGTAGCATAAAATGGTTGTAAATTTTTCATGATATGTTTAAGCTGAACCGATTCAGAAGGTTTGATAGGTAACCGGTCAAACAAGTTGAGTAAAACAGAAATGAACAGTGAGGGTTTTTTATCAATCCCTTGTTTACGTCTTTTAATTTTTTCTCACAATTATTCATCGAAATCAGTAGGTAAAAAGTCAGCTCGCAATCTAGCTACTAAGTCATGCCAGTTTGAAACACGGTTGTGCATAGCTCGGAACCATACCAACCCTCGACCCGAAAATAGATGAACAGCACTAGAAAACAATTGGTCCTAAGAAATATTACGCGCCACCCTAAGTTCTTCGAGACGCCGTAAAAATGAGTTAACGCCCATCACGCTAGTATCACCAGTAAATGATAAACCCCATTTACATACTGGTACCCAAATAAGATGTGTATTACCAGAGGGAGAAGTCGTTGAATATTGAATATGGTCTAATTCACGTCTTAAATTAGTAGTTGCTGACGCGCTTGAACGCTGCATAAGAAGAAGCAAGGGTGCCGAAAATGACAGTCGAAGTCGTTGGAACGTAAATGAAGCGACTGGATTAGGATCATCAATGTTATCAGGGTTGTCAATATTATTATTTGCCAAAGGTTCAGTAGGCTCAGAATTTTGCGGTGCTACTGTAGTAGCAGCAGGAGCAACAGAATTCATTATAGCGGCGTCAACATCTGTGTCCGAAGTTGCAATTTGTAGTTGCGAGTTATCATGATCATTGCCGAGTAAATGTATGAGATCTAAGCATTGACTAATTAAAGTTGCATGATTAAGTTCTTGCTCAGGTGGGAGTTGCAGCCTACTTAAACGTGAATAAAGGTAAGTCAACCGCGTATCAAGGCTCGCGAATTCCGATGCAGAAGGTGCACCAGAAAAGGCCGTCGCTAATACAGAAAGTTCAGCCAATTTGCCTTTGCAAGCGTCAAGTTCAGATTGGACATCGAAAGGTGCAGCTAATTGATAAGCGCCGAGTATAGCGGGATCGGCTTTTTCTAAAGTTAATTTGGCGCCTTTCATCAACATAAGTTTCCACAGCTGATGCTATCAGTGAAATAAATGTTACCAAAAATCGAGCCCCGGACCTTGGTCGCCAATGTCACAAAAAAGGGCCAACCTGCGTCTCTGCTAAGGTAATAAATCTGTAACAGCCAAAACGCAGATTGACTGATTCTTTATGAGCTAACCGTACTTACCGTGCGGGCCGAACTAGCTCTTTTCGGCGCTTTTTAGGTCGTGGATACGGAAATCAGCGTTGTAACCTGCAAGCAGCTACAACACAGTATGGCGCCAGGAATCAAAGCGATTTCAAAAAAAATAAATCAACAACGGTTAACTAGCATTTATTAAGTATAAAATGTTATTTGAACACTAAACGGTATAATTAAATGGTTTCTCAAATTATTTAGAATACACAACAATATCGCAAAGTTTTACGGAAGGTTCCCACACGCATGCTCTTAATAAACCTCTTTGTGGGTTTTTTAAAACATTGAATTCGTCGGATTAATCGAGAGATGTGCACATCGTTGTCAGTAAAAAAGACCTTAATACCAGGTCATCGATAACCCATGCGTGAGTGCGCCTTTTACAATAGATTAAAACATGTAATGTTGTGACAGTAATTAAATTTTATGAAATGTGGATATATTAATAACGCACACAACTTTTCATGTGTTACCGTCGCGAATAAATAAAATTCCACACACTCACCTCTGGCTCTTGGCGGGTAATTAAAAGGCGATGCAGGCTGTGAGCGGCCATACACAGGAATTCTGTTAACGGCGGCTTGCTAAACGTGGTGCCTTTTGAGCTCCCGGAATATGTGGAAAACAACGGGGTTCTGTTTGCCTGCCGCAGGAGCACAGAAAACTCTTGGCGAGGTATTCACTCGTAGGGTAATTATCGAGTCCTATTTCAAAGAATACTATAAGAGAGCTGAAAGTGACTAACTAATATGGGAATTATAAAACATGAAAGTCGATCATACCTAATTTATTCTCATCTCTCAAAATATAATGCTTAATTAAGCACACGATTTCTCGTTCAGCGAGCCGCTAGGCCGAGTTGCCAAAAGAAGAATGCGCCTAGACCAAATTGCAAGACGCTGGGAAAGAGAAGATAACAAGAAGAGCGCTGCACTCGGCCTATAGTGAGCGGGGATTCAGGCAGGTATACAAATAGACGAAACTGGGAAATTGAACAATTCGAAATTCAAACTGATTTCTACTTGAATTGAATATACAAGTTAAGCTTGAAATAATTGTGTAAATGGAGAAAACAATTAAACGGCGCGAAAAATGGTTTCACATTTTCAATAGACCCATAATTACAAACTCACCAGTTACAGGATTGATCGAATATTTTTTTAAATTTTAAAATTGCTTTTAAAACAACCATAAATAATATTTAGTTGGTTGTTCTTCCAGACACTTCCTCAAGTTTTCCATACTCCTCTAGCACTTTATAGCTCTCGTATTTTATGGTTCTCATTAAATATTAATGTTGCATATACTAAGAGAATACTTGAACCTTCTGCTCTTCTGCTTTAATTCTTGCTTGACTTCTTCTATCCACCTTTCCCCTTTTCATTAACATAACTTTGGATATTTTTCATTAAAACTCTTCTTCTTCTTATAGTCTTAACCCTGCGAGAGGGCGTAGTGACATTATTTTGACACGTTGTACCAAGTTTCCTGATCTTGCAGTAAGTGCATTGATCTAAGTATACACGGTGTCCCAGAATAACTTTTCAGAATTAATCGAGGTCTGTAGAGTAGTTCACAGTAATGGTAATAAAGAACGGCCAATTTATGCCTAACGTCACCCTGACCGTCAAATTCCCTGTCATAAGACATTTTCAAATCTGAATCAGCGTTTACGAGAAACCGGTTCCAAATCCACAATCGAGATTCAGGAGTGAATTAAACTGTCTGAAGTTTAAAGACTAAGTTCTGCAATAATTTGAAAATAATCTGATGCTTACTGAACTCACGCTATGGCTGATGAAATAAATCCTATACATCCGCTCATCTGTACGGATGAAAAGCATATCTACGGAGAAACGAGTTGTTTTTCACAAGCCATTTATTAATGAGCATAATAGTCACATTTGGAGCAACGACGTGAAGACTTGCCGTTGAGAATACATTAACAGAAAATCTCCGTTAATATTTGTACAGTACTTAATAAAATATCGATTGAAAATAACCATAGAATTATATGTGCAAAAATATGTTTCAGCATCAAAGAAGGAACATGACAACATAAAGAAATGGACACCTCCCGAAAAATATTGTAGTATACACGGAAACCTTAGACAAAAATGTAAATATCCAGGAAACCAACCGTAACCGAGATTGACATATAAAACAAATTAACACAACTATAATAGAAACTCTAAGAGAAGCTGAGAAAAAATGATGTCCCAAGGTCAAGAAAAGAGAATAAAAATTACGTCAAAATACAAAAATCCTCGTAGATAAAAGAAGCAATCTAATAGACAAATACGGTAGAAACTTTACATCACTTAGAAACATTGAAGAAATATATACAACATGACATTGGCAAATATGTGAGACAACATAACACAAGAAAAATGTCAAGCATAATTACTGAAGAAAGCAAAAGCCTGAAAGTCTTCAGACAAACAAGGCAACATTACTAACAATATAAAAGGTCCTAGAAATAGTAAAAAGCTTTTATCGCAAACTATATCGAAAACAAGAAAACACTATAACGATCGGCATCTAGCAAAGATTATGAATCAAGGCGCCGAAGAAATACCGCAGATAATATTAAATGAAGTCAAAACAGCACTTCAAAAGATGAAAAATAATAAATCTCCAGGAAAGGATGGTATAGTAGTAGAAGCTATTAAACAGGGTGTGGGAAAACTACGAACCCTAGTCAGCCTCTGCAGGAAATGCCTTTGCGAAAGGACAATATGCCATCTCAGTGGGACAATCGGAGATATTCATGCTGCATAAAAAAGAGATATTACCGATCATCGAAACTATAGCCCCTTTCAGCCCACTCTCACATATTTACAAGTTCTTTACAAAAACTATTTCAAAAATATTAAAACCCAAGTTAGAGGTTTATCAGTCACGCGAACAGGCTGAATTTAGTGCTGGATATGGTACAAATGAGCACTTATTGGTGATAAATAATCTGATAGAAAATGTGTAGAGTACAATAGAACCCTAGTATTGATATTTGTGAATTACGAAAAAACTTTCGACACAATATAATTATTACTACTTATCACGTAATTCGCAAATTTTTACTAATTTAACCGGTATTGTATACTTTACCATTCCAGATATCACAATGGTAAGTCTCAAAAATGAATTAATTAATAATGCGCATATACGTGAAATATTGACAAGACAAACGTTATAGTGCGATCATGATATTACAAAAGAAGAAGAAGAAATATATAGGGCTGTTAATTAAATTTATGTTATTTAAGTATCACTGCAAGCAAGAAAGTATAGATATTAAAAT
This sequence comes from Agriotes lineatus, assembly GCA_940337035.1. Taxonomy (NCBI): domain Eukaryota; kingdom Metazoa; phylum Arthropoda; class Insecta; order Coleoptera; family Elateridae; genus Agriotes; species Agriotes lineatus. The sequence goes on along the minus strand of OW679196.1, from coordinate 7,826,959 downwards.
GAAATAATAGCGACAGAAACTAAACTATCTCACTATATAGATAACAGTTTGTCCACAACCAAAGATTGAGTAAATGGATTGGATAATACGACGATACTACATTTCAGACGGTTGATGTATATAATGTTATTTAGAAATGGAAGGAATTTGCGATGACGTAACAGTCAGTAAATCAAATTAAAACCTCAAAGGGGGACCTAGAGGTAGAAGTCAGGATCAGGATCTGAAGTCTCAAGTGCTTGAAATGGATGCGGAAATTGCTTTTATACTTTTTAGTCCTTCTTATCGTTGCAGTCGCTCCAGGTACAATTGAGTGAGAACGGAGCTGTCCTTGCTTGTACGGGACTCGGCGCACCTCTGGTGGACGTCTTCTTATCTTTTATTCGAGCGCTAGAGAAATGTAAACGCAGATTGTGATGGAATAAGAGCCGTACAAATTTCTGGAATAATATTAGATAAACTTGCTACTGGCCCTAACGTTACACAAATAAAAGGCAAATAATAATATACAATAATCGTAAACTGTACATGAAACCCTTTGCAAAAGAAAATACTCATCAGCCAAGTTGGTTTCAAAATTTAAATTGCTGCGTTGAAGAAAGATACTTAACTTCTTCTACTTCCCTATGCACTATTTAACTTTACTAATGGACATAGGGTTTCTTCAATCATTTACACCGTTATGCGTTGTTGGGCATCTGCATCAATGTCGAACCTTTAATGCTATATGTTCATCTCATTGCCATTACTTATAATTTATAATTATCAACTTCTAGGTTCGTATTTTGGTATTTGGTACTGAAAATATTGAAATACCGGGAATTTATTTTTGTTGTATTTGTCTTTGTTGTAATATAGAGATCAGTTAAAGCTTTGTATATGGTCAATGGTGCTACAAGCTTTATTAAAGCCGGCTTACTCAATAGCTTGATAAAAGTCAAGTTTGTATGAGGCATATTTTGTAATTATCCTACTAAGGAATTTGAATAAGTTTTCTATTGGACTTATTGGTCTATACTTTCCTAGGTCTCTAATTTAGCATCTACTTTTTCAGTTCTCTTGCTTCAGTGATTTTTCCCATTATTATTTTGGAAAATTTTAGTTTCATAACTTCCACTTGCAAGGCAAGAAAAGCCCTTTGCATATTTTTACCTCCTTTTACAATAAAGGAAGTATTGGATTCACCCCAAAAATTCGAAATTGAGTTTTCAACAGATCTTCACGTTTTAGAGTCCCCTGAACCCAAAAAACATTTTTTTTCATTGGTCTGTCTGTGTGTGTGTCTATGTGTCTGCCTGTGTGTGTGTCTGTGTGTCTGGCTGTGTCTGTCTGCCTGTGAACAAAATATCTCAAAAACAAAGAGAGTTATGGCGTTGAAACTTCATATATAAGTTTTATGTACTATGTAGATGCGACATCAAGTTTTTCAAGAAAATTGCATGACCGGAAGTAGGTGTTTACTCTTGTGATTTTTCAGTTTTTTCGATTTTTTGAATAAAGGCTCTAACGCTTATTTTCAAACTTCACATTTTTATTACATTTCTAATGTTTATTGATGTGAGCTAGGTGATTTTCCAGTTGAATACTTCTAAAATGGGTTTCTTTTGGTTCTTTTTCTATTTTTTTATTAACTCCTGTTTTAAATAGAACACCCGGTATATTATTACATTTTTTAATTCAGTTTAAAATTCTAGAGATTATTTGTCTCTTCAACTAACGCTCTATTTTGTACCGTTTTTGTTGTGTGCGTGTATCACACCAGATTTTTATGTATTAAAATAATCAGTGCATTTTACCATGATATTTATGGGTCTAGGACACTTCGCAGTCGCCGTTTCGCCGTCGCCGTTTCGCCGTCGCCGTTTCGCCGTCGCCGTTTCGCCGTCGCCGTTTCGCCGTCGCCATTTGGCCGTTTGATATATCTGTCTTCTAAAGAACTAAACGCCACTGACAAATTAATTCTTGGCAAAGGACCCACCTACGCAGTGGAGCCAAAACGAATTAATAAACTTGATTTAGTTACAGCTATAGAAGAGACTTGTCAAAAACTTCCAGAAGACATTAGGATGCAGGATTAGAAACAAAATCATACTAGAACGACCTTACACAATCAGACAAAATATATCCAAACAAGAAAAACATTCACTACACACACTAAAAACCGATAACACAATTAAAATTTTACCTGCAGACAAAGGCAACGCCACAGTAGTACTTGACACAACCACATACAACGAAAAACTTTTAACACTAATTAGTGAGGGACAATACACTAAACTAAATAAAGATCCAATACATACAATAGAAACAAAAATATACAGAACACTTTACAATCACAGAGAATAATTTACAGATTTTGTAAGACATACACTAACACTAACACCACACTACAGTAAACCACACATTTTTATGGATTACCAAAGATACACATACCAAATGTACCACTTAGGCCAATAGTTAGTTCTATAGGTTCTCCTTCTCACAGTTTAGCTAAATATTTACTTAAAATACTGACTCCTATATCAGGAAATACAGACACGTATATAAAGAACACGCCACATTTCCTTGAAAAACTTAAAGAAGCAAACATAAACACACAACACTTAATGGTTACTTTCGATGTAGTTAGTCTCTTCACTAATGTTCCGGTAGACAAAACACTCAACATCATTAAACATAGGCTACAAAACGATAACACATTACATACACGAACAATATGAAACGTTGGTACCATTATGGAACTTTTAACACTATGCATTAAAACGACATACTTTCAACTAAACAATGAATTTTACCAACAAGATTTCGGGATGGCAATGAGTTCTCCTCTATCTCCTATTGTTAGTAACATTTTTATGGAAGACTTTGAACAACATGTCTACACGTACACCAACAAACCAGTAGTTTGGTGGAGATATGTCGATGATGTTTTTGCAATTTGGCCTCATGATATGGATGAGATGGACAAATTTCTTGAACATATTAACAGTAAAGAAACCTCCATCAAATTCACATTAGAAACAGAGCAAAACAATCAGTTACCCTTTCTTGATACACTAATCACACGCACAATAAATACTTTTGAAACATCAGTATACCGTAAGAAAACCAATACTAATAGCTATTTACATTTTAATTTCAACCATCACAAAAACATAAAGACAGGCGTTGTAAAAAGTCTCTACGACAGAGCCAAAGTTGTTTGCTCTAATGATAAAATTTTCAAAAAAAAAGAAAGAATTTATTATTAATGTTTTACAAGATAATGGCTATCCAGAGACTCTTGTTCGGAAAAATTTCAATACACGAAGCAATGCCACACACATACAAAAGAATGACACTCAAAAATATAATACTCTAACTATACCATATCTGACAAAATTAGACGAATTGGAAATAGATTCAATGTTAGGACGGTATTCAAAACGATGAATACGTTGCGGTCAGTTCTTACAAAAACTAAACCGTTCAACGCTGAACAACATTCAAGGAATTGTATATATAGTATTCCCTGTGAATGCGGGAAATATTATATCGGTGAAACATCTAGATTTTTAGCAGTTAGAGTTAAAGACCATAAAAATATGATGAAAACCTATCAATTCAATAAGTCTAAGCTGGCAGAACATGCTTGGGATGAAAACCATAAAATACAATGGCACAACACAAAGATCTTGTCTAAAGAATCGCTGTCAACTAGGCGAAAAATTAAGGAAATTGCATATATTTTACTTAACGAAGAAAAATGAGTGTCGTCTTTCTCAATATTTTTAGGCAATAGTTGGCTATCGATTCTTAAAGATGAGATCAAGTAGTAGGTATAGATATCAGCAAACGTCAATGTCAAACAATTGATTAGAGGTTGGTCGTTTTTCCTTCCAGTGAAAAAAGCTAAGTTTCTTGATCTTTTTAATTGTTATTCGTTGATAACGAGGGCAGATTGTCCCTCGAAACGTTCGTTATTAATATTTTCGTGATTTAATATTTTTAATTTGCAGAGTGGCGAAATACCCAAATAAGAATATGAATTACGAATTCACGCCACAAAGAAGTTTCAGAGATTATAATATACTTGTACTCCGTTGCCGAAAGAAAATGCATAATAAGTTTAATAATTTTTATTGTACTTAAACAGCAAGTATACAGTAATATTTAAATTGTAAAGTAACATATATACAGTGTGGTCCATTAAGTGTGCAACAAATGGGAAATTTTTTTATTAGTTGTACAATCGAAATTTAAATATTGCCAAAAGTTAGTGCATGTGCGATAACCATATCAGATGCCCTTAGAATGGCTTCAAGTCAAACAATATACAGGGCAGGACAAAAAATATGAAATTCGTTCAAGAACAAAGTTACCTTATTTCAAAAAATATAGCAAAATTTTATTGAGAAAAGTTGTTTAGAATTAAAAGTTATGCTCAAATACAAAGTCACGGCCTCCTATTTGAATTTTGATTCTTTTTTGGAAAATTTTGTATTACCCCCGTATGATACATATTTTTATTATTTTGATTTTATATGTATTTAAAGTAGCCACAACCACATCCCTTTTAAATAACTTTTAGCAACTTGAAGCGTATTTGTAAAATTTACTTGGATTTATATTTTTTTAGGTAAGCGTCCACTTCATATTTGTTGCAACGATATTTAACAGAACTTTAGAATTTCGCAAATATTCTTTTTAACAAGGCAAATGCTTTACTAATAATAATTTACATATGAAAAACTCTTAATAAAATCAAAATAATAAAAATATGTATCATACGGGGATAATACAAAATTTTACAAAAAAAAGAATCAAAATTCGAATAGGAGACCGTGACTTTGTATTTGAGCATAACTTTTGATTCTAAACAACTTTTCTCAATAAAATTTTGCTATATTTTTTGAAATAAGGTGACTTTATTCTTGAACAAATTACATATTTTTTGTCCTGCCTTGTATATTGTTTGACTTGAAGCCATTCTAAGGGCATTTGATATGGTTATCAAACATGCACTAATTTTTGGCTGTATTTAAATTTCGGTTTTACAACTAATAAAAAAATGTCCCATTTGTTGCACACTTAATGGACCACACTGTATATATAGGGTGGTTCAAATTTATTTCGGGAAATTTTATTAATACACAGAAAATAAAGCGGAAAACGTTAATCAACTTATATCGAAAAACTTATAATAAGCGAGATGTAAGACGTTGAAGTTGAGTTAAAAAATCTGGTGTGACATACACAACTTCCTTTTACAGTGATCTTATAATTAGCCAAAAATTTTATTTTTAATTTTTAAGCATTTGTCAAAATTTTTCAAAAATTACAAATTCTACAGAAACGGTACAAAATAGAGCGTTAGTTGAAGAAACAAATATTCTCTAAAAGTTTAAGCTGAATTAAAAAATGTAATAATATACCGGATGTGGGTGCTCTATTTAAAATAGGAGTTAATTAAAAAATATATAAAAAAAAACAAAAGAAACTCATTTCAGAAGTATTCAACTGGAAAATCACCTACCTCACATCAATACACATTAAAAATATAATAAAAATGTAAAGTTTTAAAAAAGGGCAAATCACTAAAATCATCATAACGGCCATACTACCTTAAAGGGAATTTTTTAAACCAAATCATTATAATGACCACCATGTGCATGATAAAAAGATTAGCAAAAAGTAACAAATATGCTCATTACTATCAACAACTAATCAGACGGTTTAAGGCATAACAGAAGTGTAACTATAATAACCTTTAACGTCCTCCTAATGTGAAATAAATGTGAATCATATTTTAAAGCTATTAAAGATTTCGAACATGTATTATTTAAAACAAGTAAAACTTGAATATAGATAAGTGAAAAAAATGTTTTTTTTTAAGTCGGAAATGTAAAATAGTCAACGGCGAATCAAGTTCGGCGAAATGGCGACGGCGAAATGTTCCATTCCGGATATTTATATGGTATCTTGTTCTGCTCAAAAACTACTAGTGCGCCTGAGAATTGGGTGGAAACCACTTCCGATTAATAATAACATTAACATTAAAACAAAGAAAATATTTGTTGCTTGCTTTCAGAAAATAAGTTTGTAAAAAAGACTGAATTCGCGACATCACAACCTATATGAAAACATGTGTTTACATGGATAAAAGAAACAACCTCCTTTGCCTTCGTCTTAAAGCGCTCTATCCCATTAAACATTGTCAACATAAATATTTTGACAGTATAAATATGGTCGGAAACAAAAATGTAGTCCTAGGTATATAATTTAAGATTTGACGAAGCGCGAAATAGCAAATTACATTTGACAGCTTTATGTTGCTGTACCTATTATAAACTTTTTCGTGCTTTTTATAATTTTAATTAGTTTTGCTATGTTAATAACACTCAAATAAAACAGCAGTTTGTGTTTTTATTTTCACTGCCACTCACAGCCAGTTCACAAATAAACTGAAAGAACGGAAAATGCTCTACACATTAAAATCACGTGCAAATATCCTTAAAACATCGAAATCCTCCCTTTTATTTCGTTTATCTGAAAAGTTTATTACTCCCAAATAGTTTGGCTCCACTCTAAATTCACATATTTTTTCCAAGCCTATTAAATGTCCACTGCATGGCATGCATTAATTCTCGTATTGTTTGTTTGAATGCACATTAAGTCATTTATTTTCTACATTGAATGTATTAATCCAAAAAAAATGTTGGCGATATCAGTCACTTTTAACAGGCCCACACATTGATTTTGTATACATTTACTCGTTAATCATAACGTAAAGCAGAGCAAAGAGCAGCAGGATCAAGCCGCATCTAATGAAAATTATAGAGGTTTTTGCGTACTTTCACGTGAGTTGTCACCTACCCCCAATTAATCTGCATATGTGTAATCAAGACAAATCCAGCCACTGATTCATATCCTGGTTACACCATTCTTTCAAAATATTGAAAAATTCCTGGGTAATTCGTCGTGTGAATATGTTATGCTATTCAACATCCACATATTTCACAAAATTTTCAATTACAGCTTCAGTGGAAACCTAGTCGCGTGGGAATGTAGCTTTCGCATTCTCACAATGCTTGCTCATTGTCGAGCTTGCCACGTGTACGGTTATTACGTGCCAGATATTTACATTTTAATATATTTGAATACAGGAGTAAATTAAGGTTAAAATTGGGAAGAGCATGCATAATAAATTTGCTTACAAAGACTATCTCTTTGAGCTTAAACTTTATTTAAGTGAACACTATTTATCCTTAAAATAGCATTAACAAGATACGTACACAAAACAGAAGTCGCAAGTAACTAAACTGTGCAATATTATTACATTTATTCCCTTTCAGGAGCTATATAAAATCCAACTGCGTTTAATTAATTTATTTACACCAGTTTAGATTACAAACTAAAAGTTATGAACTTAAGGGTAGTGGCTAAGGACAAAGTGTGTTCTTGACTCAATGCCAACCGTAATCAACACAAAGCTGTATTCTACAAAAGGACTGGTTACCTATGTAACTTGATCTAGACCACAAAAGGTCAATATATCCTGCCAGCGCCTCGTAAAATTGATATTCGCAAACTCAACACATACGTCGTTAATAATAGTTCATACAATGACAAAAATGACATAAATTTAATATTGAAAATTGCAACTTAGAATGTTGATGTACCATAGGAAACATTATAAAAAATTTTTAATTGAATACGCTCAGTAGAAAGACAAAATTTGATGATATTCAATAATGTCTCACATGAAGAAAAATCACAGCTGGATTTTTCGTTTTTTTTTTTGTTTATTATTTCTTGTATCAGCAATGCTTGGATTTTTATTTTCTAAACTTGGGCTTTTGTTATTTTCGACTAATTCAAGTATTTCAATTAGCATTTTAAAAGCGTTTGCAAAAAATCGGCAAAATATGGGAAAAATTTTTATTTTAAATTTTTCAAAAACACTTTTTGCGTCAATAATTTCTGCTTGTCTAATAACCTATTTATCCCTTATCATATATACCGAGTGAATTTTACTTATTTAGAAAATGGAGTTTTTCAAATTGTCAAAATCCCAAAAGTGCCATTTTTCGGAAATTAAGTAAGATTTCAATGAGTGTGTTATTTTTAGCTAACTGAACAATCTCAAGGCCAGAAAACCCTTAATTTTTTCAACTTTAGCAAAACATTAATTTTTTTAATTTTAAATATTTTTCGAAATTTCACATACCAAGACCTAATATTAAATTTCAAAACTTTTTATGTGAACATATATATATTTATAATTGGGAAAAATAATATAAAATGTTAATTATTTCTTTAGACTTTTTATTATTTGCCGAAAAGTAGTATGTTTGCATAATTTTTACGTTTTCTATGCAAGGCGCTTATTAGGAGAAATATTTTTGAATTCTAATTAATATATATTTAAATGGCCTCTAGAAACTCTAATCTAGCCTCTTTTAATGAATCACTGTTACAAAGGTGCTGTAAATGTTCTTTTACAGTTGTCCAAATGAGTAATTTTTTAGAACATGTAATTAGATAAAGAAAAATCTAGAAATTTAGAACTTATAATAAACTAATATTACAAAAATATTTTTCAGTCGGAAAAATTCCCATAAATATATCTGCACTACAATAGGGTTACAATCAATAACAGACTATATCGTAAATGACAACGTAAACAATTAATAACTAAAGACATATGTGCACATGGTGAATGGTATATGGGTAGCGATAATTTTATATACAACATTTCCCGATCGTCGGTAAAATTTAAAAAAAAACTAAAATATAAACATAAGCCAAAATCATATACAGAGCTATATTGATCACAGGTGTTGTCTTTATGACGTTAAAGTAATTGACAGTTAACTCAGACAGCTGTAACTATAAAGACCAGTAATGTGGCTTAAATTATAAAATGTAAGTGATGTTAACAAACATAGAAAAAAGAGAAACCCCTTGAAAATCTTAAAGCAATAAGCTTTGACAATATTAACCTAAAATTAATAAAATACAGAGATATTACAGTCAGACCTCGCCGTTCGGGGCTTTGCGGTTCGCTGATTTGACTTTAGAAGGGGCACCTTTCTGCTCTCTTTTCTTTGCCGTTCGCGGATGGAACTTCCAACGTTAACTGTTTCAGCTTTAACTAATCTGACGTTAACTTTAATTCGCTGTTAAAATAAACAAAAGCGCATAAAATTTGTTTACGCCAAAGTTTTGATGAGCTTTTGTTTATTTTAACAGCGATTTAAGATTAACGTCAGGTTAGTGACCTTCATAAGACCGGCCGTAAGTAAATAAAGCAGAAGCATGCGGTTTATGTCATGAACACCTAAATAACATTATTTATCACGAACTTGTAAACACACTTATCGAACCTATTCCTTTAAATCTCTTATTATTAAGTTGGACCTGAAATAAATTGTAAAATTATATCTTGAATAAACAAATGGACATTCGAGCTCTAGATTCAAGTGGCAGACTTATGTTACGTATGGGATTTTAGTTTGTATACGCACGTTTATGTATCTTTGAATTTTTTGAGGTTGCATAGTATAAATAAATCTAGTTTATGGAACCTAACCCCGTTTTTATTATTTATGTGTTTACTTGCGCATCGCGGTTTTGCGCTTCGCGGAATTCTTCTGGAACGTAGCTTCCACGAACGGCAAGGTCTGACTGTATTTTGAAATTTAGATTCTTGCATTTGTGAATATGAGCTTAAAAACAAAAACACACCGCACTAAGGCTAAAGTAATATCAATATTTAAGAAAGCTTGTCTTAACTGCAAGATCTCTTTAGAAGTGGCTATTAAATATATGTGTTCATTATAGCCTCTTCAGTAGAATCGATAAAGAAGTGCTCTTAGAACAAAACTGTTTCAGAAATGACATACAGAGAATACTATAAATAAACGTACACTACCGTCGTAGACTACGTGAACGCATTCGACAGCGTGAAAAGCTATGTACAATGTACTATGTAAGACAAAAGAAACTGGGACAACCCCTGACAGAGATTTTAGCATTATTTGATTAGCTTAAATAAGGCTTTACACAATTACATTTACTATAACAATCTTGTTTCATAGCAACGTCTAAACAAGTTGACAATAGACTTAAAAAATGCGTAGCAACTATACATATTAAATGTATCACATTCACAATAGAATATACTAACTGTTCCAGTTTTTTTGTATTGGATAGGATATTACGGTACACATTAACAAAATAAATATTTCCTAACCATCTGGTAGATAGCATCAAGGATCTATATCACAGTTTAAAAATTCAAAATAAATATAAACCTGCAAAGAAGTAATCTATATCTAAACGACATGTTAAACAAATAGGAAAAACAAATGCAGTTGGAAGTATCTACCATTGATACAATAAATTAACAGAATCCTCTTCCAAGACGATCAGGTAGTTTTAACATCGGAAAATAATATAAATTAAATAGGGTTAATCAAAATTGAAAACCCCAAATCAACAATTGTTTTTAGAGTGGAAGGCAACGTAAAATTTGGCAACTTCTCCCCAATTCATCTGTTCTCATATCTCTTCAAACAATCGAGATCTTTGGATATGTATTGAGATGGAATGCTCTAATCAGCAAAATCCAATATGCGCAATTCACTGATTAATATTTTACTGTGTACGAAACTTTTGCCTGTTATCAAATTATTAGGCTGGTTAAAAATATGAGCTGTAATTATTTACCGGCCAAAATAAATGGTTGTATGCCCTTTTAATATTTTATTTACCTGCAATTAATTATAATAAAACGCTAGCTCTAGTAGAACAATAACTCTTTAAATCAGTTGGGTACCAAGTTGATTGTGAATTACAAATTATCTGATACGGTCCTGTTCACCGCAATTAGTTCAAATGCGCGGTAGCTAATTGTTTGCAATACTGTAAAAAGATCTACAAAATGGAGTGCGTCGTGCAGTCCGCGTTGTTGACGTTAAAAAAAGCGAAATTATGAACATTCGAAAAGGTATTTATTCAAATTTTCGCGCTTTGGCGGTTATTAAGAGCTTTTGTTTCAGGCACTAATTTATTTCGTGACGTCATATAAACGCGGGCGGAAATTTAGCAATTGTTTCTGGACACTTCCTGTAGCTTCGATATTTTCACCTAACCTTAGGGACGCTTTGCTGATATTTTGAAATAGACCTTCGTTGGGGCGGTGGATATGTTCGAATTTTCTTCAATAAGGCCTCCTTGCATATGCAACCGCTAGCACTGGTATTTTTAGGTAAATTTTTTCTACCTCAATTCTGCGGCTTTTGATGGGCTCGGAGCTGGTTGCAGCCTTTGGAACGACTTTCCTCTCTCTTCTCGCGGGCGGTGACTCTCCTGCAGTGCTGCCAGGTGTGTATCTGTGCAGACCCCTGGCTTAGGATTCTTCTCTTGGCTGGACGTAGTTGTCGAAACCTAGAACTGAATCCGCTGGCGAAAATCCTCGGAAAGGCACTTGTAGAATATTTTCATTTTTTGTGGCGGAAAACTCCACAAACGATACTACATAAACTTTGACACGTGCAGAATAAACTGGTATACTTTTTATGTTTTAAAATGCTTGTTCATTAAGTAAAAATTGTGATTAAAGTGGAGCACAAATCTAACACGTTCAAGTCAATTAAAAATTTTCATTTTTTTTCGCGTTATTATCAAAACAAATGAGAATTTATTGCTATAGTTACAATGCTAACGGAAATAAGTTTTGATAAAATTTCGTACATAATGGAAATAAGTTTGATTATATAATTTTAAATCTTAAAATTTCTTACAAACTAAATTTGTCTTTTTCTCATATTTAAAATAGTCTCTTTGCGTCACACACACAAACACGTTTTATTATTTGCTCTGCTTTTTCCCTCACGTTAAATGCACTGATTATTTATAGAATTTATTACTTCTTAATTGCTTTTCCCTGTCCTTCTGCCTGCTTGTCAAGATTGATTTTCCATGTCCTACTGCCTGCTTTCTTCAGATTGCTCTATTACAAGGTACTGTTATTTTATTCTGGCTTCTTTGCTTTTTTGAATCCTCGCCAATTTCACTGACTAGCTCTATTGAAATCTACGCTTCTTTTCCTTGGACATAGCAAACCCTTTTGTGATTATTAATTTCATTCGGTTGGGCTATTTATTACTCACAAACCTATTTATTTAATTTATTTGAAAGTCAACTTCGACCCCTTTGAAAAACAGTCCCACGACGGACGGACTCCTCTTTCTCTCTATTGGCCTGCTGTAACAAGCCCAATACCTTCTCGAACGCGACCTCAGCTTGCACTACTCCAAAACTGCTTACACCTTCGTCCCTATTCTAGTTCCAGGGCTCCGCACTGCTCAGCACAAATGTCGCTGCCTGCTACTCGCTTCCAGGGCTATGCTAACCTCAAATCAGCTCCAAAAACGACCACAGAAACACAGCTAACACTTAACGTACTACTCAACACGTTTTAAAACTCCGTAGGGGTGCAACGAATTAAAGCAACTCTCTACAGCCTACCCAAAAAACACTGCGCTAAGTATAAAACACTGAATTAGGAAAAATATGTAATTATTTGCTTTTAAATGGATAATTTGTGGAGAAGCCAAAATTAAACACCCCACAGCTTAGCTTAGCTTTCCTCTTCTTTTGTATTACATTCTCACATTGTTATTCACTATTTCAAAGTCTGTCCTGGTTACATTTTATGCTTTAATCATGGCTAATACTATTTTTAATACCGTTTTTTACAAATTATTAACTCAAAGTCAATGATCTTCATACAATTTGTAAAAATTAAACTAGCACATTTATAAAATATTTTGTAAAATAACGTTATTAATTGTTATCATAATTTTAGAGGCTTTAAAAGTGTTCTTGGGCAAAGTCAACCATACAACGGAGATAAGGAGGAGAATAAATCTGGCGTGGGCTGCATTTGGAAGATGATTTGGGCGTATCCTCAAAGAACCAAAAATCCCGATAAACTGAAAACGCAAAATATTCAACACTTGTATGCTGCTTGTTGCGATGTATGGGCTTGAAACTGCTGTGTTAACCCAAAAGACCGCTCACCGCCTACGTGTTTGTCAGCGTGCAATGGAGCAGGCAATACTGGGGATCCGGTTAAGTAATAAAATACGAAATGGGGAGATCAAGAGAAAGAAAGTCGCCGCCACCATAGGGAAAATCGCTAGAAGTAAATGGTGCTGGGCAGGACATGTCGCCAATGAGGACGTAAAGTAGACGAAGAGGGTTATGCAATGGCGCCCAAAGAAAAGCATCGGTAGACCCCAGAGAAGATGGCGAGATGACATCCACACAAGAACAGAAGAGAACTTGATTCCACGTAACACAAAACAGACACACATGCAGGCAAATGGAAGACGCCTATGTCCAGTAGTGGACGTCAACAGGCTGATTATGAACGAGGCTAATCAGCAAGGCACATTAATAATGGACAGCCTGTATATAAAATATTTGTAGCCAATATAACTAAACTCAAACACCCAAGTTAAAATATAAATACACGTTTATTAATCGTCACTCTCAATACTTTCTTCTAAAGGTCTGTATAGGTCTATAACCTTCAGTGTTTTTAGATGCAGTACTTTCTCTGTCTGCTAACTGAAAAATATTTCTAAACACCGTAGTTTTAATTATGACGCTCAACCATCTGCAACTTAACAAAATTTCTAGCGCAATTATGATTTATTAGAGAGATGCTATTAAACCATTGTACAGTAAAACCTCGTCTTAAAAACACTTCAGTATTAGAGACGCCTCTCTATTAGACACTTTCGGCCTCTCTCCTTCGATAATAAAGACACTCCATATAACAGACGTGGACACCAACACGTCTGTAGAGCTCATTATTACAATAACCCGTTATTAAAGACAGTTTCAGGTGCCAACATTATGCTAATAATGAATTCGGTGTCTCAGCGCTCAATTCCCTCAATGGCATCCCTGAATGGGAACTTCCTGTACAACGAGGGGATTAGATGATAAAGATATTTATGCAAGACTGGATAATTTTGCAAATCTTCAGTTTATCGCACATTCTTGTCGACAAAAGCGTGAAGTTGCAATGGAACCACGCTGAAATCAGTATATGGTTCGCGAAAAAGTCAAGATATAAAATGCAAAGTAGAAAATCCCACTTGGGTGTAAGAAAAAATATGTGTCAAACGTCTTACAATCAAAGGAACCTTAAAACGACGAGACTTTCTAGTGTCAAAATCGTGTAATGTCCAATAATCGAAGCTGATGAATGTTAACGAAGTAATCTTCCAATGTTTTTCCAAATTTGTTGAAGAAGTATTACAGTGCTTGGGCTAAATCAACATTGGGATAAACAATTTAACCTCCTACGATGCATGGCTGGAGAGATTTAGAGACCGCCATGGAACGTCTTTCAAGTCCATTAGCGATGAAGAAAAATCGTCTATTCTGTGGCAGTTGAAAAATGAATTAAGAAAATTGCAGAGATTTCATCAGGCTATTCCAATATCAATATTTTTAAAGTTAATGAAACCGGCCTTTACATTTAAACGATGCCCTTTATATTAAATAAATAAAATTATATTAATGCAGTACATAGGGGTCTACTGATATCCAAGGTATCTTTCATTCTTCTGCCAACTACATTTTAGGTGAAAAATTAGTATTAGCTGATATTTTATTTATTTCTTCGTTTTTGTACGTACATTGCTTTTATTTATCATACTTTATTTTTTTCGACGATTAATAATACAATAAACAAATTTATATTTTATTAATTTTATTAATTTACACAAACGAATGCATTACCAATAACATTTTAAATTTTTGTGGTATAGCTGTGTGATATGATAGAACTACTACTTACTATTTCAATCTGTTCCAACCAGATTAATAACGGAACTTTAGCTAAAGCTAGAATGTGGAAAACAGAAAAACTATTTTAATCTATCTTTTCACATTTCTTTGACATATTTCGAAGACCCAACAATTTTACGAAATTTTTAATATTTGACATGCACTTCCAATATTATATTTTGAATAAAAATCTGAAAATATGCAATAGATATACTAAAATATAAGATCACAGTGGCACATGTGAAAAAAGAAAATGCTCATGTTTCAGTTAAGTTTTAAACACTTCACAAGGCAATTCTTGCTCTCTTGACACGAGCTCAGGATTTTGCCAGTCGAGTAGGTAGCAAACACTTCAAATTCCAAAGCTGTTGCTCCAAACTGTCTTTTCCTGCAGGGCTTTGACTTTCGGAGGAACACAAACTGTACTTTGGAGTTCCTTCTCTTTGCACAACCGACGAAGAAATTTTTGTATTCATCAATTTGTCCAAACTTATTTAATTGCTTCTTATTTCTTATAGGTTATACGTAGGCCAGAATATATGTTGTAATACAAAAATGCAAGCAGGGAATAAAAGTTCGGCAATACTAATAAATAAAACAATCAAATACACAAATTCTACTTCCAATTAGGCAGCTATTGGCTAAACGCATCATCACTTTACATGCTTTGCCGACTGGTTAAACCAAGAGTAATTACGTTTATGCACTATTATATAATCTCCTATTTCACTGATATCGTTATAATTCAGTCTCGCTTCGTATAACAGGGGAACTCGATCATAAATTCCTAAATTTTGATAAGTTAATGCTGTTTTTCTAAGAACCATTGTAAATTATTGGCGGGTATTAATGATAGTGGTTTATGAAAACCGGAGGAAACTCTACACTTAATCTTCTTTTCAATAATGAGTCTGCAGGTGTTGGAGCGAAATTATTTATGACATTATATTAAAACACCGCATTTTAAATAAATTACAATGAAAATTGTTAGCTGGTAGATTAAATGGCTTATAAACGGCTTTAAACTTCCACAGCAACAATTAATTTAGATATTTATTAGAACGAAAGACCGAAAAGTTGTAAGCAATCAAGAAACTTGGTAGAATTAAAGCTTAAACCGTAACAAAATTCAAGCAGCCATTTTCATAGAAACTATTAAGATAAGTAATCTTATAACATAAAATCGTTGCTCTCTTTCTTTGTTTGTATGTTTGTATCTTTGTTCGCTATCTCCTCCGAAGATACTGGACCGATTAAGTTGTATGATGGCTTAAAAGTTTGATAATTTTTAGACTTATATCGTAGGCCGGTTTTTATTTTCAAAAAAAGTGCTAAAAAGTTTTAATTTAATTAAATCCTCGAAGCAGAGGAGCGAAGCGCCCCTCGCCGTGGGCTGCGGTGCGGCAGCTGCTGTGGCCATGTGCTGTTAGCTCGGGTGATTCACTATGTTCATATATCATTATAGTAGCGTATTATGCAAACAAGCCATGTTGATTCTTGGGTAGAATGCTCGCCTGTCACGAGGGCAGCCCGGGTTCGGCTCCCGGCCGATGCATTCTTTTTTAAAATTTATATTAATGAATCTCTTTTAAATTAGCGAACCGAAGCGTATTTTGGTTGACTCACTAGTTTAATATATTATTCAAATGTGAAGAAATTGGAAATCATTTTACCTAGTAAACAATCTGAAGCGATTTGTTAGACTACATTCCTTTTTAAATGTTTATACTTTTATTTTAACTTTAACTTTATGTAGTATTTTAAAACATAGTATATGGAGCTATATTAACCTCTCTTTGTTAATTAAGTAGTGAAAGACATACGGAGTGATTTTTTAAAAACTCAATTGCTGCATGCCCTGGATAGCCTGAATCAGTTAGCAGTACTAAAGTGCATTGTCAGTCTATGTCAATTTCGAAGTTAGTAGGTTAGGTTTTGTTTGTTATTTGACACAGACTGACGCAAAACTCGAATTTGACATAGACTGACAATACACTTTAGTACTGCCAACTGATTCAGGCTATCCAGGGCCTGCTGCAATTGAGTTTTTAAAAAATCACTGGGTACAATAATTATTAAGAGTTGGCATAAGCTAAATAAATAGTATTTTTAAAGTCTCATAGTTATGTTATTGGTAAGTAACTAGTCAAGTTTTTATATTTTTATAGTAGTATATTGATCGTCACATGTGAAAGTAAACTTTTTCAAGTGATAAATATCTGCACACAATTTTCTAAAAAAATATTTCAGAAACTTTGATTTCTACTGTAAAATAAATTCAAGTGCTTTTGATTATTTTTCTTTGAAATTAGAAATGCAATTTCTTATTGAAAAGCTATACGTTCGTAGACATCGATGGATAAGTTGTTATAAACAGTATGTCCAAAGAAAGAATCCTATTTCTGTTTCACTTCTTCAAAAATATGTTTTACATACGTTTTCTCTCTTACGAATTATTGCGAAATGTGCAAATTTTTATTTTTAGTTTGTTAGGTTTAGAGAGGGATTTTTGTATTATTGTTTATTATTATACTTGTTACTAAGTTTTTCTCGTATACATTAGCCTCTATAAATTGTTTACTTATAGCACCTCAGAGTCTGTACTTTAAAAAAAAATTATAGTATTACTAAAAATTATATTTCTAAATTTGAATTTTAATGTTTCCGTTAGTATGAGAAAGGCCAAGCAAGCTATTTCACCAATCCTTAATTTTCATTTATAAAATTATTTCATTGTAACAGTTTCGAATATTTCAATATTTAAGAGTTTAAATTTCCCCATCCCCAATAGAAAAATTAGATCACGAGCCGTAACCAAGACAACAACAAAATTTCTTGGAAACATTACTTCGTTTTAGGGTTTGTGTCGTTACGATTTTCTTACCGAATCTGCATTCGAGCATTAATTCATATCCGGAAATTATTTTTCTTGCATTCCAACAACATCCTAATTTGCCCTCGCGCCCCGCTCGGGCAAATTAATACGACGTTGTTGGAACGCACTCAAAAAATTTCCGGAAAGAATTAATGCTCTTATGAGATTATATGTGAGTATTTAAAAATGTATCGTCGCCCTCACAGTTAAGTAAGACAATAGCAAAGGCAGCCAACTTATTAACAGGATCTGGTCGTAAGTTAAACGAAAGTATCTTATTTAGAACTATAAAAAAATATTGACGCCGAGTAGCAACTAACCCAGGCACTTTGCTAAACAAATAATGTATACTTCGAGAAGGCGCTATTAAACCAATCAATGAAAAAGAGAGAAGACACATCGGGCACATAAATAACATTTTCATGTGTAAATAACGGGGCAGTATAGTTATATCAATTAATGAGTACTCGGTAAATATATCAAACACAATAATACGAGAATCAAATATACACTACAATTTAAACCGTGCTCCAAAAATAAAGGGGGAGGAGAAAGCCGTTTAAAAAGTCAATTAGATATATAATGATTGACAGTTATGAAAATTTAGGGAAAATATACAGGGTGATTTATGACATGTGTGCCAAACGGTAACCAGTGATAGGGGAGGCCATTTTGAGTAAAAAATTTTATAAAAACATATGTCCGATATGCTTTTGTTACTGAGCTGTAGCGATTTTAAAATTCTCCTTTCTATCAGTCGGTTTGGCTTATATTTAGCATGAATACTAAAACAAGTCGTCTAATGGGCCAAACCACGGTGGCAAAAAAAGTTTAGATTAAGTACGGTTTAATTACTGGTACTTATAGAATTACAATAAAAACAAAATTAAAACTTTATAAATCTAATTTAATTCACTTTAATTATTTTGACACAAATTACATCAAGTAAACGACCCCTAATTTAAAAAATAATTAAATAAAAAATATTAAGGTATGTTTGTAAGCGGTGCTCAAAGTGACCACCATTGTTGCGGACACAGACTTGACAACGATGAATGAACGAATCACTAATGTTAGGCACATTGTTAACTGTTTCCGCTATGGAATTGTTAATCCTATCCATTAACTGCTGCCGCGTATTTATTTCTTCGCTATAAACCATTTGTTTTATGTGTCCCCAAAAATAAAAATCAACTGGATTTAAATCTGGAGACCGCGGAGGCCACTCCACGGTACCTCCACGGCCAATCCATCTATTTCTAAAATGCATATTCAGCCATTCTCTTACATGTCTTCCTGCATGAGCCGGTGCGCAGTCATGTTGAAACCACATCCTTTGACGGATGGTGAGAGGAACGTCTTGAAGCTTTTCATACAGTGTGTCATCGAGAAAATGTTCGTACTGTATTGCGTTTATCCGTTCATTTAAGTAGGTAATTGGAAGCAATTGATTGTTGAATATACCGCCCCAAACATTTACGCTGAATCTATTTTGAAAACCGGTTTGTCTTATCACGTGAGGATTTTCTATAGGCCACACGTGTTCGTTGTGTGCGTTATTTATCCGTTTCTAGTAAATGTCGCCTCATCTGTCCACAGAATATTGTACACAAGATCAGGATCAATTTCTACTTGACCTAATATCCACTGGCAAAATCTAACTCTTCTTTCTGCATCTCCAGGATGTAAAGCTTGCACACGTTGAAAATGATATGGATGAAGAACCTCATTGTGTAATGTGCGCCATACAAAATTTTGTAACAGTCCCAAGTGGACTGCAATGCGCCGAGTACTGACTCTGGGATTATCAAGCACCATATCAACTACATTTTCTTGATTTTGAATATTTATTTCTTGGGGTGCAGCTCTACTATTCCGATTAGTTGACCCGGTTTCCCGGAGTCTTCGAAATGTTCGACTAAATACAGCCCGCGAAGGAACTCTTCTGTTAGGAAATCTGCGCTGATATTCAATACACGCCCCTCGACTGTTTCCATTACAAAAACCATACACATATACCATATCTGCATACTCTATACCACTAAAATCTTTCATTGTACCTAATACACAAACACCTAACACTTGTATCTGTCAAAATATTTATTTACCTTTGTTATTACTCGTAGTTTGTTTCATAGGTAACGTGATAATTGCTACAATAATAATCGATTAAAGAAAATTTTAAAATCTCTACAGCTCAGTAACAAAAGCATATGGGACATATGTTTTTATAAAATTTTTTAGTCAAAATGGCCTCCCCTATTACTGGTTACCGTTTGGCACACATGTCATAAATCACCCTGTATAATACAAAAATTTATAGTTGAATGAGCAATTCGCATTAGCTAAAAATTACTCAGTACCCTTTAACGAGGTCACGATATTCTCAAATGACCAATAAAGGCGCATAACAACAATAGCGTGATCTAGCAAAGGTTACATTTTGGGTTCGGATTGAATTCGACCCAAAACCCACCAATGCAAGAACATTCTTATGTTATTTATAATCAAAAGTTAGGTCCTACAGACCCCAAGTACTTGATTCGGGTTAGACACAATAATAAATCCGGAATAAGCTTAGTAATTAATTAAAATCATAGTCACTTTCAATTCGTCGGGTCAACAAAATTATTTCCTCGATATCTTGCAAATAGGGGAATAATTAAGCTTAACTCAACCGAGCTGATCGGTCACAAACTTAGGGTAAAAGCCCAAACATTGTTAAAAAAGGGTGAGCTAAAGCTTGTGGATCTCTGTACAGAAAGTTTTAAATAAAACAAAAATAACTTTAATGGTACTTGAGGCCCGTCCAAGAATAGATTTGGCATTGACAGACTATAAGTAAACAGTGATGAATAAATCGGAATATTTGCCCTAAATAGGTAAGTTCTAAGATATACTATATTTATCTAAATACGAGCAAAATCTGGCATTTGACGAATACATTAAAATTAACACCAACCACTAGCAAGTTACAAAGAATTCCATATTGCAGGTTATGTCAAGGTCGCAGGCTATATCGTGGCCCATTCTTGAACTCAGGGGAATAGGTTAGTTAAAAAGAAACCTGTTTCTGGTCACCCGGTAGAAAACAGGCGTGTCAAAACGTGACCAGAGGCAGAACCATGTCGATAGGCTTCAGGGACAACCAAGTGATTGTGCAAAGTTTGAACGGCTATTTCACATTACAACCTTCGGCTGCAGGTAATATATAGCTCGGCGATGGGGCCCAAGAGCGAAATGACATCAGGCTTTTTGCAGAAACGGAATCTCCATATACAAACCGTCCAAAGAGAGAAGAGGGGCGTTAATTCATACGATAAAAATGCTTTTCGCCCGTAACTAAAGGAACTGAAAACTGGAGTGCTTCGAAAAGAAACAAATAATACAAAAGAGAGCTAGGGTCTACCGTTGAGATATGCTGTTAGGTACAATTGCATAAAATGTCAGTTTTTGAAAAAATCATGAAAAATATTTAGTACAAGGACGTCATCTATTTTCCATAAACAAAGCCGTACTGATTTCTCAAACATAGATGCAAGCAAAAATTTCAAATAAATGCAACCAGAATAAATTGGCAAATAACCGAGATGATAAGCAGCTTGCCAAAATTTTCGAAAATTTTTGAAAATTCAGCATAGACAACCACAGTAGCTCGAAGCGTAAAATGTTACATAAATAGCTTTAAAATATAATTATACATATCGAGAGATCCAAAAAAAACTGTTCCTCAGCGGGCTGTGGAAATTCAACTTATGACTAATATGTAAGTCTATGTCAAATTCGAGGTTAGGGGGTTAGGTTTTGCGTCATTCTATGTCATAACTGACGGAAAACCTAACCTGATAACTTCGAATTTGACATTGACGTACAGTGTCACCAACATATTATTCATACGTTGAATTTCCACAGCCCGCTGAGGAACAGTTTTTTTTTTTGGATCTCTTGATACAAATATAAAACTTGACTTATTGTTTAATTATATTCTGGGTAATACCTTGGTTTATTAGTGATAATTCAATTAATTGCGTAGATTTTTATAAATTACTTAACACGTAACAAATTCTCTCAAATCGTCATGTTTAAGTGTAATATTCTGATGCATTTATATAATTTTCACATAAACCAGGCATTAATCAGAAGAAAACAGAGACCAGAAAAGCGAAAGATGCCACTATTAATTCCTAGGGCAAACAAGAACTGAATTTTCTATTTTTCAGAGTGACTTTAGAAACCAAAGTTATATTTTACTGATTTTCAACACTCTTTAGTTACTGTGTGTTGATAGAATATTAAAATCCATCTAAGTACATTAATTTTCTAAATATTAGAGGGTTTTGTACTCTTTCAGCTTTATTTAATTGAAATTTTACTGTTTTAAAACATTTGATTGAAATTTTGGCTGCGTGCAAAATATTTCAGAAGTTTTATAATTGGATTTCAATAATGTTTCATGTAAGTAATAAAAGCTTCAATTGCACGTTTATTTAAAAAGTAGTATAAGGGCATACCAATAATTCTCAATATGAAACAGAATCTATCTAAACTACTAGTTATTTTGTTTGTTTGTTAGTTATGGACTGGGCCTAGGCCTGCGGAGTACCAAGTACCTTAGCTACCAACTGCTTTGGTCATATGTCCAAAGTCCGACTTAGAATTTTGCAGAGACTAAGGAGTTTCAACCCTAGCAAGAAATCTTTTACATGCTACATATCGCAGTAACATGGAACCCACGGTTTTACATCACTTCTGAATTTTTCGTGGAGGTTTTCATCTGATTTTTCTTTATTTTTAAAAACCTTACCGGGACCAGAGAGTGAACTCGCGAACCTTAGATCAGTAGTCAAGATGCTTAACCACCGAGTTACAGAGCATGGCAAGCTATTAGTTTGAAATTAATTTTAATTTTTGTTAAAGTAAACAAGTGTTAGTGCTTAAGACATTTTACTCTTAAAGAAACAAATTTTAAAAAAGAATGAAAATTACTTCCAAATTAAGTTTTATTATAAGACTAAGTATTAGAGTTCTCTATTACATAAAAGCACAAACTTTTAATGCCTATATTTTATGACAATTCCAGCAACTCCAACTTTATAAGAGCTGTTATATAATTATGTAATATTTTCATGAAATGTGTTTAGATGTAGGTTTTTAATACAATCAAACTTCTGCTATTTGATTTCCTATTGTTTCATGCAAAATAGCTACAAATTATATTATTTGCAGTCTAAACAGGAAATGGGATTAAAACACATTTTTCTCCGAACGATAAAGTTGCCAGCCAGTTAGTATTTGGGCCAGAATTCTACTAAACTAGCACACTACATAGGCTTAAAACAGTTAATTGGCTCCACAAATAGATAATGCAAACCCTTAGCATGTTTAAAGAACAAATTGCGACGACTGTCTACCTCATTAATATTGTTCGCTACAATCAACAATAAATCACCATGATCGTAGTGTGCTCCACTGAAATTATCGATGACGCTTACAAAATTGTAGGTTCCAGCTCATACTCGAACTAAATAAAACGCATATGGGAGAGTAACGTCCTGGCACAGATGACAGCATTACTAGTGTACACCATACAATAACAGGAGATGAAACAAAAAGCTCAAAAGATACATCGAACTACATAGTTGAATAGTATATTGTACAACAAGTTAAGAAAAGTGTATATTTTCGTTCACGAAAAAACACTTTGTTACGTGTAGAATACATGTATTTAGGTTTAATGGTCAATAAGCGCGATCTGGTTGAATTTTGGGTCTATGACGTATAGTTTCGCGCGTCACCTTTCCTGGTCTTGATGAGCTTTGTCTGTTCGCCAAGCGATTGGACCTCAACGAAGGAGGCGACGTAAAGTTGTGTATTGTCTTATCTTTTTAATACTATTTTAATTTTAAACTAGTATACAATGTTTGTCAAACTTTCCCGGGATGTTGTATGGCTATTTATTATTTTGGTAACTTGCTTTTGCTGAACTGTGTTGCCAGCAAGTCCTGCCTGGGCCTCGTCAGAACCCCGTGGGTTTTATATTTGCTAGCAAACTGTTGCCGCTATTTATAGTTTGTTTAACGATCACAATGGGTACCTTCAAGGTTCATTCGAACGTTTAAACTGATTCAGTTAATGATTTTCATCCTCGAAGCCTATTGTTAGGCTCCGCAACCCTTTTAACTTGGTTTTTATACAATATAACGTAGTCTATCTGTATTTATACATTGTAGGATATTATAAATTTAAATTTGCTAGCATTATTATACCAGTTTATGTGTTTTGAGTTGAACCTGATAGTTATGTATATTTATTGAATAACCATATGTAGGTACACCATGCTAGCTTTGTATGCAATTTATTATCTGTGATGTTTATACATTTATACATACATACTATTACATTGTCTTTTTTATGTTACTGCTATCTAATTTTGTGTGCTTTCGTTTGGAGTATTGTGCTTTTGCTACTACTTTTGAGTTTACGAATTCTCTGTGATATCTGAATACACTTGTCGTAATAAAATATTTGTTGGCACCCTTGATTTCTATTTTATTTTGAAGTCGCATCTTCACTCAGGTAGCCCGCCGGCAATTGTATTCACGTAGTCACTCGATTTTGAGAGAATATAGTCTGCGAATCTAAAAATTGGTATCAACTTTTCTCACGTGTAGCACATTCTACACGTATTTTTTTCGTACTGTAAGGAGATGCCTAAAAATGTTGTTATAAAAGTATTAAAGATGGTGTGAAACATTGTGCATTTAAAAATTAAACTATTCTAAACAATTTTCCGTTGCTACGCAAAAATATTGCTATCCATAAAACTATCACTTTTCTAAATGATTTTGTATTTAGAAATACAGTAGATTGCTCTACAGTACTTGAAAAATAAATATGTCTAGCATGCTAACCCAGAGATGATAGTTACGTCTTAATTGTTTATTAAAGAACATATTGCAAAGTTCTCACATGAGCTTTTGCCAAAACTAACAAAACTTTAAATATTAAATTTAATTGCAGATAAAATAAATCAGTGACATGTTTCTCACGGTTGTGCATATTATATGACATTTAAATATTTTTATTTTACCTTCTTCTTCTTTATTATCCCGTCGACATCCATTATTGGATATAGGCCTCCCCTGTTGTCTTCCATAGATCTCTGTTTTGGGTTTTTCTAATCCAACCCAATCCTGCCGTTCTCTTCAAATCGTCGATCCACCTGGTTTGTGGCCGGCCTCTACTTCTTTTTCCCATATAGGGCCTCCATTGTTGTATTTCTTTATTCCAACGCCCTTAGACTTGACGCATGATGTGACCGGCCGCCCTCCATTTTAACGAAGCTACTTTTTTCTTTATATCTCTTAACTTTGTCTTGTTTCTGATATCCACATTCCGTATTTTACCGCTAAGTTTAATATTTAACATCTGTCGTTCCATAGCTGTTTTAGTCTTTGCTAGTTTTTCTAATAAAGTTTTTGTTAGGGACCATGTCTGAGCAGCGTAGGATAATACCGCTAACACACATTGATTAAAGACAGCACTTCTTAATTTTAGGAGTATTGTTTGGTCTTTGAGTATTTTGCTCTGTTTGCCGAATGCCGACCATGCTAACCGTATACGTCTCTGTATTTCCGCTTCTTGGCTTGATTTGTTGCATTTAATCACCTGTGCTAAGTATATGTTAATATAATACACGAAGTGGTATGATCAATCATAACAAAGAAATATTTAAAACTAATAAATTTGGAAGATTACTATAATTAAATCTCGATGAGTGTTAATTTTTAAATATTAATAATGAAATTAATTGAGACAATGAGAGAGGTAATTTGATAGTAAGATATTAATTGAATATACAAATTTGATGGTTGCAGTGAATGTTAATAAAGAACAAGCCTAGGTTACAATTGACAAATGTATTTGTTATAATAATCAGAATGAATATCCTGAAATAATATAATATTTAAAATTGAAAAGAGTGTCATAAGAATAGTATCTAATAGGAATGAAATTTTTGTTTAGTTTAGTTACATAAATAAACTCATCGAAAAATGTACAATTAGTCTTGCAATGCTATAATTTTGAGCAAATAAAAACTAGAAATTATGCCTTATTTGTATAGTTGTTTGGTTGAATACAAATATTAAGGCTGTTAACAAATTTACGAGGTATAGAAATGAAAGTGAAATATTAATTTTATTGGGGCTGGGCAATCTGTGAAGAGATTGACGAATACAGTGAATTACATAGAAAGAACCAGAGAACTACTGAATTGGAGAAGATTGGATTTATTGGTGAACGTGACACATAATTAAATATTTATTTTTTACATTGGTGGTTGTATGGAAGTAAGGTTATTCATCTAGAAGGAGGTTAGTAGGAGTGCTGCTAGAATTGGAAGGCTTCTGAGGGGATTGCTGAGTGCAGAGGATTATCTAAGGAATAAACAAGATAAGATCAGATTCATTTATAAAGCTGAAACTTACCAGGAGTCTATTGGAGTTGAAGTTGACGTTTGATGAGGGAATATAGGCTGGATTCGGCGGATTCTTGGAATTGATTGACAGGAACAGTTTGCAGGTACCACACAAGGTGAGCATCGGGATCTCTTGAGAGAGGGAGCAGTGGTGTTTGGATATTTGCAGAGTGAGCTTAAGAAGTGATAAGGTATGTGTTAGTAATTAATATCAAAACATTTTAAATAACGAGCAATAGGGAAAAAGTAAAATACAAAACAGTGATTATTTTAATGAATTAATTAATAATTATGTCAATGTAAAAAATAGATTTGTCAATACCTGGTTTGAGAAGTTGTGGAAATCAGTTTGACAGCAAGTTCCATTAAATATAATTTGAAATTCAACTAATAGAGATCTAGATTTGGCGAACCACCCTCAAATATTATTATAGTTTAACTAACGGGGCATTGTATTAATAAAGGGCAAACATAAAGTAAAATATTGAATACAAAAGTTATATCGCTATTTCAAATATATGAGATAATTCCAAAATATATCATAAGGTCACATAACATGGTGCTTTTATAATACATAATTAATAATTATGCAGGCGAAGAGGAGCTAGCATATCCAAAACAATGTATTTATCAACATACTCTATAATATGATTGTCAATTACAACATTTCTGTTCCCTTCTTGATTTATGATTATTTTAATTTTTTATCTATTTAGTTTTAAACCAACTTTCTCGGATTCAATTTTAATTTCTTCTAACATTTGCTGCAAGTCCTCAAAATTATCGGTCAGCATATCTTAGATGGTTGAGCATGCTACCATTGATGTTTACTCCTTTTTGGGCCCATGTAGGTTTTTAAATCTTCTTGTGCTGTTGTAAATAATTTTGGGCTCATTGAGTCCCCTTGCCTTGTTAAGCCATTTTGCCTTTTGTAGCCATTTAATTACATTTCACGCCTTTAGGGCAGATTGTTTCTATTCAAAACCAATTTTCAACTTTTTAGTCACAAGCGCGATCTCATTCCCCGCGCATTTGGTTCCGTCCACCCTGTATGTAGACGCACTTGGATCTCTTGGAACACCCTTTTGAACGCGTGTAACTGCGAGGCCTTGCGCTCTCTTTGTCACCTTTTTACGTATTTAATAATGTTTGCTGTGAAAGCTCTTTTTACGTATTTAATAATGTTTGTTGTGGAAACCCTTTTTACCTTTTTTTACCAAGTTTGTTCATGTGTGCGCAGATCAATATACTGGTTTGTTTAAATTGCCTGTTATTTTCTTTGTGCCGATTGCATGCTAATTTTCAGGGTTATCATATACTTTCTGCAGATAAATGTAAGGTGGAACCTGGAAAGCAGTTTAGAGCCATCAAAGGTAAGTCGGTACACTCGTCGCTACAGCTTGGGAGTCGTCGGCTTTCTCGAAATAGTTATTTGTGTACTTCTCCCCCCGTCTAACCGTTCAGGTCCGGTTTTACGGGAATGTTGTAAGACAGACTTGGTGGCGCCCTATTTACTTTTATCGATACCTACCGCCCCTCTGGCCGTTGCCCTTAGGTGATCTCGTAAAGAACCGCCCTAGCTCCACTGATGCTTTAGCCGGCATTTATCTTGTTGCGGCAAGGATAGCGGCCTAGGAGAACTTTCGTCCCGATTTTGTCAAATATCGCCCGCGCCGGCCGTTTAGTTGTTGTATGAGCCGGTACGGTGTCGTGAAGTACCGTTAAGACAGTAACAGCCTTACTCCACGTCTTAGTTGAATTGGTTGTGTATTTTCGTGTAGGTGAACAACCATTGTTGCTTCTTGGTAGATAGAGATTTATTAGTTGTGTATATCTATGGTCTATTCTGCTGCATTGTAAAGCTTTTTCAATTGCCCATAATTCCAGACTGTCAAAAGCTTTCTCATAGTCGATGAAAGCTAGATATAAGGGGAGGTTATATTCCGTTAACTTTTCTATAAGTCTGTTAGTATATGGTGGCAAGTGCTGTAATTTTTTCTGAATCCCGCTTGCTCAACGGGTTGGTAGAGTTCTAATTTATTCTCCATTCTGTTTATAATTATCTTTGTTAATAATTTATAGACTTGTGACAGCAAAGATATTAATCTGTAATTTTGTAATTACTTTTATCACCCTTTTTATATAGTAAGACTACTGACAGGTTGTTCCAGTCTGCTGGAATTTCCATTTCCGTTAGACATGTATTTAGGAGTGTTTTAATGCTTTTGTTATTGTTATGCCGCCTTCTTTTAAGAGTTCTGGAAGTATTCCATCACTTCCTGGCCCTTTGTTGACCTTTAAGTTTTTTATATTGGCTAGTACTTCCTCTGTAGTTATATCTGGTATTTCTTCCGAGTTTACGTTTGTGATCTTTGTTTTTACTTGCTCTTTGATGTTTTCAAGTATCGCATGTTGCTGTTCGTACAAGTCTTCGTAAAAGTACTCGGCTACCTTTAGTATCTGATCGCGGTTTCTTATTTCTCTGCCATTGTTGTCTTTAATATTGTTGATATTATTTCCACCTAGTGATCTTACGCTTTTCATATTTCTATTTTCTTCAATGACTTCTTCAATCATCTCTTCCATCTGTTTTTTTTTAATCTTTTCGGATGCATTTTTTCAGTGTTTTATTGATTTCTGTGTATTCTATTGTTCCTTGTTTTCCTTGTCTCAGTAGCTCTCCCCTTTTTTCGAACAATGTTTTTGTTCTCGTACTCCATTCTTTGTTCTTTTTCTTTATTGCTTTGACCACTTTTTGGCCTGCGTCTAACATTGCGGTATTTTACCTTACAACATGAGAAATACATTTCAATTTTTTAAATGTAAGTAGTACGTCTCTTTGATATACAAAAATTAAATACAGTTTTGTATCTGCATTTTGTACTACATTGAATATGAAATTAATTTGGAAATTGTTTCAAGATGATTGCTTTATTGACACTACTCTAAATCTATAAATATTTACGTGACAACATTTGAAATCGAAGAAAAAATTCTTTTAAACAATCAACTATTTTTCTTAGTACTCCACATAGTTTTTTCACTAATGTATTGTTATGTACTTGGGGGACTTCTTTCTTCGCTCTAATTTCCTATATGTTGACATTCCACGTGCAGAACTGAATAAAATATATTTTACTATATTTTTGTTTCTCTTGCTTGCATAATTTCTTCGTGTTGGTGTGATAGATTTAATAAACAAAATTACCCATTCCTCGCAACCGCTGAGGCTCTCCTTACTTATTCAGAAGTGTGGATTTCTATCCTGGAACTGTCTCTCCTGGACGCATTTTACATTCCGTTCCTGTCGTTTTCCGTGTGATAGGTTTTTCCGGCATTGGAGCCTACAGCGGTGCTGCAGACGAAGTTACAAAAGAATTTCTTGATTACTAACTTTCATTTCTGTCAATTCCTATCTTAAGGTGTTCTGTATATTTTAAACGAAATCCTAAAAATAAAGATTTAATTTGAACTCTAACCTTAATAGATAGTACAGTCTACATAGCTCAAAAATCGTCAAAACTCAAACATCAAAAAAAAAAGTTCTACCCTGCTATAAACTGTTCAGTACTCTCCTCTTAGTAAGTGGTAAAAAGTTGCACGACCTTGCGCGTCGGGTTTAGGCGGGAGGAGTATGGAAAGTTGGTAAAATGATAGATTTCAACAGTTTTTCGCAAATATCTCGTTAACTGTGAGATTTAGCGCAAACTTTATCTGATACAAAATTAATCTACATTTAATTTACAATAAAAATAGTCTTGCGAATTTTGGTGCTTCAGTAAAGGATTACGAAGATGTGGAAGGGGTAAAAATGTAACTTTTTCTGTGTGCCCAAAAATAACAAAACTGACGCCTATGAACTCGCAATATTCGCTCCAAGTGTATTATACCGTTGGTGCCACAATTATATATAACAGCAATGAGATAACATGAACAAGAATATAATACGTATTGCTTGAGTAAGAAAGAGATAAACATAGTAGCAAATATTCGAGAAGGCTTAACGCTTAATTTAATTATGACATTTGTCAACTAAACATGCCTACTAAAATAATTTTTTCGTATGGCTATCTCTTTCTTACTCAAGCATTCTATATTGTTATTCATGTTATCTCATTGGAAGTGGGGAAGCCAGATGATTATAGTGAAGAACCCAGAACAAAAGACGAACAACAACAACGGCATCAATGAAGAACTGATTGCTGTTATTTATTATTATGTAACTACCTCGTACGTTGTACATAGCACTTTTCATTGAATAACATTGAATTTAGTGAAAACCATTAATTGTGAAGAAAAACAATTTCCATTATTTTTTTCTATTAAAGCTTATTAGATAAAGATTTTATAATACGAACACTAGATGTATCCTTTGTGCGGAACCACGTTATCGAAGACTGGCAATAAATCAAAGGATTCAATGCCCAAGTGTGCTTTGTGTAGCGAACAAGATCACCCTAACTACGAAAGTGGTAGAATATATGAGGAAAGGCAACTTAGAACTGGAAATATACAAGTAAGCGGGAAAAGCATTCGCGTAGGTAATATCACCAAGCAGATGAAGATGAGTTCATCCAGAAAATACTCCGAGGCCAGCGTCTTTACCCTACGTATCTACCGAACTGACTTTTACACCGACCTACGCTTTTAGAGTAAAACTCCGTCCATGTCCTATTGTCCCATGTGCTATAGCTTTTCACGCAACAATATACGTATTTTTCTAATAGACCAAATTGTGCTCAGTTTGTACTCATTTCTGCTGTTAATTAAATGTGTGCCCTCAGTAGAGTTTTGTTTAAATAAAATGTGAGTGAGGTTATAACTCCGCACTGTTGCGACCAGTGAATATGTTGATTTGTATAATTAGATTTAATTTTCCTATATCACATGATTGCTTTCAGTTTGTGCTCATTTTTATCCATAATACAAAAATTATATTGTATTTATTAAAATTATGTAACTTCACATTCGGGTAACATACGTCCACTGAGGCTGTTTCACTGTGTCACATATTTACAAAAGAATTAGTTTGATTTAGATACTAACCTAGATGTTTGTATCTACGAACTGCACATATTTAGGAATGAGTCCCAACACTTCATATACGTTTATTTTTATAAAGTTAGTCAATTTATCTGCACTTGCATTATTCATCAAATAGTGCTATTGGTTTTTAGAGCACAGCAATTACCGTAATTGAATTTCTAATTCCATTTCCTTCCAAAAACTCAATTGAAATGAAACCAAACCTAACACTTGCTAAATATAATAACTTAAAATACAATTTACAAGTTAGTACGAAGTTGTTTAGTGGAAGCTACTAACAAATGATTTCCACCCCAAGTATTATATCATTCTATGCTGTAGGGCAAATTGAGAATAATGTAAAAGAAAATCTATTTTTAAATATTAACAATCAATAAAATCATTATCTAGCAAGTATATTTTTCTTGGTAAATTGTCTGACTTTAGAATGTCATCTGAAGGTTAACCTCTTCCATACAAAGCCGAAATCGGAATAGAAATTATTCTCGCAACCAATCATAATTTGTTCAGCGTACACTCTCATTAATGCTAGTATGATATATGGCTTCTGAAGTGAATATTAAATTTCCTATTAGCCGAGGGAAGTAATTTAAATGATCCGTCACGTGCCCTTCGGCTGAAAGCTTTCTGGTTGTGCGAGTGCAACTTTTTCGAAAAACAAATGCTTTCCACCTACCTTTCTCTGAAACTTCAAAGTTGCAGATGTTACTAAACGTTTTGTCTAGTTACGACTACGCAACAATCATTTTAGTTGCATCATCCCTTCACTTACACAAAGCGGTGTTTATCTGCTGCTCCAATTCAGAATCTAAGTCGATTAGCAACTTTGGTTAGTAAAAGCTCCTAATTGATTGTAGATAAACGAATGCATTTCTCGAAAAATCGCTACTATTATTAGCATTGATCACATCCGGGCTT
This sequence comes from Agriotes lineatus, assembly GCA_940337035.1. Classification (NCBI taxonomy): domain Eukaryota; kingdom Metazoa; phylum Arthropoda; class Insecta; order Coleoptera; family Elateridae; genus Agriotes; species Agriotes lineatus. The sequence continues at coordinate 7,794,785 of OW679196.1, read as the reverse complement.
CTAATTAGGACACGAAGCAATTGATGCTTCCGTAAGGCTGACTTATAGGAAATCTTAAGTAGAATATAAAAGAGGTTTATGAGCGGCAGCCGCCCATTGTTATTTAAATCGGAGTCAGAGGCAAAAATAATTTTAACAAAGATTTCCTGCCGCCTTCGGAGCACGAAACAAGGCTATTTCGCAGCGCGTTAAATGCTTTAAACCTTAAAAGCGACATCCTTTTGCAGTCGAGTGGATCCGCAGACACAGCTGATTAAATTTTCAGAACAACTGTTGCTTGTTATCCGCAATTTACGCAAATTATCCGGACTGGATAAGAAATGGCGCTGTGAATTCTTAAATCCGGACTCGAATTCAAACCTTGAAATGGTTATTGTGGAGAGTCCTAATAGTAACCCTTAAATTTGAGGTGCTAATTTTATCACTTCAATTTAATTTCAAGTGCCCTCGACTAGGTAATGGGTTTGCGGGAACAACTTTGTGTTCGTTGTGTTTCAGACAGCTTACATTCTTTTCTTTGCTTCGCAGTTGAAAGTCTAGTAAATATTTCACAGCCCACAGCACTAGAACAACGAGAACAATAAAAATCCAGAGAGCGGAAGACATATATTTTTAATTGTGAAGAGTTTTTATTGTTTTAAAAATTAATCTTCGCATGATTACACATTTTATATCTCAACGCAAACCGAGCAAGGCATTTCAGATGATTTCATAAACTTTCAAATATCCTTGAAACATATTGTAACAACTCGACAAATTCTTCTTAAGAAATTTAAACGACACATGCGCCATCTGGGACTACATAGGTGATTTTGTTCAATCAAAATGAAAGATGAAATTAAATTGCGTTTGCCTACAAAATAACTTCCCAAGGAAATAAAAACTGCCAATGAGCCGAAAATGAAGTCGTTACAACACGTAGCTCTTTTGAATTTTATACATAGCAATTGTTGAATTTTTTGTTTCAATATAAATTGTAACGTATGTAAATTTGTCACAAAAATGAGCACATTCAGTACGCTTTTGTGAGTTTGGAAATGGATTTAATCGTATAGCGGTCTACCATACGCTTTACAAGGGACCAGCTACAACGTTGCAAGCAAGAAATATTTTATATTGCGGTTATAACTATATGACCAATATTTATTATGTTATATTTCCCCGGATTATTTTCCTAAATATAAGCGAATGATTGCTAATAAAGTAACATTAAAACGTACATACTAAGACATACCGCACTGTACACGTCTGATTTGTCACGTTTTTTAGACTGCACGTGCTTGCCACGCGGCAAAATAGGTTGAAAAGAAAAGCTATAACAGTTTACACTAAATTATACATTTAAAATGTTTTTGAAAAGCACGTATTTCCACAGCAGCTTCTTAATAATTGGAATCACCCACGTGTTTAGCTTTAATAACATCGACAAATAACTACAGAAAGAGAAGAAATAACGATTCAAGTAATTTTACCGAAAAGAGTGCAATGAATGCAATTTTAAGCTAATAATACAGTTATGATAGGAATCAAAATAATTGAAGCATTGCAAATATGATATTAAAAATATCCCTTATAAATGTCATAATTTGAATTTTAAACTGTAATCATATATCATTAGCCTTGACTTAAAATTTAAAAAAAAAGAATGTAACATCAAGTGGGGCCACAAGAAAGTTAGTGTGTGTTTGGCTTCCTACAAAACCCAAATAAAAAGATATAATAAATACCGATTTATACCATTTAATAAAGTGTTTTCATGTTAGTGCAATGTTGTGGATAGGCTGCAGGGGTTTTCAATTATCCCTAGCCTCTCTGCAGCTGATAAAAAATGTATATATGAACATCTGGTTTTAGGTGCTTTTTCCGGTAATTAGATGCAGGTCCAATATAAGAAACTGTGGTTATAGAAGCTCAGAATCGGCAGCAACCTTTGTGCATCACAGCGGAGCCCTAGCTGTAGGCCAAAAGCCGAGATCGAGCCGGATGCAGAGGGCAACCTACAAGCGATACATTGGCAAGCTTCAGGAGGCTTGCAATGCATGCTAAGAAAGGAAGCCCCCATGCATCGAGAAAGTTGCTGGTGGACCGATATAGGCCTAAACATCCGTCGCAGAACCAGGATCCCAAGGTCAGAAGTACTTTTTCCTAAAAATTTAGTGAATATTTCAGTGGCGTCCTTCGAGTGTGTTTTGTTTACAGTGGCGTTGTTTACTTACGTTTCATTAATAAGTTATAACAGATGTAATTGCTAAAAATTAACCCAAATAAAATTTTTACTGCATAATAAATGTGAGGTTAGGTCACTATAAGTTGGCATTAAGAAATTTCCCATAATTTCAAAAATTTCGTACAAAACTATTCCATTAGTTAAAAAACGAGCATATTCAATGAAACCATAACAATGTATGTAATTAGCCAGTATCTTATAAAATAAATGTATATGTTAAAATAACAAACTGGCAGGATGCAGAGACCCAACCCATGAGACAAATTAATTAATATCAGTTAATAATATTTAAACAATTATAAATTAAAACTAAAAACGAAGCTGGTAATATCACAACAATATATTATAAAATGAGCAATAGAGTGTTAAACAGAGACAGCCCCAGTAATTTCTAAACACAATATAAAAGAGCGCAGATCGCCGAAAAATCAGTATGCGTGACTTTCAGGCGGCCGGCCCGGGTTCAATTCCCGGCAATTGCACAGGAATTTTAAAATTCGTACGCTCTCCGGCTTCCATGCTAATATCTGAGGTAGGCGTTAACCCCTAACAAGTAAACTCTTTCTCAGATTCGACAGGCAAGGCTAGCCACTTGCCCGTCTTACGAGCAAAGAGGGTTCACAGATCCACGACTTCGTGGTTAAAACAGACCACTGGCATAAAATAAGAGGAAGAATAATATAAAACAACCATTGCAATAGTACTCATTAAGGTCAATAATTTTTGTATGAATTTGTTTTGTAGTAGTAGACGTGTACAATTCATCATAATATACCTCGTGGTGCTTAGATCTGTCACAATTAAGGTTGAAATTTAATAAATGCCATGCATGTACACAAATAAAACAATTATCTACAGAAAAATACAATAACAACAACTATGAATGGTTATTTCCAATTTGTTTCAGAAAATTTGAAATAGCACAATGAAAAAGTTTCTTTAATTGACGTTCGACTTCATATTTTGAAGAGTATTATTCTTCTGTTGCAGGTATTAATAATGCCTAATTGATATTAATATTTGCTTATCATAAACATGTTTTAATGTTTAAAACTCTTAGACATATTTGGTTTTTAATTCGTTGCTTTGACTTAAAATGTGGCATCGGAAGGAAAGTTCCAAATGCTAATTATTTATACATAATTATTTTATGTATATTGTTATTGATAATAGGCAAGACTGTGTCCAGCGGTGTCGCCATCCCAGCAGAAAGCAAAGTCGTCTTAAGGTATGTGAAAGTTATTTAATTTTTGCACTACTATATCTAATTTTGAAATTTTAATCTTTGTATATTGTTCTGTTTGAACGAAGCTGTAAGGCTACAGCTAGTTGCTAATTTAATGTCATATGTTACTTACAAACCCAGGAGTGAAGCCACGTTTCTTAATGAATGCGACTGAAATAAGTATTAGTTGTGTTCGTTAAATCCGAGTTATTTCTGAGAGAAGAAAATACTGCTGTTACTTTAATAGAATTTATTTCATACTGATGTCAAAAAAGACATTTTTCGGATTATTTTTGGTACAAAAAATGGAACAATAAAATCCTAGTACTTTAAAGTAAAATTTTAAAGTTCAAGTACTTTAAAATTATACGTCAGTTGTTGACATGAAATGTGAAATGATTTACAAGTTTTTATTTAAAATTCGTTAAACTTGCAGTATGAAATAAACCGTTGTATTCACCACGAACGAAAAGTGTTTTTAAAGGTCCTCGCAAGTAATTCCGTCCTCGTCTGACGCCTCGGACGTAAACAACTTTCTCGTCTTTAAAATGCCACTTTTCGTTCTAGATAAATAAACTACTATTACGGTTTAGTTTTTAAACATTTCAATTAATTTAAATTAATTATTTAAAATATGTATTTATTATTAAAGCTCCAGCACCACCTCAAAGCTTGCACTCCAAACCCTACGATCGACCCAATCTCTTTCTCTGAGGTCTTTGTTATTCATCGTTTCTTGTAACTGCTATTTCCAAGTCAACCCTCCTGTTCTTTCAGCTGACAGTTTCCACGTTCAAAACTTAGTTGAAGGTGCCTCTACACGAAAGCCTTTTTCTGTTTACTGTATCTAGTATGGTAGTGCGCAAGTTGTTGAGGTATCACAATACTCTACCCAAAAAGTCTATTTCCAGAACTTTCAAGCCGACCCAGTCTCATTCCTTAAGGCCTCTGCCATTCAACGCTTCTTGTAACTGCTTTTGTCAGGTCAACCTGAAACGTCCTCTTTTTGTTTTAGCTGACGGTTTCCACTTCCAAAACTTCTTTGGCCAGCTATATTCTTGCATTCGTTGAAGATTCCTATACCACAAAAACATATTTATGTCTACTGCATCTAGCATGGTAATGCGCAGGTTGATGAGCTATGACAAGCCCGTCTCCAAAAGTGAATTTCCAGAACTTCCAATCCAACTCAAATTACACAGTTCATTCAGTGTCTTATTCGTTAATTTCTTTGTTTAGTTGCGTAATCTAACATATTTTTTCCTATCATCTGGTATGTCCAAATATATGATCACAGAATATCACTGGCCAACACAGTTTATTTTTTTTAATACATCAATACGTGTAGTTTATGTTTTTTGTCATGTTGATTCTGAATCTAATTTCAAATTTGCTCCATCACGTCAGAATTTTGAGAAATGTTCTTAAATAGTTTTTTCAAAAAAATGCATTAAATTTTACACAATTTCAAAGTTACTTTTTATATAATATAGTACAAGAAATATTGTTCTGCCGAACATTGAGTGGACATGTCTGAACATCTTGCACGTTTCCTACGTCAGAGCATTTAAACCACGCCCATTTTTGCTCTGGAACCAATCAAATTAAGATTTGGTCGATTTTTGGCTATGTGGGTATATATAGAGCTACACCGGCTCTTTCGATTCAATGCAAATCAGTTTGTGATAGCTGAATGTCTTTTTATTTCGTAATGTCCCGTACGTGTATAAATAATCCAAACAGCTTCTCTTATGTATGTGGAGAATTCACTACCCACCAGAATACTACACTTTTAATAGAAAGCATTTGCTGCGCACGTTGTGCTGTTACTCTGAGGGGCTGGTCAAACGGTAAGAACATCGCTATGCCATTTGCAAGACCTATGATTTGGCATGAACAAACGGACCATTCGACTGATTGCTACGTTTGCTGCACGAAAACTTTAGGGTTTTCCAACAAAAACAAGAAAAGTATTAGTTGTGCTAGTCTGCCCTCTGCTACTCGTCCAGTACCTCATTCGGAAGCCTTGCCAGTACCAAGACCCATAGGTATTTGGGGGAGTGAAGAATATGCTGTTACCGTACCAGACGAACCAAATGTCGAGTCAGTATTATTATCGACCAGCGATGATAAATATTTGCCATCTCAAGAGGACGGACCACACCTAATAAATCAGTTAGAGTTAAATGATCTTATTCGAGATGTGAATTTGTCAAAAACTAAAGCAGAAATATTAGGATCTACACTCCAAGGATGGAAACTGTTAGCTCCAGGCACACATATTTCTGTGTATCGTAATCGTCAGAAAAAACTATCACAGCATTTTTCAACCGACGAGGGTCTTTCAAGCTGCAATAATGTGGACGATTTGATGCTGGCATTAGGTCACCAACACCAGCCAGAAGAATGGCGTCTTTTTATCGATGCTTCGAAATTGATCTTGAAAGCTGTCCTTCTTCACATAGGAAACGTTTATCCATCCATTTCCGTTGGCCACGCAATCCACATGAAAGAAACATATAAAAACATGACTGGTCTTCTCGACAGAATTAATTACAAAATGTACAAATGGCATATCAGTGTAAACCTCAAAGTTGTAGCAATTCTACTCGGTTTACAACTAGGGTATACAAAGTATTGCTGTTTTCTTTGTGAGTGGGATAGTCAATCAAGAAATTTTCACTACATTGTTAAAGACTGGCCTGTCAGGGCTCAGTATATTCCTGAACAAAAGAATATACTTCATAAGCCACTAGTGGAACCTGATAAATGATTTCTACCGCCATTACACATAAAATTAGGTTTGATTAAAAATTTCGTCAAAGCAATGGACCAAGATGGCCGTGGATTCCAATACCTTAAACAAAAATTTCTCAATATCTCAGATACAAAACTTAAAGAGGAAATTTTTGTAGAACCCCAAATTACTTCTACAAGATACAATATTTGAAGAAACCTTAAGTGACTTGGAGCGTGTTGCTTGGAATGCTTGTAATGCAGCATGCTGTGTGTATGATTAATTAATAATTCAATAATAATATCCAGATATCTAATGGGTATCATGTGATAACAGTTGTATATAGATAACTGGTGGGGTAGTAATGGGAAACCAGTGTAGTTGTTTACATGAAGTGAAAACGTATCTTGAAAATAATAATCTACGTTGAATAATTACGTTATAAGGTTAGATTCCTTTTAATTGTGAGGAGTAATAATTGTATATTTGATACGTAATAGCAATATAACCTTCTTTACAATCAAATTAGACAAAGGTCACAACTATTATTCAGAATAGAACTTCAAGATCGTTTGAAGCCATTTGAGGTGGCATTTTTGCTTCAACCAGTGAAAGTGAGAGTGTTTGTGGCACGCTGTGCTACGATGTATCCAGATCTTAAGGAGTCAGAGAGCTGCAACGAGCTATTTTGGTCGTAAACAACCCAAAGGAGGTGTTTGCCGACTGTCGTTCCGTTAGGAGCTGATAGAAAATATACTCAGGTACAAGCGATACTTACAGAAGGTTAGTGTGTATTTCTTATATTCCATTAAGAAATAAATAAGAAGTTTGGTACGGTAAAATTAGTGGAAATATTTGTAATTTATATTTAGAGTGTTTAGAATATTTATTTTTCTAAATTTACATTAATTTGGGTACTCGACGTTTTCGGAAATTATAATTGGAAATTAACTTATTTTGGTTTAGGGTATCTTAATTAATTTTAACATCAAAGTTGGAAAAATTAAAACATTTGATTAAATAATTTGACAACATTTATTTTGATTTATTGTAATGTCAAGCCAATCTTTCAAATGCTAACTGACTGACTAAGAAGATTCACGTGAATGTACAAGAGAGTGTAATTGACCAAAGAAGTCAATTTGGTAATAATTTATAATAATTCAGTCTTCAACAATAAGAAGATTAATAAGTTTAACATTAACTCTTTCAGCTGAGGACTAAAGAGAGTCTCATTGCTTAATCACTGTCTAGCCGAGATAATTTTTAAATAAGAATCACATGACAATTTCAAATGTCACTTTTCATTATTAAGAAATGTCAATTGAAAATAATTCCATAAGTAGAAAGGTAAGTGTTTGAGAAACTATTCTTGATACTATTTCTTCTTAAAAAGGTATATATTCATTTAATATTGTTATATAAAAATTTTGGGTTGCAATGTGGAGCTGCGACCAAAGATATATGACATGCTTTTAAAAGTGTGACTCAAAATTTTCTAGGAAACACAAAATCTGACAATTATATAACACTTGTTAATGAACTTCTTAGTAATGTAATATGAGCCTTAAAATACAATTTTTGCACTCGCACCTGGATTTCTTTCCCCCGAACCTCGGCAACGTCGATGAACACGATGAAAGGTTTCATCAAGACATTTCTGTTATTGAAAAACGTCATCAAGGCAAGTGGAACAGTGAAATGCTTGCTGATTATTGTTGGACATTGATATCAGAAAGTGCCGAATAGCAGTATAAAAGAACCACAAAAAGAAAAACATTTTAAACAGGACGATAGCATACAGCTCCATGTAATATACATAAGTACCTAATTAATATTATTTCATTTACTTTTCAATAATTTTATTTTCCAAAACCTGACGAGCCAGAATAAATTTCTTTAATTACTATTATTAGAACTATAAAAGAAACGAAAATTGAACATAGTTTCTAAAGAGAAATAAATAAAATAAACATTTGTTATCTAGTGATATCTTAAACCAACACGTACATTTTTACTGTACTATTTCATAATTTATTATCCGTTTGCAACCTAAATGTCAGAGAAAAAAATTCACTAAAAATACAAATCATTAGCAGTCTAAGGACGTCAGAAAAGGTTACTGGATAAAGAATAAAGCTTTAGGTTCCGAATTTTACAGATGTAAACAAAACGTAAAGATCTCGTAATGATGTATTGAGTAGTAGAGATGCATATACGGTGCATCAATGATTTATGCTAAATACATTACGAAGTTGCACATTCGTCAGCACCGTGCGTTTCTATAGTAACAGACAGTTAACAAAGACTCAATTTAAAGCTTTAAACGTCAAGAGAATTGCTAGAAATACATAAACACAGTATCAGCATCTACTCTATATTTATTTTAACGTTAAAGGATATGTAATTATAGTCATTCAAATTTTCAGTTCTAAGTGAACCGTAGATAGCTTGCTTGTATTTGGCTTAACAATAACAGTTTGGAATGTGGGTCACGAAAATTTCTTATTATGCAGTTCTATTAATTTCTATCTGTAAATAATCTTGCATATCTTTGATAACCATATAATGAACTAATAATAAATCCTTGTGCAATTATTCTAAAATATTGTGATAAATTTCAAATTACAATTTTCACTTTTTCCATTATTTATTTTATTATAAAAATGAAATTCCAAGTTTTTCAAGTAAAGAAAAACGTTATTTATTTTAATTTGAAACGTTTTTTATTTTATAAGAACGCAATCATATTAAGCGCGGGTATAAGAATATCTCACATATGATATGTCATATGCGGCTGGCCAATGCATATCTTTCATATTCCTAATTCCTCTTGCCCAAACAATGGATTCTGGATTTTACAATACAATAAACCAAAAGTTCAAGGGGAGTTGACATGTAAATAAAAAACTGTAGAAGGACGCCCAAAATTATACAGGAATTGTAAGATTATAATGTGGCAATGAAAGAACGTGCATGACCAAACTACTAAATATGAAGTTGCTCCGAAGCACAGACGAACTTAAATGAGTTGTAATAGCATTACGCAAGCAAGTTGAAAAACTAAAAATATTATTAAACCCATATTGTATGATAACTCCACCAGAATATTGCAATTGGATTATACCTTCCGGCAGGCGCGCTTACTTTTATAACACGAGCGGGCGCATGTTGTATTTTTTACAACATATACAACTTGCAATAATTAGAATGTAAATGTCTACAAGATATCTCAGGAACTCTGTTTATTGCATTCTAAGTAACAAATATTTATAAATAGAAAGATATTAATGGAATATATGCACTGTTCAAACAATTTCAATACTTCCTAATTTATGAATGCAACTACGTTTATACTTGATGTCAAAATTTGAGATTTGCTTTGTGAGTTATAGTTGCATTCATAAATTAGGAAGTATTCCATGGCCATACTAGATGAAAACAGTTTTTGATCATATTATAGTTTTTGCATTGTATTATAAACACAATTCGTTTGCACTAATTGAAATAACCAATCTGTTCACACTGAATAACACGAGCGGGCGCGCGTTGTAAAATATGCAACCTGTGCATCCGTCATCATTGATAAGAAATACCTCGAAATTAGTTTCAAAGGCTGTACTGACCGGATGTCCTGCTGGTAGGCAAACCAATAAAGAAATACCTAAAGTTTACTGCCCGTCGCTTGCGTATTATGCATGCAATTTGCGAAAATGTCGCACTGTTGTACTTTTTACAACAGCGCGCCCGCCGAAAGGTCTTAAAATTCGTTTAAACAGGTGATCTGTAGATTTTGACAAGCTTTTTTTAAGTTTATCATTAACTATAAAGCTAAAGTTTAAATATATATTCGATACAAACTAAAACATTTACATAGTAAAACTGTTTCTGAACGACACACAATTGCACTTCAAATCGAACGTGATGAACCTATATGTTTACTATGTGTTTGATAATTTATAAATAACATATTGGAAAACTTACTTGAATATATATATAATTTAGTTTCCTGTGATTTAATGATGTTATGAAATTACTTTCTATAATATATTAGCAAACCGTTGTTATGGTTTTCTAAAATTACAAAAAATTAATTAAATTTCATACACGTAATTCTAATATGTAAGGGCTGCCATATTGTTCTATAAGATTTTTCAGATATTTAATATGCCTTATATAAATTTAGTACATAGGTAGTAGTCGATAAAAAATATATTTTTAGAAATATTGTTGCTAGTAGATTATTATTATTGCTTCTACCACAGCAGGAACCACTGTAATTTTTATTTAGTAAATATTTAAATCCGTATCCGTTTGAAAATGGAAAAATCAGAAGTGGAGTCGTAAGACTTGCCATAATCCTACCATGAGAATACGAACTACGCTTGGTTCAAGCAATTTCAATAAGGAAAAACTGCTTTCGAACAAGAAGAGGGGGTTGAACACCCCCAAAAATATCACCGGCATGAAAGCGTATGCCTACTGTTTTATGATATGCTGAATAGTTAATTAGTTACCCAGACAAATTACGATAGGTGTGACACTTCATCAAGTTAATGTTCCCATTCACAGAAGTCACGCTATCTACCTATCTGGTTTGAAAATAATAAAATAGGCAAGTCTGAATACTAGAGCTAAAGAAAGCAATTAAAAACATACAAATATACAATTTTAAAAAAACACAATGCAAAGCGCAGGAACAGATGCATAAAACGACAATTTTAAATATAGCTACAGAACAAGAACGAGTACAAATCGAGAGAAAAAAATTTATTGAAGAAATAGAATATAAGAAAAGAAATGAACAAAAAATAATGGAAGAGATGGAAATATTAAAATAGAAAAAAAAACAGAAGAAGCAGACCGTAGTAAACCTGAAATAATAAAGTTAATAGATAAGAAACTACCAAACCATAGAAAGTGTGATCACAAGAATTATAGAGCAGTCTGCCGTAGTAAGTGTATAGAGACAAGAAATCGAAACAGTTAAAACACAAATAAAAGTAAAGTAACGATAACCAATTTCATTAAAAAAACAGAAGAAGAAAAAAGAATCGTGTGCAAAACAACGATTGTAAGAGGTAAAAGCATACGAATACTTCGAAAGAGTGATAGCAAAGCACGGAAACTTCCGTAGTTCTGAAAATAGCAAAGTTAAAACGAAAAACAACGACTACATGCCACGCAGTAAATGATATAATTTTAGGTAAAAACAAAATACACATGATTAATGATTACAAACACACAAGCGTACAATGTAATTGCCTCATCGACGATGGATATCATTGAAAATCGCAAATAAAAGCTATACAATTGAAACAAACAGCGGTAAAACAAAATATTATAGGGCAAGCAAAGCACAAATAAACAATGTGATTAAAGAAGAACTTATTATGGTGACCCTGAATAGAAGATAATTGAACTGATATGGTTACACAGCAAGAACGGATCCGGCAATAATAGTGAAAGTATGTAAAGTGGAGTCAAACAGACCGATCAAAACCTTGATGAAAATGGTAGAACAAGTGGGTAGAAGCAGAACAAAATAAAATCTAGGCACAGAATTAGAATAAATGTAAGGAAGCGGAAAATATAGTCCCAAATGGGCAAACAAATTTTCAAAGAAGAAGCGGAAATTGCCAGGCCAAACGCATTCATAAAATGTCGCGGAACTTGACCTTTTTACCATGTTCTCAGGGAACTTTGAAAAATATTCGACAGATACTCATTTCAGACTAATGAAGCCTGGACATTCGTTTTTCAGTTATACATCTGATAGTTTAGATAGCAACTAAAACAATTTAGGCACTGTAAATTGTATAATGATTATGAGGTAATTGACAGTTACTGGTAGTCTATCTAATTATACTAAAAATTTAAAATAAGCATGCAGTACTTGGAACTAAGTAGTAATCATAACTATGGCCGTGATTGGTCGAAACAAAGTCATCATTACAACCATCTGAAAATGTTCTTTTTTTCAAAATTGTCAATATGGCATTTGGTATGAATTCTAAAAATATAAAAGGAAAACTGATATAGTGCATATAAAGGCTGGCCTACAACGTTTATTTGAATTATATAGAGCAAAATTATTGTAAACCACCAGCAGTCAAACAAACTTATACCGGGTGTCCATTCTCAAAGTCGAACATAGGCAATTAACATTAGTGCATTCACTCGTTCTTCATTGAAATAATTCATGTTTCTGTAGATAATTCTAACAGACGTTGACAGAAAATACCTGATTTACGCCAACTAATTACCATTTGTTTTGACAAATGCTATCGAACTTGAAAAGCAGGGCATGGCATATTTATTTATTCCCAAGTTTTAAATTAGTATTTTAAAACAAAAATCTTATCTTGAATATCATCATTGGTATGATTTGATGCGTAATAATTTTATCTTTCCATCGATACCATTACCTTCCCCGTGAGTTGAATTGGCGAGCAGGAATCGGCAAAAACATTTATTGCCATGTTAATCGCCTATGTTCGACTTTGAGAACGGACATCCGGTATATTCCTAGTGTAAAACTGAGTTTGAGTATTTGGTAGAAGACCGAATGTGCCATTTGTCACATTTTAGACGTTGTCCTGTAACGTTTTGAAAGTTCCTTGCTAAGAGTTCTCTAAATTTACACCTAGGGTTAGCTAAATAGGAGACAGGATTCGCTCAAACTCAAATATATAGGGTAAGGAAAAACACCATGTAATTACTAAAAATATATTGTGTTTAGCTATAATTACGAAATAAGCAGTAATTCAAAGTAAAACTAAAATGTACATTATTTAAAATTAACATATTCTCCTGGAACTGTATTTCTGGTTTCCCGGGTAAAATGCAACCCAATATACAGGGGAGCACGGAAGGCGGTAAGTTATCAGGTAAGCACGTACGGCGGCTGTATCCGATGTCGTACTAAGTATAGGTTCTGCCGGTAGGCCGGATGTCCTGAGAGCTTGACCTTCTAGTTTTTCCATTTGTTTACAGTTTATTGTTCTGAATTTAGGCGTTGAATTTAGAAAGTTTAAGGGTTACCTGGGAGTGGTGGTGTCGAGTAAATACTGGTGCGAAGGGAGCTGGTGCCTTACAGGGGTCAGGCGTTGATCCTGGAGTGACAACGCTGCGAAATCCTCCAGATAGACTTTGGTCGCTTTTAACCAAGAAAATGGATTTGACAGCTCGTCTGCGGGAAATTCATGGAAGGTGAACTCGGTCTTCGAACACCAGGAAGTCGACTTTAAACGTCCAAAACGGACCCTCCAGGTAAGTTTAATACGTGCGGCTATAGGACTCGAGCGCTTTCACGCGGTGCGTGTAATATGACTCCTCGGTAAAATGATTCGGTGCGCCGGTATTTACGCTTAGGAACGGAGCGATAGAGAGTCGCTTTAAGCGGTTAACCCTGCGAGACAATTCAGCCACCAAGCTAGGGTTTAAGCCTGAAATATTCTAATTTTGCAAGACAGTGCAGCTGCCAAGACAAAATCGAATTCTGACGGCTTCACTTTACAGGATTAACTATGTACGAAAAGTTTAGCTTTAGATCTAACAGTTCAGCTGCCACCTTCTTAAACCTGGACTGCTAAGAGATGGAGGTCTACTCCGTTAGACAGTTCAGCTGCCAGTTCGGAGAAACAGGTCAGGATTGAGAGGGAGGGTTCAGGAGAATGAATCTCAAGTTCTGGACTGGACAGGATAGGTGATCTCAAGTAGGGTTAACTGATTGCGTAGCTTCTTATATACCCTTTTAGCGGCGTTTATTCAGCACGGCTTTGAGCATAGTGAGAGTTTGCTTACCAAGATTAATCAAGGGTAATAACGACTGCTCTTCAGGGATCAAGGTGGCTCCCGTCTGGAGCTCAAGTTCTCGAGTCTGGAAAAACGCTTTCAAAGAAATGAGGCTGAGATTGGCCGAACATCGCTTTCTTATAGTGGTTTGTGGCGTCCTTCCACATCGCTTATCTAAGGGTACCTAAATGGGACAAACAGAAAGTTTGCGAGGACTCGCATGCTGCTGGCCCTCACCTAAAACACTTGGTGCAATCGGCTACATCCTACACCGACCATCTGGATTTGTGTAACATATTGTGGTAGTGATAGCGCCGTACAAATTGATAACAGTAATTAACAAAAAGAGATAACATGGGCTTTGGAGATGGAAAGGGATTTATGATTACGTTTCCAAATTTTCCATTGTGCTCTTTAAAATATCTAAAGTTGCACCATCTTGCTGAAACAAACTTCTCCCGGCATTGTACTATAAAAATAAATTTCGCAACAATTCCCGTATACAAAAAAAGTCACCAAAATTTAAATCCTTAGATTTAGTTAATTACTTCAACTGTTAAACCACTGTACTTTTATGTGGATGAAATTTCATCTTCTCAGTCTTCATTCGTCCACTGCTGGATATAGAAGTGTCCTATTTTGTGAGGTTTGGTGTCAGTTGTTCCTGTCGGTTTTTTATAGTATGCAACCACCTTTTTCTGGTCATTCTACACTTCTAGCTCGCCATCGTAAGATGCAATTTCCGTGCGACATGCCCCACCCAATTCCATATTCATTTAGCAACTCTCTGCATGATATCGGTAGCTCTTATACGTCGGTGTTGTTCGATTTCGTTAATCCGAATCCTGTCCTTTACACTTTCGTTTTACTGTTCCTTTGAAGCCCTGTGGTTTTCGCAACTAAATCGAGTTCATGTAGCATTTGCTCTACTTCTTCCTCATCACCACAATAAATGATACCATCTGCGAATCGCAGCTTCTTCAGATATATGCCTTCTATGTTAATTTTCGTTTTTTCCATTTCAGAATTTCATATACATTTTCTAATGAAAGGTTTAGTAAAATGTTTCCTATAATTGTTTCTTCGTCGATCTTAACGTGCACAGTGGCGTTTTTTAGATATCCTTCAGTAGCGCTGTCTGTAGTGCTGCATCGTTTAATCCTTCGAATACTGACCAGAACTCTGTGTCGAACTCCTTGGAAAAGTTGATAAACCCGAAATCTAGTGGGAGTTTCTATTCGTTGTACTTCACCTTTACCTTTCATGGTGTACAATATTTTTTATATATTGCGATAAGGTTACCAAGTCCCGGGACCAAAACTGCTTTCGGGACTTACGAAGATCCAGAAAATGGTGCCGAAAGGGCAATAGTGTTTAGCTGGAAACCAAATTCCAAAAAGAACAAGCAGTTGTTAAATAAAGTATATTTTATTTAAATATTGGTAGTATCATTTTATCACTGCTACTTAAATACATATTGGTAGTGCAAAATAGTATATAGTAAACAAGTGTAAATAATGAAGAAATAAACTATTTTGACCTAAGCCAGGATCTTAGCTGCAAGGAAATTTAAGGACTCATCCCCTAATTTCGAAAGGGTTTTCGTGGAAAAAGATTCTGCCACTAAATGCTCTCTCAGATTTCACGCTGGTAGATATACAATACCTCTCTTGATTACGCACAACGTAAATAATGCAGAATGTGCACGAGGCATGAGTAATACGCCAGACGCGGGTGAATACTCGTCCTAATTTTTTGATATTGTATATTCGTACACGTCTTAGCATGGTCCCGGGACTTCGCCTGCGGTCCCGGGACTCGGTTTTTTTTTGTAGAAACCCTGGAAGGTCGCGGTACCGGATCCCGGTACTGGAAATCCTAATGTTGCGATCTAATATATTAGTGCAGCAGCATTAATCTCGCAAAATTCCCTATAATTACACGTTTTCTTCATTTACTGCCATACTACTATAAATAGAACGGTAACTACCAGGTAATTTTTAGATCTTATATTCAGTACTGATCCCTTATCTTTCCATTTCCTACATCCGCAATACAAAGAACAATATTTAATTTTGTACTGACGCATACAATACATTTTTCTATTTAAATTTAATTTCGCACATTGTTAAAGAAAAATCACCCTCTGCAGTAGATATCCAAAACCTCCGGTTATTTAAGAAAAGTTCCCTATCAAATATTCAAATAGAGCCACAATTACCGCCCCTCCTTGCTTTTAACCCATTAGGGGTTTCAAACAAGCTTTCTGTTATGCTAGTGTACAATTAAAAAAAGCAAGTGTGTACAATGCTCACATCACGGATGCAAAGCAAGTTAATTAACTAATTGGTGTATTGCATGCATCTTCACTCAGCAATTAATTCCTAGACTTTGTCAGCAATAATATAATAAATAACATTTTGTTTTAGCACGTCTCTTCCTATCTAGTTTTTTTCCAGTTACTCATGCAATACCTCAACTTTAGGAAAAATGCAATCGCCTGTTGGATATAAAAGTACAACTTGCAAGTATCGAAAAGGTTCATGCAACTTATCATTTTATTAACTCAATTTCAATGTCATGAAAGTCTTGTTTGTCTTCTATTTTTGGCCTTATTGCTGTCTCCGTAAATAAAATCATTATTACAAGCGAGTTAGTGCGACTTCATGCAACCCAATATTTCATTATTTGTGGAACGTGCGGCTGATACATCGCCGATTTACTTTTGATTTTTATGTATGATATTGTATATCTATAGCTCTTAGAGCCAGAAATACCTGTAAGGTTTTCATTTCAAAGCTTGTACATTGCAATTTTAATGTATTGCTACCGCGTAATCATATACTTTTTAAATTAAACTAATTTACTCTACTGACGTTTATATGAACGACGTAAAATGGACCTGCAGTACATTTCAAAACGCGACGCCAGTTTTATGAAAAATTGGGTTACTTCCCAGCATGTTTTAACAAATCCTGCAGGATTAACGTCAGGAATGCATAAAGGAGATTTGCGAAAATACATTTGAAATGCTGCTGAATATTTATTAAAAATTTGTTGATTTCACTTGACATACAAACATTTAAAAATATAAATAATGTTACACTTTAATAGCTAAATTTAAACTTTCGGTTCCAAAACAACCGTCCTTCATTTATTATTAAAAGGATGTAGCATTTTCAACTTTTGTCTGCGCGATTTGCCAAGTAAACCGCAATCTTGAGGAAAATGAAAGTTTCGTGGCGACTCATAACAGACGTTATTTGTGACAGTTGTGCGTATGTATGGGCAGGCATTGCCGAAGTTTTGACATTCTCTTCTACAAATATTTTCTAACATCTGCTGTCATAAACAGTCATATTATGAAAGCTAGGTTTCTTCAGTAATGTTTGTGTCTTTTGGTCTTGCCATTCGCATTTCTCTGGTAGTAATTTAGCAGAGAACAGAGGCACAACAAATAATTTTAATTTATTTTGTGAAATCGTACTTAATTTTACGTTTTAATTAAAATCTTAAATTAGAAATCGTCCTGCTTTTGTCATTGTTAGTTATTTTTATATTTTAATGAAAATGCGAATCCGTTAAATGTATTAAAATTGTTTCCTACTAATTTAGATTAAAAACTACATGTTACAAAATATCATAATAAAATAAACCCACACCTGATTATTATATATCATAAAAAGTATAATTAATTAATGTTTTTTTTAAGCTAATAAGTGATAAAATAAATAAAATAAGAAAATACGTTTACAATTATTCCTATAGGTAACGATATTAGTTACTGGTAAAGGTCCACACTTTTCTATACAAATTGTTACATGAAAACGTCAACAAATAGGTTCTTCGGCACCGTTTCTACATTCCGACAGGTTCTTTAAAATGCTACTGGAAAATGTTGCTACTTTGTTGTTCTTCTAAGCTTTATTAACCGCAACCATCAATTGTTATATCAAGGCCAAAGAGCAGGAACAATAGTAGCGAGTATCGATTTGACAATATTTATAACAACATGACAGATAAAAATTTATCCATAAAGTTTACGGCAATTTAATGCTATTAAAGAGGAGCTATTTATTTATTTGTTTCAATTGAATGTCACTTTACAGCGCAAATATCTTGAATGCAAGTCGTAAGACTAATTCCAACAATAAACCTTGACCTCAAGCATTTACTATAATATGCTTTCGGCAACAAATTAAATGCACAGTATTTTATTTAAACGTCGAATACTTTAGCTCAGTATATAGAAATAATAAGTGACAAGTAAAACTAATATATGTTTTGCAAGGTAATCGATGTTCAGTAATAGTTATTTACATTACAAGTGCGGTAGGTTGCATTTTACAAAGGGAGGTTTCAATTATTATATTAAATAAAACCGAGCGCTGTAAAATGTTTTATCTTCATCATATTACAGCACTCTTTTTGTATAAAGAAATACATTGAACCAAAATTTATTGATGAAGATAAAATATTGAACAATACACGTTTGCTTATGGCACTTAACAAGACTCGTTTGATTGCCGCAAAACCCGGCTCACCGCCTCGTTTTTTGGCAATCAAACTCATGTCGTTAAGATGCCCATAATCAAACTTCTATCATTAATATCTATAAAGCACAGAATATTGAATTAAATGTTTTGACCAACATATTTTGTTGACATTTTATACAGTTCGGGATGTTATTTTTGAATATCAATACCTCCGCCAAGCAAGCTCACTTCAGTAAATTTTATAGTTGACGCTTTGAAACGCCAAAAATCAAAGTCAGAAATATAAATTTTCTTTATTTCTACAAAACTCAGCTGAACGAGGAATTAGGTAACTAGCGTTTCTGAAAATACCCTTTATTACTACAAAGCAATTTTTTGTTTAAGGGTCTCTGCAAGCTAAAAATGTTCTCATTAGTTTACCGCACCGGGATATGTAAAAACACTGACTAACTGTAAAATCGCAGTTACGGTGAACGTCAACTGTGTACGAAGGTGTTGTATACATATCAGGAGGTAAAAAACCAATAAATGCTCATTGAAAATATTAAACATTCAGTAACAGTTGTAAATGTATGGTAAAATAAAAGAAGTTTAGTAAAATAATAAATATTTGGTGAAAATAATAGAGCATTAGTAAAAATAGCGCCCAGTACAAATAAATGCTTAATTCAAAAACCATACAGAGTCATTAATATGTTTAATTTTTAATAAAGCGGAACAACAATTAAAACAGTACCAGTAATTGTGCTAATTAAGAAATGAATGTCTAGTAAATAAAATAAGGCCAGTAAAAAAAAGTTTAGTAAAATTAAAAATCTATATATATAAAAAAACTGAAAGTCCTGACTCACTCACTCACTCACTCACTCATCAACGCCCAGCCCAAGCCCAAATCCTTGAACCTAGAAAGCTGAAATTTTGCACAGAGGTTCCCTTTTTGATGTATACAAGGAATAGGGAAGGATATTTCGAAATTCAACCCCTAAAGGAGTAAAATGGGGGTTCCAATTTTGTATGGATAAATAATATTAAATAGATATTTCGACTTGAAACTTCGTAGGAGTACTAAAAACAAATAAGCAAACACATATTTCGTGTTCATTGGGTCAAGAAGCATAAAATACGATATGGGTGTCGTTATTGAGGTTTTTTGGGACGTTGATTGAGAAAATGGCATTCATTTTTAAGTTCAAGACGGTGGACATGACATAAGGGAAGAAACGGGACGGGGCGGGACGGGACTGGACTGGACTGGACGGGACGGGACTGGACGGGAAGGGAAGGGAAAGGAAGGAAAGCGCCGGGCCGGGACGGGACGGGACGGGACTAGACTGGACTGAAAGGGACGGGACGGGACGGGACGGAAAGAGAAGGAATAAGATGGAAGGGGAGGGGACGAGACGGGATGGGACGGGAGGGGACTGGACGGGACGGGACTGGACGGAAAGGAAAGGGACGAAACGGAAAGGGAAAGGATGGGACCGTACGGAGACGGGGATGGAGAAAGGGGCGGGGACGGGGACGGTGATAGGATGCGATAGGATGGGATGGGATGGAATGACAGAAAATAATTAATCATTATTTAATACACAAGTAACGAACCTCGCGCGAACGAAGTCGTGGGTAACAGCTAGTATTCAATAAAAATATTATATGATACATAAAATAAAAGGTTCACAAAATAATACTTTAATTAATAGTATATACCTATAGCTATTGTTACAGCCAAAATGTAGTAGGCGCAATCATTACCAATTTAATCATGTATGTGTGTGTCTATGTAGTCAAGGAGAAAAAAAAATTAAAATAACATTCTACTCCAATTCATGAGTTTTCATTCAAAGAAAAGAAAATACAGTCCACAAAAAGCAGCCGATAACCATAAGTGTAACTTTGCGAGAAAAGTAAGAACATTGACAATACTTGGCGATAGATAGTGGTCTAGCTTGAGGCATTAAGCCGGAGTGAGCTGTTCCAATTATTTCTGTAAATTATTTAATATTTCGTTTTGGTTCCTGAGTTCTGTATTGCCTTGACAAGAGCAATAAACAATGTCAAATAGCGATCCAATTGCTACATTAAAAATTCAACGAGCGCAAATTAAAGGAGTACTAACTCGCGCCAAAAATTTTGCTAACATACGACTTGTCGATCAAAAAATATTAAATAAAATGCATGAATGAGTAGAAAAAAAGTAAACCGCTTTATGACAAGTTCAATGACTTAGAAAACGTGATCGAGTTATTATTAACAATAAAAGGGTATTCAGATTAGTTTAATAAAAATGGTGAAGCTATTGTAATCGAAGAGGCAGAACGTTCTAATATTGCAACTTTGTATTGCAGGCTACTCTCAGAATTAAAAGAGTTTTATAAGTCAGAAAGGAATAATAGCGATGCTTCTTTTGTAAGGAGCAGCAATAATAATCCAACTATCAATAATAACCACTCTACCATTAGCAATGATCCTCACCAGTTAGTCAAGTTACCAGCCATAACCGTTACCAAAATTTAGCGGACAATACAACGATTGGATAGAGTTTCGACATGGGTTTAACCCGTTGATAAATGAAAGCCCTTACCTGTTTCAAATACAGAAAGTCCACTATTTGCTATCGTTTTTAGAAAAGATGCCTTGCAAATCATTGAGTCTTCCGAAAACCATAAAAATGCATGGTAAATGCCTAAGAAGCGATTTGAGGAAAACTCTTTGATTACTTACAGTCACGTTCGCGCTATCTTTGAATATTTTTGTTTAACCAAAGCGTGTAATTCAGATTTACGCAATTTGTTCGATAATTTTTACAAAACATTTGCTTTTATTAAAAAAAGTTAAAACAACCCATTTGTAGTTGAGACACTATTAATAATTTTTTGCACTTCTGGACTAAAGTTGATACTTTAGTCCCCATAAACAGGGACTAAAGTAGCTCATTTAATCCCTAGGGTCTAAAGTAAAAATGATACCGTAACTATGGTAAATTTATGTACACACGAGGTTGGTAGGTTAGGTTTTGTTTGTCATTTAACACACACTGACGCAAAACTTAACCTGCAAATCTCGAATTTGATATATACTGACAATACACTTCAGTACTGCCAACTGATTCAGGCTATCCAGGACCTGCTGCAATTCAGTTTTTAATAAATTGTAATTGTCAGTTTCCAAATTGTCAAATTCCAAATTTTGGAAATGTTTGATGATAATGTTCCCAAAAGTGCAAAAAATAGCGTATATACCTCGGGACTACAGGGCCTAAATTCCTTGAGTGGTTGTTGCTCTCGGGCTTCGCCCTCGAGGCAACAAACTCCACTCGCGGGATTAAATGTGCACTTTAGTCCCTCATGATATAATATACTAATATTAACAACTAACTTAGACCCTACGAAGCAAGTGGAAATTATGGGAAAAAAACAGGAAATATCTACTATGGACGAAATGAATACATTTCTTAAAATACGATCGGCGATTTACTCGAAAAATGGACGCTGATCAAATTAATAAAAGGGATACGCAATTTAAACGTAGAAATCAAATGCATGCTTATTCTAAAAACTTGAAAGACAAAAATAGGTCAGTCACTTGAGACTTTAGTAAGGGCGCGCATACAATTTACAAATGCGAAAAACTTTGAAGCTGTCGACAAATGATAGAATTAACCAAATAAATAAATTTCGATTAAGTTACAACTGTCTATCACCATCACATAATCTTCGTGATTGTATTTCGTCAAGATGTAAAAAATGCGGTAGATAACATATTTTTTTCTTACATTAGAAAATTAATATAAGTGGAAAGAAAACGATAATGCGAAAAAGAGCGATAAGTGCGATATTATAGAATCAAACGAGAACAATCAAATTGTGAATATACAAAGTACCTCAACCGCGTCTAAGTTGGGTCTTAATAGAAAGTATCAATCGTTTATTTGTCATGTAGTTGATCTAACTCCACTCGATACACAGTTCGATAGATTTCGGCAAGTTGAAGCAAAACAAGCAATAGATATTTTTATGCATTAAAGGAGTATGAATATGTTTTTTCCCTGAGGTTGACATGTGTTACAGACCGAGGGCTCTGGCCCCGAAGTCTGTAAGTCAACCGAAGGTATAGAACATGAATATCTCCCGTGATGCATACAATATTTTATCTACTAGCATATTTGTGAAAATAGTAATGCAATTCAAAATGTCATAATGACATTTAAAATTAGAATATGTAAGTAACATCAAGGATTGCCTCATTGTATGGTTGCTAAGACGTTAATTGTAGTTGCATAGTTACCATGAGTTTGAGGGAGAAATAATTTGACAAGTCTCTTGGGAGTTATGAGTAGCTTTTCATATTTTGTTTCTATGACGAAAATGTACAATATCATGTTGCTAGTAGATAAAATGTATTTTATCAAAATCTGAAAAATATGCGAAGAACATTTTGTATTTGTAGATAATCATAGATGTAGTGACAAGGGTTAATTTATAGTTAAAATGTCTTTAAAACAAGAATGTAAAAATTAAGAGATTATAGACAAACGTTAAAGCGATTTTATTCACGAAAAAGAAAACTTTTTAGAAAGTCAGAACTATACCGACATTAGGTTTTCTTTCTTTTGCGAAACCGAAATACTAGATGTTCTAGATGGGCTAAGCTAATCAAGGCTTATATTTCTTTATTTATTTGTCTAGCCACCAAGCACTCCACCTTGAAACTGTATCCGATTTAACCGATATTGCTACTCTTAAGCGATTTATTGGTGGCAGAGAAAAGCCGATTGATATTCATTGCGATAATGGTACCAATTTCGTTGGTGCCAATGCAAAAATTTCAAAATGTCTAGAATCTCCAACTGCTACAATTCCACACTATTTACATAAAGAGGGCATCAATTTTAATTTTACACCCAGTAGATCACCAAATCACGAGGCGTTTGAGAAGCTGTGATTAAAAGCCTAAAGTTTCATTTCAAGTGAGTTATTGGCGATTCTCGTTTAAATTTTTAAGATTTGCAACGATGTTAATTTAGATAAAGGCAATATTGAATTCACGACCATTGTGTCCGTTAAGTTCTAATCCTAACAATAAATTCCCTCACTCCGGCACATTTTTTCGTGGGTAAACCACTAACCGCCCTCCCAGAAAAAAGTCTTATTACAATACCAGAAAATAGACTTAAATGATATAAAAAATTACAAAAAATTACCCAGCACTTCGATCGATGGAGCAGTGAGTATCTCATCAAACTTCAAATAGTCACCAAATGGAATGTAAACTATTCAAACCCAGTCAAAGTTGATCCAATTGTCCTTGCTAACAAAGAAAACTCCCCTCCTCTAAAGTGAAACCTTGGGCGTGTTACGGCACCGCATCCAAGCGATGACAAGATAAGAAGAGTTGTATCAGTGTTAATAATAATGATATAGTAAAACGACCTGTCTCTAAATTATGTATTTTACCAATTCCGGACAACGACATTCAAATTTAAGTTCATTCGTAAAAGACTTTATTTATTTCTATTCATTGATTCTACTAATAGCCTAGTCAACAAAGACCCGTTTTTCACGTTTGAAAAAAATAAATCGGAAAGTTTTAAAATTTGGTGAGGAGGTTTATTTGGGCGTACTATTGACTATATAAAAAGTTCCGACAAATTCAAGGTGAGCCGGCGCCGCCATCTTGGGAGGAAGGTACAGTTTTATAGTTTTTTGCAAATATGCTATGAAATATCAACTTTATCACAAAAACTGATCTTACAAAAATGAAAGAGCATTAAATTATCCACAAAAATACATAACACATTTGTGTTGTCAGTGGAATAGCTTCTCGAAAATGCCAGCGAATGTTGCGTGGATCGATAAATCGCTCTAAATGCAGACAGGCTACGTAAATTATGTTCAAAATCACTACGACCAAAACTGCATAGTGATCTTCGATGGTTACTCCAATCCCCAGAATAGTACCCAAAAATCGGAGCAAATTCGCGCGATCCTTGTTTAAAAAATCGGTAGGCATTAACTTTGAAGCACACATGAATGTTACTGTTCGACAGGAACCACTTTTATCAAATGAAAATAACAAAAGCAAGTTAATTGACATGCCAACAAAGAAATTGAATGAGCATGGATTGCATGTCGACAAAACACTGATGACGCAGGTTGTCTCATCGTCAATACTGCTATCGAAGCACCTTTTTCACATGAAAATGTAGTTATTATTGGTGAAGATGTTGACCTACTCGTATTATTGACTGCACTAGCTCCATCACAAAATAAAATTTTGTTGGTCAAACCAGGAAAAGGCACAACAGAAACAAAAGTATATACATCACAAGAATTGCAATCATCGGGGCTTGGAAACAGCATTTTCTTCTTACATGCCTTTAGTGGCTGTGGTACGACTTCAGCGATGTTCAACAAAGGAATAGTTAAGCGTGCTAAGCTATTTCAAAAATTTAAAGAGTTGCATGACATTGCAGACATTTTCAACAATTCTGACTCTTCGCCAGACGCAGTCACTTGAGCTGGGGAACGTTTTTTCCTTGCCATCTACGGTGCTCGCCTCACAGATAATTCTTTAAACAAACATTGATTTTATTGTTTCACGAAAGTAGTTACAAAAATTAAACCAGATATTCCCTCACTACCACCAACAGAAGGAGCAGCCAAGCAACATTCTTTGCAAGTTCAAAAATGGCAAGGGAATGAATTATGCCCTGAGTATTGGGGTTGGAGACGTAAATAAGACTATCTTACTGCAAACTCACCAATGGACCCAGTTGCTTCAGAATATTTGTTAAACATCGTATTCAGCAAATGTACAACTGGGTGTGCAGATATGTGTGGATGCAGAAAATCAGGGATTAATTGTACGACGGTTTGTCATAATTGCCATGGAGGTTGTGTCAATGATCCAACCACAGTCGACGATGATAATGAAGATGTCGATAAATATGGAGATGATCAGAGAACATTAACGGACTCGAGGCCAACTTCTCTTGCAGAAAGTGTCGATCTTCAATTATTGATGGATCCGTTAGATTTTCCTGAGGTGGTAGATGAAGCCATACCCGTACCCAGCCACATTGAAAAGAGAATGCGCCCATAATGATAATAATCAAGTGAGTATATAATATATAATATATGGATTTTAAACAACAATAATCTACAATTCCAAACTTGTTTGGTACGTTATGATTATTTATTATTTTATTATGTATAACCAATATTTTCTATAATATCAGTGTCTTGAAGATAGTTTTAAATAAACCGAAACGTCGACAAAAACATTTTAACAATTATGATCCAAAATTCCAACAACAATCAAACTTATTGAATTACAAAGACTCAAAAATAACCAATTTATTAGTACGAGTATATAATATTTTTAAAATAATTTTTTCAATAATCTTTTTTTCTTACAGAACTAGAAAAATTATCACCATCAAAAATACGAAACATTTTGGAGCAGAAATTTGGATAACGTCATCCCACTGCCCGCGTTTAGAGCGATTTATCGATCCATGCAACCTTCGCTGGCCATTCGACGAAACTATTTCACTTACAAAAAAAATGTGTTCTACGTTTTTGTGGGAAATTTAATGCTCTTTCATTTTTGTAAGTTCAGTTTTTGTGATAAAGTTGATATTTCATAGGATATTTGCAACAAACTATAAAACTGTACCTTCTTTCCAAGATGGCGGCGCCGGCTCACCTTAAATTTTTCGGAACTTTTTATATATTCAATAGTACGCCCAAATAAACGTCCTCACCAAATTTTAAAACTTTCCGATTTATTTTTTTTTATATTTCCTTTGTTGACTGGGCTATAATTATTATTGTAATATTTGACTGTTGAAAGTTTACAATTGTAATCCTTTCAAGGGAGCAGTAATGTTGCAGCCAAAAGCTAGTAGGCACAATTATTACAAATTTAATCTTATATGTGTGTGTCAATGTAATCGAGGAGAAAAAAAAATAAATGGATTTCAAAATTTCGAATCTCTACCTTAATTTAAAAAATTTTGGAATTAATTCCAATTACAGTCAGAGAACAGTGCAGTAGGGTGGGCCGATCTTTTTTTTAATTTCTGTTATGATATTGTTAAAAGAGTTGATTAGGCTTGTAATCGCACAAAAATCTACTCTAGTTGAACTAAAAAATCAGACATAGATAATTATCGAACGGGACTTGGTTAACGGGTTCAAACACCTTTATAAATTAATATTTTTCAAGTCCCAGGCCATCTGTAATGGAAATCCAGAAAAACCCTGTAAAATTTACGCCAAAGGTACTATTTGGCATACAAACTAAAATTACTATATTTTTCAAAATTTTCTATTTTCAACCTCCAATACGTCATATACCTAAATATTTAATAACAAAATCTAATCGCATGTGAAAATAAAGCATTGGGCTACCATTAGACATTTGTTCTTAAAGCTACGTTACTGCAGCTAAAAAAGCAATAAATTAGAGAAAACAATAAATCTAAGCAATAATAAAGCATCACCTTGAAATTAAATTAACTGTTAATAAATAAAATAGTGCAGAATCGCATGCACTTGCAAAATGTGCTAAGTAGTTTATTGCACACCAGTTTGTCGATATATACTATGTAATTGGAAATGTATTTAACACAACTTTTGAAATATTTGCATATACCTTGCCTCGGGTAGCATCCAGAATCCAATTTTGATCGAAAAGAATATAAACGTGATTAATTATTCCACATTTTATTAGTTTTACAATGTAAGTACGCCGATTAGCTAATAGCTATTTTGTTTTATTTTAAACTAAATGTATGCTGCAAAAACTAATCGCAAATTAAACGAAAATATTTATAGCGCAGTTCACACTTACCTTGAGCAAGTGGGTAGCTGTTCAACAATGCAAAGAGATGATAATAAAAAGATTTATAGCTAACAAGAATTACTTAATTATTTCAAATTGAATTTTAAATACATCCTGTATTTAATTATTAATAATTTGAACTTGAGTCCCTTATGAATAAGCAAATTAGTTAAAACATTTATTTCCAATCAAATGCAAATATTCCAGCGACGACTGAAATATCTGTAAATCAATACTTTGAAAACTTGTTATTCTTGCGCTAAATGATTATATTACTAAAAATGTATCCCGTTGCAACGCTGAATGTCACACAATTATCTGTTTACGCACAGTTGTTATTGTAGAACACTGAACACGTAGCCAGATTTTAGCAATTAAGGTGAGAATACTATTGTGCTTTAAATATGTACCTTCAGTTGGTCATATTGTATTCAGCTCAAAACCCTCCTCCCTTGCCAAATATTTATATCACATAGTTTACTTTTATGCGTTTTACTACACATACACAGTAACAACCATAATTTTCGTAAATGTTATAAACATTAAGTTATGGCATGCGAAAAAATAAAAACAGATGTTATCTCTAGGACGATGCCTCGATAAAAGTTATAAATATCCCCTCAACTTAAATCACCTTAGATGTAACCTACAAACTCTGTGGAACGGTAAAAATCTTATTACGGATTGATCGATTCCAAACAGGATTCATGCCCCTGCTGTAACGTGTAAAAGCTTTCTTAAATTTCCACCTTTTGAACAATTCTGTATAATCAATGCAAAGTCGATTTCAGCTAATGGAGTTGTTGCATCAGGCTGAAGTTGAATAAAACTTTGAAAACTCGGGGAGGTTCTTTTGTAAAACGTCGATGACGCCAGCTGGAAAACAAGAACTACACATTCGGCTTAAGCTCGTAAGCATGCACATAAACAAGAATATGTCTATCTTTGTGCATGTTTATAACCACAGATCACAATCTCTATTTGCGCGTCAAGAGTGTCGCAAAAAAGCTGGCGTAGATCAAATGGATTATTGATTCAACATAAAAAGTTAGCTTTGCAAAGTTCTAAACACTAAATTACAGTGCTATTAATTACGACCCAACGATTAAAGTCATACCATAGGTCTTGCTCGTCCACCACAATATCGTTTTTCGATATTAACAATGGTACAGACTATTTCAACAACATTTATATCGTTTATTATACTTAACTATACCTACCTATCGATCAAAACAATCTAGCTTAAAACTTATGGGCGTTACATCTGCCGCACTTGTTTGTAAAGGTTCAGTAATGGAGTAAAGAATCTACTAGTCTAGAAAGAAATGCAATATGAGCAAACAATTTACAAACAGTAAATTTTATCAAGTGTATTACATTAAGTTGCGATTAGGTTTTTTTGTTCAAAAAATTAACAACAAAGTAGCACACACAGCAAAGATCATTATTTTGGTTGAAAGTGTTCAAAGTTGCTGGAAGTCTAGGAATCAACCGTTGTAGAGTTCGGGTTCTTTATCCGAAGATAGGTTCTTTTAGTTTAGAAAAATACTACATCAGAACGGATATATATTGTATCTACGGCATAGTACTGCAGTAAAGGTCAGAAATTACTTGATTTAAGTTCATGATACGAATGTAAGTAAATGGACAATTCAAAGATGACTGAAAGAAGCTAGTTTGAAAAGGCAAACTACTGGAACCAAACTCCTTCGACAACACATAGTTCGTGGGCTACAGCGTACTCGTATTCATTAGAATTGAACTATGGAACAATGAAACCGTATTCTTCCCACAGACAAGTGGAAATTCTACTTATATGGTTTTGATAGTCGAGATCGATATGTGGACTGCGATTTGTCCTACCACGTGATCTTTCAAAGATAACCTATAACGGTATTGATTGATACATCTTTGAAGCATGTTAGAGTTAGTGAAGACTCCATATCTACTGATCAATAAGTAGGAGAGCTCCTTCAAGAACATGTCTTGCCTTAAGGTTCATTTAAGAACATGTTCTGGGTTATTCCTCATTCGGGCATATGTCGCCATGTAGTCACTGATTACAGCGATTACCTTGAAGAAGTATAATATACAGTTAGAGATTGCCCTCCTCTTAGTTTACATATGAATGCAATCGAACACATATTCTACGAGCTCGAAAGACGTTTAACCT
This sequence comes from Agriotes lineatus, assembly GCA_940337035.1. Taxonomy (NCBI): domain Eukaryota; kingdom Metazoa; phylum Arthropoda; class Insecta; order Coleoptera; family Elateridae; genus Agriotes; species Agriotes lineatus. The sequence goes on along the minus strand of OW679196.1, from coordinate 7,765,283 downwards.
GAAGAAACTCCGAACAGCTCTAATAGAAGAATGGAATAATATTCAAAAAGCATTTATCCAGAACGTCATAAGATAAATGAAACAAAAAGATATAAATGATGATAAAAGAAGAGGGCGTAATTGATTTGCACGATTAACATAATTATATTGCATTTTTTTTATTTTTACTTTTCTCGCTTCAGGCGAAGGAGGTATTGTAATCGTGAAAAAATCACCTTCCTGTTTTTTTCAGATCTTCACGTTCCAGAGACCCTAGATAACGACAAAAATGTGTTCTGCTTTAACTTCAGAACTGTTATAATGGTGAGGCACTAACACCCCTTAAAGGAGCTTGGCCTGCAAGAACTGTTGGTTAGAGAAAAAATAATATTTTTCAGATTTCTATCCTTGACCAAATCAGGTATATTTTGGACCCAACAGATGCAGCGTGAATATCACCAAAATATTTAAATTTTAAATTTTTATCTCAAATTTGTCAGAGGAAATAATATTTTGCATATAACTTAAACCGGTACGCGACATTTGGGCCCCGCCCTTTGTCCGCCGCCGTTTGGGCGCCATACTTTTGACCGCCGGACCTTTGGGCGCCAGTAGTATACATTTTTAAATAGTTTGAGACTTCTAATAATGTTGCTTAATTATTTTTAATAATTTCACATAATGTCTTCTTGTAATTGTGGTAGATTATATTGTAGTTCTACTTTTTATTATGTGACTATATGTATACTACTTAAGTACCTGTAACCTGATTTTACTTGTTATATAATAAATAATTTCTATGACGATGATATTTGTTTTAATTTTCTGGAATGGTTTAAGATTATAAATGCAGAAGTTTTCATTTTTACCTAAGCCGTAAGTTGATTGTGTTACATTTTGTGGAGTAATTGTAAATTTACTTAAATAGATACATCTATATCAAATCTATTACACCGTGAACAATGTCATTTGAAATTGCTTGCAAAACATCATATTTACGATAAATAACAGAAGAATCGTGGACTATTTTTAATATTTCTAATTTCGGCGCCCGAACGGCCGGCGCCCAACCGGCGGCGCCCAGACGGCGGCGCCCAGACGGCGGCGCCCAAATGTCCTGCTTCGAACTTAAACTTTTACTTACGAGGGAAGTTTGGTGTAACGCCCTTGACAGATTTTTTAAATTAATATCGGTTCATAATCTGTATTGCATTGTAAAAAATCGTATATTATGTTATTAGGAGCAAAAGTTATGCTTTATATGGCGTGGCTGGACGGTTTATCTGCCGAACTTGCAAGGCAAATAAATACAGCCGAGCCACATGAAGATACTTTTGCTCCGAATAACATATAGCATTTTTTCTTCAAACTTTTATAACAAACTAGTAGACCCCTTTGCAAAATATTTTGCAAGTTACAAAATTTCTTTGTAACGATTGGATAACCTTTTACATTTTCTTTAGTTTTTTGAGAAAATTGTTTTGGAAAGTCTTTCTTACAATGTCCATTATCCATGCAAATGCAAGACTGATTTAAGCTTCCGCAAGGTCCATGTACCATGTGATTTTTAACTAAATTACATAGGGTAACATCATTGTTATGATCAGGAATTTTAGCTGATACAACTTTATTAATATCTTCAACTTCACGAAATTTATAATTATCCTCAAGAGTGACTATTAAGTGGACATGGGGCAATGCTCGCTTTTGAAATTCAACAGTATAAATAAACGCTTTAACGTTACCGACTATGTTAATCAGCGTCAACAATTGCTTCACTTTTGCATTAAAAACACGGGCTATAATGTCAGGTCTATTATTTGGTGTTTCATATGAGAGAATATTACTTGTAATTTCAAGCCATGACGCATTTCACGCCATATTTTTACACACAAAAATTCGAGCCGGTACAGTGGTCCAGTACAAAAATCAACAGAACACCGCGGGCCGACTTCGAGCGTTTACTTGTTCCACTGCTTCAGGGTTGGAAGCCTAAGCTACGTCACTTGCGGGCTACAATATTTTGGTTTTTCTCTAAAAGTTATGCAGTTATTTGCAATTTAGGACTTTTGTGTACATCTACACGGTGACGGCTTTCATTCAAAAAAAAGAGTTATCGGAATCGGGCCCGGTGGAAGTCTCAAAATAGATGTCGAAAGAAAACGCTTCACGTTTTAAATATATACCTAGATTATTTAAGAAATGTTAAAAAACAGGAATTATTTTAAGTAGAAGAATAGCTAGACTGATAAATGTAGGTTGTTTTGGAGTGCGTTACTATATGACTTGGCTATAAAGAACGTTGTAAATAAATTCAAAAGAATCTATAATTATTGGTCTCTCAATCCGCTTTAATTTGGAGAAAATTTATAAGTATATTTTACAATCATGTACAAGTTTCTTAAATAAATCTTATTTACTCATTACAGCTTTTAATATGTCAGATTTAGAAACTGATCAGTGTACCCCGCCTAAAGTAGAAAAAACTGCCAAGTTAAACATTTTAAATAATATAGCTAATTTAGCTCGGAGATAATAACTTTATCCGCCGCTGACGAGCCATGTCAATGTATTGACACTTTAGCATTATTTATGCAGCAGTGTAATGTCACATTCTACTGATGTTTGAAGAAAACTACATTTATGTGGGTTGCGATTTTTTTGTAATTAAAACGCCATTTTAACACTAAGATTATGTAAGTTTCCACATGATCCATTCACTCATAATAACATAATCTCAATTCCGATAATAACGTCTACGCCAAATAACAAAAGAGAAACTTGATTACGGGAGCCCATGAAAATTATAACCGCTGTCTACACTGCACTTTATAAAGCTACATTTGAACTACAGTTAACTGTATTACTATTTCAAGTGACTTTAATAGTCTAATAAGCTACACAAATATGTAAAAATATGTAATTTAAACGAAATTTATAGATTACATTGATACATGCCATTGAAATAGCATGTGGATAAATTAAACAAGATGTTGAAAATGAATTTTAAACTTAAAAAAAATTGACAGTTGCGTATCAACAAAAAGCGCTATCAATTAGACAAGTTTTATTGTTTTCAATGGCTTCAGTGATCAAGTTTATTTTTGATCTGCTGTACATTTAAATTTATTTTAGTTTAGTTTTATTTGTAATTTAAGTAGGTACCTCAACTGCAAGGATCATTGGCACTTCCAGTTAAATAATAAACATTATCATAAGTTACTAAGATGCCGGTATAATACAACAGCTTCATAATTATTCGAATTCTCAATCTTAAGGTTCTTTTTCACTTTATCAATAACTTTGTGACTTACCTTAACATTCTTTTTAAGCATGTGTTAGAATTAACTGCGTTAATCCCACTCTCATCTTAGGTTACTGCCATAAAGTAAGTTAATTCAATACGATTTATCTGAATACACTCAAATAATTCAATCACAAGTAGGGGCAAAAAAATGTATTTGTTTTTCAGTTAAATAAAAAATTTATTTGAGTAGTCACATCGACATAATTTAAATTGATTTATAATGTGGTCGCTATGTTGATTCTTAATGTTTTTCTCAAAATCAACTTACGTTTGTTTTAACTTTTAATAAAACAAAGTATTGTAAACAACTCCTTAGAAAATAGCTGTTATACTTAGTTACTAACGCTAACAAAACATCAAAACATTTGTTAAATAAAAATTTTTACAATACTTATGGGGATTTTATACATAAAAACATATATTTTTTTAATTAAATGTGTCTGCGCTCTACCTTTTTAAGTCGTTTCTGTACAGAAAATAGCTTTAAGGCAACGATTCGATACTGCGGTGATTTTGGTGTTGCTGACCTTCTCAGCGAGATTTACCCTTCCCGGCGTAACTGTAACCGTAACTCTGGTCCTGATGACCCAATATTGACTTTAGCTGTCAACAAACGGCTTTAGATTGCTTCAATATATAATCATTTCGACGAATAGTTTCAAACTCTGTTTTAAATTTCCTTTTACGCGATTTTATATCATCCCACAGTATGTAGTAATTAATAATACGACGCTCTAAATTAACACTTTTACAAAGTGGTGAGTATTTTACCCCCAATAACTGTTCAAACAATCAAATTCGAAGGAGCTAAGACTAGCAAATTCGTCTTAGTAAAATACATTTCTGTCTCTTTAATGTTATCAACAACCCTTAACTGCGATCATCGCCATAGCGACCAATTGCTTGTAACAGCTTTCTTTGATCTAAATAACAAAAACTGCCGTCGACGTAACCTTTCAAAACTGTTATTTCTAGGTTATGACTAACTTTTACAATAAAACGCATCATTCAAAACTCCACATTAGTTCAGATTGCTATCTGCCATCCTAACTCAGCTGAGTGAAACTGTTTCAATAAATTATTTGCTATAATTTACTAATATGGCGCATTTTCAGATTGCAACTGTCACTGCTCGCACACAGCTTGGAATGTCGGCAGAATGTTTTCAATGAATCCATATTCTGAGTGTAATTCAACATCTGCAATTGCATTATTTGGATACAACTCATCTTATTAAACAATACATGATCATTACAGAATCACCAGGAAGTAAGCTGTTTGCTTTAATTAGTCTATTTATACGTTAATTAATGCATAAGCTGTAAGGTTTAAACCTTTACTTATATTTATTCTAAAGCAATATATACTTGTGAAATAGCGTACAGTAGAAAATAGTTGATTTTATCACTTACACGACCGCACATCGTACCACTTGTAATGCAGCATACTTTATGAACGATACATTTAATTTAATAATAATATTCAGATATCCAATGCGTATCGTGTGATGTAACAGTTGTATGTTTTAACTGGTGGTGTTGTAAAGGGCAACCAGAGTTGTTGTTTATAAGAAGTAGTAAAAAATAACTTGAATTAATAATCTGCGATAAATAATCACGTTAAGGGTTAAATTCCCATTAATTGTGAAGAATAATAATTGATGATTTGATACGTAATAGCAATATTTAACGTGGTATTTTACTACGAAGCCAGTGCAAGTGAGTGTTGTGGTATGCTGTTGAACTGCCTATCCACATCTTAGAGGTGTCAAAGAGCTACAACGGGTTTTTATTTGGTCAGGAACAACCCAGGAAGGTGTTTGCTGACTATCATTTATCCAGTTAAGAGCTGAGATAACACAATCAGGTACAAGGTATACAATCAGAAGGTTAGTGTCCATTTCTTATGAAATATTAAGAAGTTATATAGCAAGTTTAGCGCCAGCGTGGCTTGGTGGTTAGAGCATTGGACTGCGGCGCGAAAGTCTGGAGTTCAAATCTCAGATCGATGCCTGGCAGGCGGCCTACCCTGTCGCTTTAAATAATTGGGAACCTGAGTTCGAAAGAATAAGGGGTAATAATGCGGTTGTCCAATGCGTGATGCTCACCACATCACCACGTGTCATGAATTTGACACGCGACAGCCGGGTGTGAGAGCGAGGATACGGAAGCTCTGACCTTCCGCCTTGCAGGCCAAGCTCCTTCATGGGGTGTTAGTGCTTCACCATTATTATATTTTTATATAGCAAGTTTGGTGCGGAAAATCATTAAAATAATTGTAAATATATATTTACAAACTAATTTAGAATAATTCATTTGCTAAATTTGGTAGTGATTCGAGTACTCGACGGTTTTCGATCATTATAATTTGAAATTTAGATTAGGTTATTTTTTTAGAATCGCCATTTAAATCAAGTTTGGAAATTAAACATTTGATTAAACTATTTTTGACAATATCTATTTATTTTGTAATGTCAGATCAAACTTCAATGAGATACTAACAAACTGAAGTATGAATTTAATTTTGTGAAGTACCTGAAAGTGTATTTGACTAACAAAGTAAAATATTATATTTTAAAAGTAATTCAGTCTTTAAATACAATAGAAAGTTGTTAGTTGAAAATATATCCATTCAGCTGGGAGACAGGAATCCCATTTCTTGAACTGACTAGCCGAGGTTTTAAAAAACTATAATCACATGACATAATTCTAAATGTCAAATTTATTTATGAGATATGTCAATTTCTATTTATTTCATTAAGAAGTAAGGAAAGTACATAAGGAGCTATACCTGACAGTGCTTCTTGTTAATAATTAGAAAAAGGGTATATTTAATTGAATATTATTTGTAAAGCACCGCTAGAAAGTGGTATATTACACACTTCACCTGATTTAAAACCATCGGTATAGATTTTATTGTGGCCGCTGTATTTTACAAGAAGTTCGTTTATTAAACTATGGTGGACAGACGACGGAGTATTGGTTTGTTATGCTTGATCAGGCTTAGATCAAATTCCAGTCGGAGAAGAATACAACGACCAGTTGATTTAGCAGGATATAGTAACTCAAGCTGCCAAAAGTTTAGCCTTGTGAGGAGGTTGTGAGGTCAGATATTGTAAGAAAGAATATCCTTCTGGTTATTATTATGCAGTATTGGAAATAAAGGATGTGTAAGGCTATTACGTTTGTATGTTTCTTGTTTGCTATAATATTTATTGTATATTTTGATAGTTGCTGATCAGGTCTGTATTTTAATGGAATTTTCCCAGCTGCGCTGTAAATATTGATTACCGGACTTGATCTGAATGCTCCAGTTACTAGTCTTAAACCTTGATTGTATATGGATTCCACTAGTTTATTTAACTCTCAATTACGGCTCACTGTTATGAAACCTGCCTAGTCTATTTTTCACTGGCATTGAATATTTGTAAAAACGATTCTTTATTGTACCCCAATTAGTAAAAGAAACTGCTTTTATTACATCCAATGATCATTTGCAGTCATTTGTCACCCTTTTGATGTGTGAAACCTAAGATATAATGTGCTGTCAAAAATTACCTCCAAATATTTTATTTCGTTCTTAGATTCCAGCTGCGTATTGTTTAATACAAGAATTGAGTTACCTATGTTTTCGTGTAAAATGGATGTATTTAGTTTTATCAGCTGCAATGTTGTATTCTGTAGTTGAGCTCTAGCTTTCAAAATCTTGTATTGTGTTTGGAAGATTTTCACGAATTTCTTCTATGTCTACGTTTCTTGACATGATCGTCGGCGTATGGCATTATATGCACGGGATAATGAACATGATCACAAATATATATTGCGACCAAAAATAGGGTAACGCTGAGTAACGACCCTTGAGAAAGACCATTTGTTTGACAACACGTATTTGACTTTGTTACAAGTCGTCCTTTAAATCGCAAACCTGTTAATATGATAAGTTCTTAGATATATTGCAGACCAATCCAATTTGATTATTTTTAATCACGTGAATCAGTTTGACAAATCACATCACACTTGAAGTGAAAATGACTCTAGGGTGATTTTCAACCACCATGGAAACTACCTAATTAAAATTTAGTAGTATCCTATGACAAGTTGGTGGCACTGTAAATCTAAGTCAAACTCTAGGTTAGTAGGTTAGGTTTTGCGCCAGTCTGTGTCAAAACTGACGCAAAACCTAACTTGATAACCTCGAATTTGACATGGACTTACAGCGCCACCAACATATTATAATGAACTGTCAAATTAATTTGTCAGAAAAATTGCTTCGCCTCGGGTTATTTCTAGGCAACGCACTTTCGGGTTGTTATTTGTCAAAATTATTGCGGGTGATTATCGCTGCCCTTGGTAAATTATAGCTGATAATTACTCTTCTTGTCCAAGTTGAATCGTAAGTTTTATTAACATCTAAAAGTATGGCTACTAGAGATTCTTTGTTGATAAAGGCATTCTTAATTTCCATTTCAAATTTGGCTGTATGATCTATCGTTGAATGTTGACGTCTAAATCCACTTTGTGTTGGTGTGAGAAGGTTCTGCTGGTCTAAAGTCTAGTTCAAACGGCAGTTTCCTACTTAAATGTATCAAAATTCTATAATCTATAATTTTTCAAATTCAAGCTAATATTCATTAAAATTATATATTTATCTAAAATTTAAGTTGGAATACCCTGCAATTTTTAAAATGGCCTTATAACTTACTAAAGATACTAACAAATTTTAAAAAATACATTAAATCTTTGGTTAAAGGCCAATATTGCATAAAATCGTTTCTTTGTAAACATTTTATTTCTAACTGTATTTACCAAAATTTCAATTTGTAAATTTCGCTTAATGCTAAAGAATGCAAAAAATCTGTAAAAGGCTTTACACAGAACTTCCCTCGTCGACATTGTGACACTAAATAATTTTAAAAATCGAATTAAGTTAAGAGTAAAAATATCTTCACGTTTCTAATAAATGAAATAAATTTTCAAATAACAAAAATGAATCGCGCTGGGGTTTGAAACCGCCGCATCTGCAGAGCGATCGTAACCACACCTCTACATAGAGATCGTATCTTCACCGATAAAGCCAGCCTCTTTCAAATAAGTCCGGCCCTCCACAATAGTTGTCTGATTAGATTAGTTGAGCACTTAATTAAGTAAAAATTGGTTGCAACTATAAATAAATCAATTGAAGTGTTCCACACTACTAACTTAATAAAGATACTACTTTATTAATTGGACTGATATGGCACGCAAATGGTTCTATTGGCAAATTATGAAATCGATTAACGAATAACGTTAAACCAGTACAGACAGATTAAATTAATTTAAAAATTGCAAATCTGTATCATACGTGATAAGGTAATTAAGTAAACTGATTACGAGTAACTTTCACTAGAGTAAAATCGTTTATGATGCATATTAATGTATAAAAACTTTGACTTTGACATAGCTAAATTAAATCTTATTTTAACAGAACTTATTCCTTTATATCTTACGATTTCTCAACGGAAGGAGCTTCCGCAATGAACAAAATAAATTGAATATGAAATAATACGTTAGCATATCAGACTAGATTGCTTCTGACGTAAACCTTATTTTAAGAGAAATAAATACATTTGTACATCTTATGATTGCTTAACGGGATGAGTTTCTGAAGCGAATAGAAAAACTTAATGGGAAATAACACGTCAGCCTAAAAGTATTTGTACAGCTTCCGAAACAAAACCTTACAAACAGCCGTCACGGAAATTTTTGAAATAACATTCAGATATGAATACAATACAGACTGAATTGAGATTTTATAAATTGGATTCCATTTGAAAAAGTTTTTGAATTATTTACACTTCATTTCATTCAAACATAGAAGAATTCCTATATAATGCAGAATAATATAGGCATCGGGTGTAATGTGCTATTGCAAACAAAATAATATCAACAATTTGTAAATCCATTATCCACTCATTTTTTTACATAGTGATCATGAAAATCTTCTTTTTTAACGAAAAATCGTGAAGAAGGTAAGGTTTTTTAAACTATTTTATTAAAATTATATATTGTCAATTTGACAGTAGTAAATTCTAAAACCCTTTTCGACCAAATTTCGAGTTAAGGATCATTATGCCAAAACTAACGTGTACAATGCGTATAAAAGCAACTTTTTGTTACAATTTTTCTTGATAAACTCGGGAGTCTCCTTTAGTAGTCAAATTCATGAACTTAATGAACATTTGCCTACATGTATGCTGGTAATGTTGAGAGAGTAAAAAGAATCAAACGCTGTCTGATATGAGAGGGAAGTACTCGAATGGAAATGTTACTACCAAGTTATGATATGAATACCCTGTTAAGCGATCAAATTTTTCAAAAACAGAATACCACTACCTTGATGCCATATTGGTTGTAACGATAATGCACAACATACTTGCTATAAAATTTCCCGTTTGAAAAAGAGAAGGAAATCACCTTCGGAGATTTTTTCAGATCTTCACGTTTCAGGGTCCCTAGATGACGAAAGCAGGTTTTCTCAATTCCGTCTGTTTGTCTGTCTGTTGCCGGTATAACTCAAAAACCATTTGTTGGAGGAACACTATATTTTGCATGCAGATTATATGTCTACCAGGCATAAAACCGAAAAAAATTCTGACAAATATATACAGGGTAGGCACATTAAAAAATAAAATTGTTTATTTTGGCTTTAAGTGAGAAATAGATAAACGTAATAATTTGCGCATAGCTCAGGCTTTACACTTGGCGAAAATGGGACCCAACAGATACAGGATAAATGTTGTAAATGAAAGAATAAAGGTCGACAATAAAAGTTTTCTATTTTAGCCAGCCGCAACGCAATGATGTGAGGGATGCTTCGTGGGTTTGCGGAACATTTCCAAATGTTTAGATCCCAAAAAAGTCATACAAACGATGTGTAACAATAATATAATATTCTTAAAAATCTGGTGTGATACACTCACACAACTTCCTTTTACAGTGATCTTATAATTAGTCAAAAATTTCATTTTTAATTTTTAACCATTTGTTAAAAATTTTCAAAAATTACAAATTCTACAAAAACGGTACAAAATCGAGTGTTAGTTGAAGAGACAAATTTTCTCTAGAATTTTAAGGTGAATTCAAAAATGTAATAATATACCGAGTGTTTTATTTAAAATAGGAGTTAATAAAAAAATAGAAAAAAAAACAAAAAAAAACCCACTTTAAAAGTATTAAACTGGAAAATCACCTATCTCGCATCAATACACATTAAAAATGTAAGAAAAATGTAAAGTTTAAAAAAAATCGTGAGAGCCGTTTTTGAAAAAATCGAAAATAACTGAAAAATGACAAGAGTAAACACCTACTTCCGGTTATGCGATTTTCTTCAAAAGCTTGCTGTCTCATCTACATAGTACACAAAACTTATATATGAAGTTTCAACGCCATACCTCTTTTCGTTTTTGAGATATTCTGTTCACAGACAGACACACAGACACACACACAGACACACACACAGACACACACACAGACAGACCAATGAAAAAAAATATGTGTTTTGGGATCAGGGGACTCTAAAACGCGAAGATCCGTTGAAAACTCAATTTCGAATTTTTGGGGTGAATCCAATACTTTCTTTATAGTAAAAGGAAGTAAAAATCATAATGAAACGGTGGCAGAAGGTTATACATCAAAGAATTTGTTGCTCACAGGAACAAGTTATTACTTTCTCTTGCCTTGTAGTAACGTATAGTAATCACAAAAAAATTTGAGCTCGGGATGCTTGCGAAAATAACAGTTTTAGTGTCTTCGGATTTAGAAAACGTGGATTCGAAGTAAGGTTTGTCTGTGTCTGTCAGCCTGTCTGTGTCCTCTACAGCCCGGGTGATTTAATCCATCGGCCTGAAAATGTGTATCTAACGTTCGGCCAACTGGAAGCGGTACTTTACTTTTGTTTGGCTCATTTTTCTAGAAAATTGTACAATTATTTGATGAAAATAAATTTCTTTTCCAACAAGAACATATATTATGCAATTAGCTACAATTTATTTTGTTTTGTAGGAATTATAGTTTTGAAAAAATTGCAAAATTATTTTTTTAGAAAAATGTATAACGAAGATGGTTTTTCTAAAACACTGTTATATAGGGCATTCATTTGACTTTGTGATCTAGTTAACTGTGATCGCTGTTTATGTATGTGGTAGCGTAATCTACAAGCACATTTTCAACTGTCATAACACTGTCATGACTCATGACACACAACTGCTTCTGGTAACCTGTGTTAACAGCAATATAAACGAGCACATTTTTGACATTAAGCTACTTGTTATAGTAAGAATAGCAACTTTCTATTGCCAATCATTTGTGTGTTATTTGGGGCAACTATTGAATTAAATATGAGGTTATGCATTGAGCCGTATGATGTGATACACGACGTGACTTCAAGAATTTCAAAATTAAGTAGTCCACAAATTCAAATGAACCCCGTATATTACGTAACTGCCTATCACGTTTGTACAAAAAATTGTCAGGACATTTTCAAATTATGCGAATGTGCGATTTTTAGAGTATTTTTCTAAGATTACGACCCTGCTTCTATATAGCTTTCTTGTCATATTTTTACGCTTGATGTTATATCGAGTCCTGTGGAGGCATTTAATAGTTCATAGCATTACGCAGCTGTATCTGGCGCCGTGAAATCTGAAAGGCACTCGTTTTGTAGCGTCGCTTATATTCGTTGGCACGTTAGGATTCAATATCGATTTAGTAGGCAAACGTTTTTCTAGAATGTTCTGGGGGCTGGATCGCCCACAAGTGCTAGCGAGACGGCATGCTGTAGTCGCCTTGTGGTTGGTTACAGGTGTTCGGTGCACTTTGCAGACACGGTCCGCGGGCGTCTCGTTTTGTGGCCTAGCTGGGGTTAGCATAGCTTTTTTTCGAGGAGTGTGTTCCAAGTCGTGAAGCGTGCAAAGTGTGTGTTGGTGATGCCCAGTTTTTTGTCCAAACACTCTCGGTTTATCGTCGCCGTGCAAGCAAATTATCACTACTGTGTGTGGGTGGGATCCAAACCAAGCGAGAGCGTGCCCTGGTCACCTTTCTCATGCGAGCCCTGTTGCCCCTTTGTTGCCGCATCTGAGTTCTGTAAAGGAATCATTGGGTACGCTTTAGCAACGCCTACACCCGTTGGCAGCTATTCCATTACGAGCACTAATTAAAGCTAGCGACCCTATTTGTGTACTATTCGATGGCCGTAATAATTTCTCACGTACTCATCAATTCCAATAATCATATTTTGTACTAACCAATGCCAGCCAGCGTATTTTGTGTATTAACGACTGTACAGAACTATATTTTTGTGTCAGACCAATATACCTATTTGTTAAATGCTGCCGTTGTATTTTCTTCGTGTGTGTTGCATGCCGATTTTCAGATGAAGCAGTCTGTAGTGTAACATCGATGCAAAGCGGAGCCTGGACAAAGTTGTGGACGTCAAGCTAGGTCGAAACGTTCCAGTTACCAGTTCCGGGGAGTCAGAAGGCTGCACACATACCATACCCCGTTTGGCTTTCGGGGTTCTGTCAAACGTTGGTCCCAAAGTCCGAATCGCGTGGCGTCTTATTATTTTGTAACACCCTGTATATGTTGTCGCACTTGTCCCTATGGCGTCCCGTTTATAAGACCACGCCCATATCCCTGAGCGCATTAAGCCGTAGCTTTTAGTCTGTTTTTGAAGATTCCAGGGCAAGTGGTGACGTTTCCCGGACGTCATAAGTGAGGTGGCACTCTCGTCACCCGAGGTGTCACTAAAGCAGTTTTATACCGTAACAAAATATATCAAATATAGTTTCTGAAAAAATTGCAAATTTTTATTGTACAGGGTGAGCGAAACTCGATGTATCAGCTCTATTATAAGAAAAGGAAAAACCATACAAAAAATCTGAAAAGAGAAGAGCTAATTTTTATGAACACATTTTGTGAAGAAAAAAATGTGCTATCTTTCATTAAAAAATTATAAGCAAATTTTTGTTAATACTTTTTTTTACAAATTTGCATATAATTTTTTAACGGAAGAAGATAGCAAATTTTTTTCTGCACAAAAAATATTCAGAAAAATTAGCTATTTCTAAATATGTCAAAATATGGGTATATTTCCGGAAAAAAAATTTGATGACGTCATTACTTAAGTTTCCAAATATGAAAATATATTCAAATTTGGCTTAAAATGGACTTACTCAATTCCATTTAAGAACCTCTTCAGATTTTTTCTATCGTTTTTCTTTTTCTTATAATAGAGCTGAGACATCGAGTTTCGCCACCCTGTACAAACAGTAAAAGAAAGTTCTGTATTGACCATCCCTCATTTTTATCTTCACTTGCAATAAGTAAAAATGCAGATACATAACACCAGGTGAATTATATAGTTTTACTTAACTTTTACCAAATTTTCTTAAAACATTTAAATTACAGATACCTACTTATTTCAAAATACCCAGACCTTACCGTTATTCTTATTTAGCGATTTGCATAATAATAAAAGGAGGAAAATGGTAAAAATTTACTGATGTTACTACTTTTTTAAACTTGTATAAATAGAAAATTTGAGAAAATTATGATTGTTCACTAACATATTTTATTTTTATAGATTTTAATATGTTATTAACTTTTTAAAGCAATGTAGACTGAAGAAGGCACAAGTTGCTGAAATATATTTCTACAATTTTACATGTTTAACCAATTCTTCAATGGCAAGATAGAATTTTTCAACAAATACCTGCAAATATCCTTAACAGTTAAACTTTATATATTTCTATGTTATGCTGTGAAAGCAGGTATTATATTAAAAGTAATATTATGAAGGTCGTTGCTTCTTCTATTAAGATTCAAATTCACAAATGATTCCTCTTCTACTTTTATTATTACACAATAATTAACGAAACTGTTAGACACTGATAGTGTCTTCTATACATAAAATATGGGCTATACTTGCCATAGCTGACTGTAAATGCTCAGAAAAAATATTGGACGATACTTCGTTAATCAAGATATCACAAGCACATCTTATTTACGTTACAACAACTGTATGATGGTTTAGCATGACAGTCAATAAGTAATACGTTGTATGTCAAGGTTTATAAATAACAAATGTAATTAAAATTATTTGAATTCTCTAGTCACAAACTACAATTTTGTATTTATTTCGTGGGTTCATACGAGTTTAAAAGAAAAAATTAAAGGACTTATTTCTTACGTTAATTACTATGAATTTTGCATCCTAAAAGGAATCATTAATAATTTTTGACAAATACTTCACAATTCTGCCAGATAATTCAATAACATACAGAAAACGTGTTTCGCCTGGCGTATGCTACGTCACTGACCAAGCGCACGCTTCTGCTGATGGATGTGGAACCCGTTACTCAGTCTTGGATCTGCATCTGTCGGTAAAATGGCCGGTGTTGGTAATTTGAGTTATATTTGATGGTCCATTTGCTTGAATCCCAACTTTTACGATATCCAGGAACCAGAATCGTAATTCGTGCCAAGTAATTAGCTCCCATTGTCTTTCAATTACACACCCTCACATACACAAAAATTCTTGAAATAAAAAATTATATTGCTTTTCAAACTGGCTTGCATTTTTTAACACACTGGTACATACTTTAGTTATATAATTTTTAACACCAGTGATCTTGGAATTTCTAATATTGCAAGCCTCAAACTGACAGCGTTTCTAAGTCTAAGCTATTAATTTGGAAGTCAAACCTACATAGTTTCTGCGCTAATTTCTATCGGTGACGCTAGAATCTTCCCAATTTGTTTTTATAATCAAATTTAGCCGTGCCCAAAACCGTTTTCCAATTTTTTTCTAAACTTGCAGTCATTCGCTATAAATTTGTCACTTTGGCCTAAATGACTACTATTTTTGCGAAATATATCAAAAAAGGACTAAAACCTACAACTTAATTAACCATTACACTACACTAATTATCCATGTAATCTTAAAATTTATGTACGTTTTAGCTGATTCACTAAACGATGGAGCTGGAATCCACCCTTCAAGCAAACCCTCGGATTGTTATAGCGGAAATCGAGCTGCAGATTAGTTAATTCGATTTCAGAAAGTTAGCGATTACCTCATCTTCTTGCTTCTTCTGGGTTTGTTTGTTTTCAGGATTACGTCAACACTTTTGGCCATGGCCATGCCCTTGTTTGTGTTGACTGCTCCCTTTGCTCTTTAGAAAGATGCCACCGTGGTCTCCAGGTATTCTGTGATCTGTTCGTACTTCAACGGTGTCGTGTAGACCCTCCATGTGCTCCAAAATTATTACTGCTACCCGACCAACATATGCGCAGCACACTACACTATCGTTAATTCACCTACTATTGTTTATGCTTGCACATAATCTAATCTTATGTAATTCGACAGTATATAAAACTTCCTACTACGAGTGGTTGTTGTACGTACGCTTCATTTAATAGTACAGCTCAAATTGTTGCTTTGTTCCAAATATTTTTCTATTGATTTTAACTAAGTTGCAAGTTTTTCCCCTTTAAATTTCGTTTTAAATGCATAATTTTTGTATAAGAAAACATTTTATTCTATATACAAATTTTGTAATATTAAGCTTTCTCCTAGTTTTTAAATCATCTATTAATTGTTTTTTATGAATTTGACATGATTTCTCAGCATGGTTTTTATTTTTTCAAAAACTAAGTTATCTAACTTCAATGGCAACACATTCTTTATTATTTCTAGCAATAAAATCTGCAATACAACATATATCACCAAAAATAATCTCATTGTTTAAATTTAAGCTTAGAAATACTGTACGACTATACCCTATTTTTTAATTGATAAATAATGGATAAAGTTATACTACTCAATATACTGTTTCCATTGTAATCTAGATTCAGCAATTTTACTTTTAGAGAATGTAATCCAGGAAGACATGAAAAATGTGTGTCATGAAGTAAGCAAAAGTTTTTGCCGATCTCTGCTGCCCTTTACTATGGAAACAAGTTTGTTTGAAAAAGCCAAATAATAGATAGATAGATAACTTTTTTGAGTTTTAAAAAGTGAAGTTTCAAGTTCGAAAGCATGGATCCAGATTTTGAACCGTTGGAAGCAGAAAATGAAATTCCACAACAAATTTTGGAAGCGACCACGAAGGCGACATGCAATATTTTTCCGAAAAAATCTAAAACTCGATACTAGAAAGCGTACAATGCGTTTATGAATTGGTGCCAAGAAAAGAACGAGAGTGAAGAAGTTTGTATCATAGCGTGGGTTGTAAAAAAAAGATTGTACGATGCATGACAGTAAAGTTCTTTGCAGGTCTCCCTCGCTTGCGGCTCGCCTTTGAATCTATGTGGTTCGACCTGCAAATCACTACATTCCGGTCTTATAATAAAATTTAATATTTTAGGCACCCTCCTGAAAATCATGCATTACTGTTAAATTTTTAGGCCGGAAAGTATTTCTTTACTGGACGATTTTGGAAAATTGATGTTCTAATTGGTTTGCAATATTTGTTGATTGTAGATAATAAGGAAATCAACTACAAATATCTCTAGATTTTTACGAAGGTATAATGCTTGTTTGCTATGTAACGTTCCAGTATTGTCTTGTAGGCTTTCAGACCGAAGCCTTTGGCTTCAGCCTTAAATTTTCCTATGGGTCCTGTAAAGATAGTCTTTATTGACTTGTTACGTAAACTACTATTACTATGTCATTAATTTAGGAGGTACGAAGAGTAAGTGGCAAGTTGACAACTGTCACGCTGAACCTACCGGATGATCCATGAGCCATAAAGATATATTTAAAAAAATAGTATCAATTTGAATGGTATAATTGAATAATGAGTTGCATAACTTTGTCCGCTGCATTAAAAAAATTGAGTATAGTAGCTTTGTGCATTAAAATTGAACCCCTTTTTTATATAATTAATGGAAGAATTTATTGGCCTCACACTCAAATGAAACTGTTAAAATACAGTGATTGTCAATATTTCGAGAATTTGGCGCGATTTAGAAGGTTGATTAATATTATTCGTTTCGGGAAAATGTTATCAAAAATATTTGCGATGTTTGGTATGAGGTATAAGAATTGATTAAAATATAGGAAACTCATACTAAATATCTGAGACCTAATACCTTAACCTTAACTGAAACCGGTCGTTTTAAAAAGGAGAACAAATTTTATCCTATAAGAGAGCATTTGTTTCTGCTACGAGAACTAGACTTTGGCACCATTAAAAGAAGTTTTTGGAAGTATGACGAAGAGTATAATTTACATAAACAGAAAATATTGTAAAAGCAAACTCACAGAAAAAAGAAAAAAGTCGCTGTAAAAAAAATTAAAAATTATAAAATCCTAGATTTCAAAATGTTATGAAAAGAAAAATATCTCTTGATCTTTTCATGTCTAAATTCCATCATTTCTTATATTTATATTCTAATCCTGATTGTGTTAACGATTGTAAATTTATAGATTGCTGTATGGGGCATACATGTATACTAATAAAACTAAGAACGGAAGAGTTCATTTGCCAGAAATGCGTGCATATGCCGAAAATCTTCCAACTTTGAAAACTAAAATACAACACCTTAAAGTCATATTTAACCTAGCAATACTTGCATAAAATATTTATGTTTGTTGCAGAAACACCTTAATAAAAGAATTTGAACACGCCGTTATGAAGTTCTGTCAAAATATTTATAATTGATTCTGTTAACAAATGGGCAATTAAAATTTTAAATAAGTAAAAATTTTATTTTCGATTCGATCAATTATTTCTAGTAATTTTTATTCGTAATCTATCAGCTATTAGTTGCTGCACGGTTTTATATAAAAATTCGGGTAATATAAATGGTTAGATCATAGTGGAAAGAAGAAAGTTACACATAATTTGCTATAAATTATACAATTTTATGAAACATAGCTTTTTATCTTAGAAGTGCAGTTAAAAATAGCTGTAATACGTCGGTAAAGTAGTAGTTTTTAATTATTTTAAGGGAAATCTCCAATATCTAGCAATAGCATCTAAAAAATCTGGTGTGATACACTCACACAACTTCCTTTTACAGTGATCTTATAATTAGGTAAAAATTTGATTTATTTTTCAGTATTTGTCAAAAATTTTTAAAAATTGCAAGTGGTACAAAAACCGTACAAAATAGAGCATTAGATCAAGACACAAATGTGCTCTAGAATTTTAAGCTGAATTCAAAAATGTAATAATATACCGGGCGTTGTACTTAAAATAGGAGCTAATATAAAAAATAGAAAAAAAAACAAAAGAAACCCATTTTAGAGGTATTCAACTAGAAAATCACTTATCTCACGTCAATACACATTACAAATGTAATAAAAATATAAAGTTTGAAAGAAATCGTTAGAGCCGTTTTTGAAAAAATCGAAAAAAAATGAAAAATGGCAAGAGTAAACACCTACTTCCGGTTATGCAATTTTCTTCAAAAGCTTGCTGAAAAGCTTGCTGTCGCATCTACATAGTACACAAAACTTATATAAGAAGTTTCAACGCCATACCTCTTTTCGTTTTTGAGATATTCTGTTCACAGGCACACAGACAGACAAACAGACAGACCAATGAAAAAAATATGTTTTTTGGGATCAGGGGACTCTAAAACGTGAAGATCTGTTTCGAATTTTTGGGGTGAATCCAATACTTCCTTTATTGTAAAAGGAAGTAAAAAGAATCATTTTATTGCTGTTCTCATGTTTTTATTGAAATTGGAATATTCAGTATATTACTGAATAATTTTTTATATATTATTTTTATCGTTTATATCAATGAATTGTTTGTAAAAAGATATTCCAACTAATTCTACACGTATACTTAGCTTACAATTTCACTGAATTTGTGCAAATAGTTAATTAAAACCGATGAAATCATATTTTTAGTAAGCACAATATAGTGTTAACAGTAAACGCCTCTATGTTAAAGAAAAATGCAACATCTGCATGTCCACAATTTCATTTCTATAAAAAGACATTCTTCAAGGATTATGCTAATTTCTGTAAAAAGTGTTATAATGACATTTTTTGTTGCTGAGGGAGATCTCGCCTTCGCAGATAAGGAATTACTTATGCAGTGACGGGCTCTTTAGTTTTTTTCCTTCTCTTCATACATAATGAAATATAATCTTAACAGATGATCTGAACTAGCCGACTAAATCAATTTTGCGCACTTTTGACGCTTGAAAAATACAATAAATGTTAAAAGTGTTTCCTCAAAAAAGCTATTTACAGTTCGTAATATTTTTAAATGGAAAAAGATGCAACAATCTGAGCGATTCATTAAACTTCCTTTGTGTAAATTACAGTAAAATATTTTCTATTTTAAACAAAGAGCTTTGCAAATTAATTACTTAAGATATTGTAATCAGGGTTTGTCAGTTTTCAAGAAAACTTCATTAACAGTAGACGTTCTGTTTGAAATATTACCTTCATGTTTAATGAATTTAAGGTAAATTTGCTGATTAAAGTAGCTTGAAATTTGTTCAAGTAAATTTTATTAGCCAGAAATGAAAATCTGCGAAATTAGAATAATCTGTATAAATTAAAATGAATCAAACAACATTCACGAACTGTGGAGTATTAACAGTTGCTGGAATGGAATGAAGTAGCCAGTGCATCTGGGATCAATTATTAAAATATTCCTCCCGCATAAAATCTTTCGAGCTTAATTATTCAATTAAAAAGTTCTGGGAAACAGATTAATCATTCCTACAGCCAATTTCAGCCACTACAAGGAACCTTTATTCATGAGCCAACTTTAATCCTTTCTTAAATTGCGAATTAGAAACTGACCATAAGACCAGGACAGGAGCAGAAACCTGTTGCAGGTCTAAACGCAAATTTTAACAACTCTTCGTTGCCAAACCAAAATCGACTTACCTTCAAGCTTATAGAACTTCGTCCAATTAATCAAGTGGTCACTAGGAACGATTACAAGCGTTTTGTAAACCTCGATGACACTTGGATTAGGTCTTAGAGAAGGTTATCGCATTAAACTAGCATGCTGATGCCCCAATTTGGTATCCCACAGCACTGATTGATGTCCGTTTCACTGCTGTAAACCGCGAGTCCCCGACTCGAATTTACATAACCAATACATGTTTTTTTGTAATTGCTGCCTGATTAATGTCCACAGTCGCGCGTTGCTCCGGCTGGACGATTGTTGTGCCGCTTATTTTATGCAACAATGGTCGGATGCAAACTGACGTCCGCGACGCTTGAATTCGGCGCTATCGCGATATTTTGCGGCTGCGCCTGCCTTACACAAGTCAGAGATAACGAGAATTTTCGGCATTTTCACCTACTTGCCAGCAGTGTGTCAGTCGCTCCCGGCTGCGACCACTTGTGGCATATTTATTTAATCTTGAACTTGCTGTTGCATTAATTATAGCTGCTAGTCGCATTAACAAACGGTACTGATCCCGGGAATACCATATTTTTATTTAATGCAAGCTCCGTGGAGCTTAGTATAAAGCTTTCCAAACAGCAATAATGGGCGTTTCCCTATCTGAGTTACTATAATTATCTGCATGATCACATTTGTTCAAATCAATAACCCTCACGAGGTGACACATGATTTCATTAAAATATATCAGTAAAGGAGCTCCGCAATATCTGCCACATGTGTACAAAAAACATTAAAATATACAACATTTGCATTGCTATTTTTACCTTCATAAAAATTTTGGCAGCCTATGATGTTTCAAATGTCAGTCTAAAAGGCTTAGACAGTTGCAATATTGTTTAATTTAAATATCATCAAACCTATACCCTAAGTCGACAATTTATCATAAAGAATCCTATTCCATATAATCAAAGAGCAATGGGATACTTTAAAATATGATAATTGAATTAGCTGCATAATAAGTTCATCATTATCAGAACATTTCAAGGGTTAGAGTTTCCAGACTTGTTACGAGACTGAAAAGTGGTCCGAATAACGTTTCTCCATTTGTTTGAGAGCCTGCTTGGTACTCTATCTTCTTCCTTCCTTACAACATGATTTTTCCACGTTTGCCGGTAGTCGTCAATATCTTTTATTATATTTGTGGCACCCAGGCTTGCGTTTATATCTTAATTTCTTAGATGCTCTTGTAACTGCATTCTTGCTAGTGGTCTGAAAAATATAATTTCTGCTTTCTCGATACGTCTTCTTAATTTCTATTTCAGAGCCAAAACCTCACCACAATAGAGCATAATGTGCCAACATTTGTCTGCTTTGTCGGTTTTTCTGAAACTTTATTTCGTGTTCGCTTAACGCATGTACTTCAGCTATTAAAAGGAAGAAATGTACCTCAGCCGGGTTGGGCAGTAATTAATTACTTTGTAATTAAATTACTAATTAAATTCCTTTTTGAGTATTTGCATTGGAATTGAATTACTTTTCAAAATGCTATAATTGTAATTAGGAATTGTCTTTTTTGTTAAAAAGTACTTGACAATTACTTTTTGAAGGTAATTAATTACTACATTCAATTAATCAATTACTTTTGTGTAATGAAATTACTCTAAAGTATTTAAATTACTTTACAAGTATTTGAATTACCTGTGGTAATTGAAATTACTCGCGGTATTTGAATTACTTTGTGATAATTCAATTACTGAATTACTTACCTCGATTGGGTGCTAAATCTCCAGAACGCAAAAAATACGATAAGGTCTTATTAGGTGACATATTAAAAAAATTGCAATAGAAAATTCCTGGAACAATATAAGCCTAATTTATGATTTCCTCTGACGAGTCGAACTTTTGCAACATTCGTTGTACGACGCGTGCACGAGCAGAGTGCATTGGTGCGTGTATGTAGATGTGATATGTAGGTTGTAATAGTGAAACTAATATTTATTGTGTGAAACGCTAAAACTATTTGCAGTAATTAGATTACATATTACAATACCTACGGTAAAAATATAATTTAAAATAGTGTCATTAGGCGATATTGGTTCATACTAATTATTTTTTTATTTCAATTTGCTGATTTTAAACCATGTACTAGCACAGGGGTATACTGCCGTGCAAGTGTAACAGGCATTAAATCCAGAAAATTACGTTTTTGAGTGAGGAATTGAACTAAACTTTTGTTTTTGTATCTGATGTACGAATTCTTATTTCTTATTAAATCAGCTGTTTTCAACTAGGTTTATGAGTCACCTGGTAACAGTCCCTAATCAACACCAATTTGATATTTTGTTTTAAAATTTCAAAAGTTACCTAACACATTTTTTATAGCTATTTATATTACTAGGGATGAAAATGTATAATTCCCGCCCGCGGATGTAGTTTACTTCTCCAGCGTTAGCGAGAACAGTACCTAATTAATTGTAGTCATGCAAGGGAAGAAATGACATTTCCAGAGTTGTACATATGACACTTTTACATTTTATGATGCGACTGTCTCTTGTATTCAGCCGCATTCAAAAATATTTAAATATGAAAATCAGGAAGCTGGTTGATTTATTATTAATCACATTGCCCCCCGTCTCTAATGGCAACGGGAGTCAATTTATTATATTCCACCCTCTACCATTGGAAATCGACCAGCGAACCAAACTTAGATTTTCGGGAAACCCCTAACAGGCGACAGAAAATGTCATTTTCGTATAACGGGGTAAAAAAGTATTTTCGAACTGAGCCAACAAAAAATTTTCAAGTTGCGCCAATTGGATCACTATGTAGTTTTCTTTACAAAATCTAAATAGAATTTTGCTGTGAAACAATTAAGAAATCCAATGCTGCATCCTGTATACTTAGGTAAGTTACTTATTTTCGTCATTCATGCACAGGTTAGGCGTATTTAATAGTAGATTGTTCTAGAAGTTAAGAAAAGTGAGAGTTTTTTAACATTTAATTTACGAGCGAACGATGCAAAGCGAGTAAATTAATTTTACACTAACATGGAAAATTCACTTTTATAACATATTCAGCCTTGTATTTTTTCTAATACTATTACAAGATCTAGCCAAAATGACATTCAATATTTCTTCATATTCGAAAACAATTTTTTTTTAAATGAAGAAGATGAAGAACGTCGAAATCGTCATTAAAATATGAGAAATCGGCAGTGACGTAATCCATTGTTTTACGACTTTTTGTAGACAGTTGGGCGATAGATAAACGACAACCGACGTCAACATAACTTACAAAAGTTGGTTAAAATGTTGTAATTTCACGATTTCTCGATTTAAAAAACATTGTACCCCTCGGCAGTGGAAGTTCTTTTCTACCCCTCATGTGGTTTATTTGCTTTGGCCCTACGGGCCTCGGTAACTAAACCCACATTTGTGATAAAAAGCTCAATTTCAGTGATAGCCTATGTGGAAATTAATATAAATATAAAAACATTCAAATTGAACTTCCAAGTTCCTATACCTTCTTACTGAAGGGACTTTGTACTAAAGTATAATCGGTTTATTATAACCTAAACAATCTATCA
Source organism: Agriotes lineatus (assembly GCA_940337035.1). Lineage (NCBI taxonomy): Eukaryota > Metazoa > Arthropoda > Insecta > Coleoptera > Elateridae > Agriotes > Agriotes lineatus. The sequence continues at coordinate 7,741,544 of OW679196.1, read as the reverse complement.
CCTATCGGTGACCCATTCTCTTTGAGACACCCTGTATAATTGTTATTTTTTACTTGATTTATTTACTTACATCTTATCTTAAAACAAACTAAATACTTTTGGTTTTGGTGAACGGTGCACGTAGCTACAAGATTTAATTATCAAAAAACCTTCAAAAGTGATGAAGTATGTAGGTTATTATAGTTAACTAAACATAAAAATTAAGCATTTTTAGATTACGATTACTAATCGACACGACACTAATGATAGTTGCAACTTGCAAGAAAGTTCTACTAAATACAACTACGTGACAACAATTTCTATTGAAAGTAATTGAAAAAGTAATTGATGTTGTACAATTACAATTACTAAGTAATTGGTACAATTACAATTACTAAGTAATTGGTAATTGAATTACATACTATATCATATGAGTAATTGAAATCTCTGGTAATTCAATTAATTCATTGGGCGGTAATTGGTAATTAGTAATTATTTACTTTTTTAAAGAAATTTTCCCAGCTCTAACCACTGCCACTTAAAAATGGAATGAGTGATGTGTACAAACAGTCAACCACACGTATTAAGCTCCGTGATTTCCTAATAGGTGAAATGGCTACATTCAAGAAATATAAAGCGCTATTATCGAATAGGTGATACAATTAGCTAGAAACCTCAAGCAGCCCTGCTACTAGTAAACAACTGCCTATTTACAAAGGTGCATCAATCTCTGTAAGACTCAAAGATATAATATAAAGAAATAAATATAGCGACAAGAACCCGTTAATTATAACTTAAATAACACAAAATATGTCCTCGGTTGCTCTTGCACTACACCAATTAAATTAAATTCAAAATTCGATCTCTCTCACGACCTTTAAGTACTCACTTATGTGGCTTCGCCAAAGTCTATCAAAGAAAATTAATACTTATGTACCAACAAAACTCATAGGTCAATAATTAAACAACATTATAATTTTCTACCTTCTATAGTATAGTTAAACTATTCGCGCACTCGTAAACATATGCTCTATCGTGTGGTTTGGATGCAACGGCAAGAATGGCCGCTTGTTGATATTTCAAATTGAGTTCCTTGAATACTGTACTGCAAGAACCTCGCCAAAACCTATGGTTTACTATGTTGTGATAATCGAGAATAGTTTAGCAGACACCTGGGACTCCTTTTATCAGCTTTGCGAATACTTTGGGGTTCCTCTTAACAACTTCGCATGTAATCTTGAGCTAGATGTTGATCGATATGTGCTTATTCGCTTATGTATGTGCAGGTTATCACTCGAATCCTCTAGCTTCACTCACCGGTGAACTCGATGCTGACAACACTTTTCTTGTATGTGCACACTTAGTTGAATGGAAGCAGTAATATAGACCTAGTCTCAAGCGAAATAAAATGCTGAATAACTTGTTACGGTCTAAAACGACGTTAACGACAACGCGCCAGCTCATACAAAAAGCCACGAAAAAGCTAGACGACTAGCGCGTACGATATCACTCAAAATCGGGAAAGTAACTCACATAGGACCGCTGCCCCGTCCATAACAAAAACTGCCGACTAGACTCGGTGAAGCGAAAGGTGGTTCAACACGAGATAACACACGGGCAACGGCCTAATAAAGGTAAATAGGACTAAATTGATTGAGCGCTACCCAATTCCATCAAGATGAATGAGAATGCACAGATAAGCCCACTGAGGAACCGGAAAGCAAGTGAGCCCACCTTTCAACTTTACACTTAGTAGTAATCTGGACAGCAATCCGATTCAGCAACAACGGACCTACCTTTTTAAAATCCACTTGGGCAACTGACCAAACTCCTCTTGCAACTATAAAATGTAAACAAACAAAGCCCATACACAATAACAAAGAAAACCACATTTAAAATAACATGACATGCATTGACACAAAATATTTGAAACTGTATATAAAAAGGCACATGTAAATGCAAAATGTAAATACGGCAGTTCGATGGTTGCGCAACGTCTTAAACTATTATCATAAATTGGCATTAAAACTATACATCGACAACAGCGTTAGGCAGGGCTGTGTGCTATCACCAACATTGTTCAATACGTACGCAGAAGAGATAATGAGGAAAGCTTTAGCATACGAAACAATAGGCGTAAAAGTGAACGGAATACCAATTAACAACGTAAGATACGCTGACGACACAATCCTGATAGCAACTAGCATAGAAGACCTACAGATGATACTTAATAAGGTAGTAACAACAAGTGAAGAATATGGACTTTCTCTAAATGTAACAAAAACGAAGTATATGGTAATAAGTAAAACAGCGCGAATGAATGGAGATCTCTATATAAGAAACGAGCCCATAGATAAGGTAGAAAAGTACACATATCTAGGTACGACAATCAATAAAGACAATGATTGCTCAGAAGAAATAAAATCAAGGATAGAGAAAGCAAGAGCAACTTTTATCAAAATGAAAAAGGTATTATGTGCAAAAGACCTTAGCCTAGAGACAAAAACAAGATTACTAAAGTGCTACGTATTCTCTGTACTATTTTACGGGATGGAAACATGGACACTGAAGAAAGCAGATGTGAAAAAGTTAGAAGCGTTTGAGTTATGGCTATATAGAAGAATATTAAAAATATCATGGACCCAACGTGTAACTAACCTAGAAGTGATGAGAAGAATGAAAAAAGAAACCGAAGTTATTTTCACTATTAAAAAAAGGAAAATACAGTATCTCGGACACTTAATGAGAGGAGATAGATACCATCTGCTCCAGATAATACTGCAAGGAAAGATTCAAGGGAGGAGAAGCGTGGGAAGAAGAAGACATTCGTGGATGAAAAACTTAAGAGAATGGTTCAACTGTACTACTAGCCAACTATTTAGATCAGCAGCATCGAAAATACGAATAGCGATGATGATTGCCAACCTTCGCAACGGAGACGGCACCTAAAGAAGAAGAAGAAGAGAAGATCGACAATAGTTTCGTGAAACTGTATTAATAGTACATTCTAGGCAAATAAGCTATATTAACTGACAGTAAATAAACTGCAAAGACAGAAACACAACTGTAACGCTTTGACAATTACAAAGAGGTACACAATGAAGGTTAACTGACTGAGACGTTACCACAACTGTTCGATAATTCGACACAACACACTGTATAAATGTTAAACTTCACGAAAAAACGTTAATCAGCAGTACAAACTATGATTTTTGAGGCTTTCACGGCCTTTGTCATTAAGTAACAAACGACTTCCGGTATTGGACCGTGTCATGATTGAGATCGAAGAACTTCTTATGGCACGGTCCAATCCCGGAAGTCGTTTGTTACTTAAGTACAAACTATACCTGGCCGAGCTTGGTTGTGCGATCCTGATGTTCTTTGGCGCTGCAACGACCGCCGTCCCAGCCGGACACATGAAGATTTATTCTCTCAACGAGATGTAATGCGAACAAATGAAGTGCGAAGGGGAGGTAGGACGGCACGACAGCTTCGCCGATACAAAACGCTGCTAAATGAGTCCCCATCAAAAGGAATCCATCTAAACGACGCAAAATCGAGGTCTGCGGCCCCGCGACTCAAAGGCTTACGTTTCTCGACAATTCAGCAAACGCTCACGCCTCCACACCAAACAATGCGTAACGCACGGCCAAAAGCTTTAATCGGAAGTCCCAAAGACAAACAAAACGGCGGCATTTCGCATAGAAACTCAACGGCACGGTATGATAAAACACTCAAGACGTCGCGCCTGCCTTGCGACGTCGTCCCCATAAGGGCCGACGCCGCCGGGCTGAAACAACACAAAGACCAACTGAACTCTTCAAGTGCCGGGTACTAACTGGCTCGAAAAAATGCTGCGCCTACAGACGCACGACCGATAAAGAGCACTCGGGGCTACCAGCCCTCTCTCTCGCACCCAAAGGCGTTGTGTTTTAAAATCAACTCGAGGAATATTCTCACGTCTGGCAGACAAAATCGATATTTCCAAAACGGCTAAACTTAGCGTGCCAACGAATATAAGCCGAGTAACACCAAAAGAGCGCATTTCAGATCGTCGACTGTAAGCGAAATAATTCGGAATGCTTAAACACAAGCGGAAAATTATGAAAAACCCATATATAAGCGGGGTCGTAATTTAGGGAAAATAAGCTAATAGCAGCACGTTCGTAAACTTTAAAAATGTTCTGACAAACTTCAATAGATATAGAATTTTATTTATTTATCAAGAACTATCACATTCAGGTATAAAAAACGGCTTATACAACAGCTGTAAAATGACAATTATCGATTGGCTTCAGCCTTCAAAGTACATATAAGATACTTTGCTCTGTTTATAACAATCGATAACAATAAATCTAATTGGTTGGATAAAAATGGCTTGATTATTTTTGAACTAGTGGGAGTATCTTATAAAATGAAAAATGAATTTAAAGCTAATAATTTTTAATAACTAAGTTAAAAGTTAGCCAACCAAAAAATAAATTATGCCAACAATTTGGTCGCAAAATTAGAATCGTTTTAATATGTGGCATGTGATAAAAATCCGAATACATTAATTTATTATTTACACTGGATTTCAATTCAAATTACATGAAGTATAATGACCTGTAAATATTACAGATAGCAAGCATTTTACAAGTATTATTCTGCTCTAGAAACCTGTTATTGACTTACGATAAAATTAAATTCGGCTTGTACGCTTCAAATTACCTCTGTATGCACATTTTATAACATATTTTAACAATATTCGATTTTCAAATAATGCTTCATATGGTTAATCAAATATGACATATAAAAAGAAATTTAAACTATGGATCATCAAATACCAATAAAGGCGCACATGTAAATAAAATGTCTACTCAATCCGACCCAATATGGTTAAACAATCTTATATCGTAAACAATATTATGAACGACCTGGCATGTCATTATTAATTTTTATATGTTAAACCTTTAAGGTATTATTAATGCTACAATTTAACCAGAACTAACATCTTACGACTGACTTATTCTATGCACACAAATTAATATTAATAATAAATAAAGTCTTTTTGATCGAACGATTGAAGTCACATAATCTCACTTATTTCTACATTTAATTTTTTTGGCAAATTTCTTTTGAAATCATAACTAAACACATGAGCTGTAAAGGTGTGAATCGTAAACGAGAATAACAAGCTGAAACGGGCCAATTCGTGCCACCTGTATTTACCTATTTCATACTTTTTTATTATAGACTCAATTAGTAATAAAGCCTGACCGTATGTGTTATTAGTATGTCCTATTCAATTAGTATCGGACTATAAGTACGAATCGACTATAAGTACGAATCGCTATGTAAGTGACCGCAGGCTATAACTTTTCCAGTGCGAACTCACCAGTGAAAAACGTGCGAGAATGTGCAAAGCAAGCAATTCGGTGAACAAATAACAGCGGGTTTGAAACAACGCTGGAAGCAGCAAGTGAACTCATTCGCGCTTTAGTTGGTGAACAGCGCGGATCCACCTTTTCGCGCCGTAGTAGGTAAATAGCGCGGATCGATTGATTCGCTCCCACATTGGCCAAGTAAAATCTTGCATGTGCTCACCACGGAGAAGAAGTGCAGCTGTAGGCGAGGTGCAAACCATAAAAAGTGAATTAACACATTGGAGACGCCAGCGGTGTCCAAAACGATAGTGCTTAGAGCAGCAATTTCGCCCAGCAACCAGCGATTCCCTAACAACCTTGTTTGACGGGGTAAAACCAGGTTAGTCCTGCTTGAAATCGCGCTACCAGGTCCGAAGGCGGTTACGACGTTGTTAATGAGCAAGGGGCTCGCTGCCAGATAACGGGGAAGTACCGGCAGGCATCACGTCATTTGCTGACTTGGCGTCCAGGGGTTTCAAATAACGACGCATCCTAAAGAATCGACAACTTCGCGTTTAAGCTATTCGGGGGTGCGGAATTATTTTACTCATTGCGCTCGTGAGCTTTGACTTTGCATGCGCTACTGAACGTTTAGGATCCAGTTAAGGCATTTTTTCATGCTCTGTGCACTGCTGGTCTATGTACTTGTTCTTATGTATATTTTTGTGTGTGTCTATGTTTGCTTACAGATTATATGTATTCATGTAAACTGTTGGGTTTTTATTACCATTAGTATTTGCATTTGTAAGTACAACATTTCAGGTGTCAACGAGCTGACCTCAACAATATTAGTCCCTTAGCTGCACTGACGATGTTAATAGAGCCTCATAGCTCACCGACTGACTAAGCTAGCAAACCAGGGCATTGTAACGTAATAATTCAGAAGTGTGTATGGCTAGGCAAAAGGCCGTGTTACAAAACTCGCTAGCGCTCGCTCGTTAGATGTCGTGCTCGCACTTAAAGTTCTAAATAATGATCTTACAGTGTAAATTACTATACAGCCCACTTTAATTTAGATTGCTGTAAGTACAAAGTTACTTGACAAAACCACTCAAAAATGCCCAAAAACCATGAGACGAAACTCTCCAAAGTAACTAATTCAAGGTTGGAAAGTTTTAAGTTCTTAAAAATTGCTTTAATGGTCTAAGTCTTAAGAATTGCCGTGAGCTTTCTTTGTGTATCTCAAAGTTATTGATAACTAGAGCCCTTTTTAAATCAAAACGTATGCTTATTTTCCGATTTCATACAAAAATCATAGTTTTTAAATAAAATCAACCGTAATATGCTTATGTTGATCTCTAATCGTAGCAGTATATAGGGTGTCCCAAAAGAAATCAGGCAAACCTTAGAGATATATTGCTTGAGTAATTTTAAGCTAAGAGAATTATATCAACATGGGTACGATTACAAAACGTAACTGAGTTATGGCTTGTTGGAAAAAATGCTAGAAATTTCATAAATCACGCTTTTCATTTAAAAACAAACGAAAATTTAGCCGAAAGGAATATGTCAAACTTTAGGAATATGTTCCATGTGCAATTTCACGCAAAAATCTGTATCAAGATAGGCCGATTAAAAAACCACTGTTATTGCGTGTGAAAAAAAAGTAGAAGGCATTTCATAAATAACGTATTTTATTTAAAATAATTGAAAGTGTCATACCTGGGAGGGATATGCCAAACTCAGTTATGTTTTTTAATACAACCTATGTTGCTATAATTTGTTTCTCTTAAAATTTCACAACGAACATATCCCTAAAGTTTGGCTGATTCCTCCCGGAACACCATGTGTATATCTTGCGAGTGTATATATCACTCCATTGACTATATTATATGACGCGAACACTCCTTACTGTATTTTATGCACGATAGTGCTTCACCCCATTCTAACCTAGAAGTAATCGGGTTAGACAATTGTTTCTCAAGGCCTCGCGATGTGCAGGCGGTCCCACTGCTTGCAGTCGAAACTACAGCGAAATTCGGACTGTGGGGGCAACAGTTCCACTCCCGGCTCGGGCCTTCAGGGTTGGCTTAGGTAAGGTTAGCTTAAGTGACCCCCGATCCCTTTGAAGTAATGCGAAAGCGGTTCCAGGGGCAACGATAGAGGTTAGGCTAATTTAAAAAAAGACAATTGTTTCTCATCAAAAAAATTGTATTTTATGCAATCCGTATATTGTTTTTATCGATTATATTATCTTGGGTACTTCGGATTTTTGATGATTTTTTTTGGAATTTTACTATACTTACTTGTGGTCAGTAAATAATAGATGTGTTGGTAAATTAAATCCTTGGCGTTTATTTATAATTTGCTTAATTTCAAATACTGCATCTGCGCAACTTCGTCCATTTCTAATGCCAGTTTGTTCTTCTAGTAAGTGATTGTTCCTATGCTACTGAACATATACCTTCCTTGTATATATTAATCGCAATCACTACATTTATTTGTTGTTGTATATCTTTTGGGGAAGTATTTTATCAGTTCCCGGTTTGTGTTATCTACCATCAGACTTCTTCTGTTTTTCATATTTGTAAATACTATTTCTGGGTCTTTCATTGTTATTTCAGTGTTATGCGGTATACTATTTATAATTAGGGTTTCCAGTCCCGGGATTTGGTCCCGGGACAGTCCTGGGATTCTACCACAAAAACCGAGTCCCGGGACCACAGCCAACCCAGGCGAAGTCCCGGGACCATGTCAACATGCGTGCGTACACTCGATATCAGAGAATTAGGACGGGTATTCACAAGCGTCCGGCGTATTACTCATGCCTCTTGCATATTCTGCATTATTTGCGTTTTGTGTAGGCAGGAGAGGTATTGTTTTCGGTAGGTTAGAATTAAACCTGTGTGTTGTTTCAGCCACATTTGCATATCTTCTTCTATTTATGTATTTCTCTGTTTTTACTTTCTCGCATAGAGAAAGTATCGTCAAAAAAATCGACTTCGAGATTTTGACGAATCTTGACGTTTTAGACCTCCTAGAGTCCGAAAAAACCATTTTTCGAATTATGTCTGTGTGTGTGTATGTGTGTGCGTGTGTGCGTGTGTGTGTGTGTGTGTGTGAACACGATAACTTAAAAACTAAATAAGCTAGACCCTTGAAATTATGTACATAGTCATTATTCAAAATTTGTAGATTCCAGACCAATTTTGAGTGAAATCGGTTAACCGGAAGTGGCACTTTACCTAAACAGGTAGCGGTACCTTTTCAAGTAAAGTACCAGTTTGCTTCGAGATATTTGAACAACATTTTGTACATACATTTCTTATGTAGAAAAACTACCAGATATTACATTTCAGCATGATCAGGTAACCGGAAGTGGCATTTTACCTAAACAGGTAGCGGTATCCATTCAAGTAAAGTACCAGTTTGCTTCAAGGTATTTGCACAAAATTTTGCACATACATTTATTATTGAGAAAAACTCCCAGATATAAAATTTCAGTATGATAGGTTAACCTACAGCGGCACTTTACCTAAACAGGTAGTGGTTACCTGAAAATGTAATTTTATCGCTGTATGTATATACATTGCAATAAACTTTTCAAATTTGCTAGAAAACAAGGCGAATGCGAGAAAGTCTAGGGGAGCACACTCCCGATTTTTTTTGTTGGATTTAGATATGTGCGCAGAAGCTGAATAACTTATATTTTTGGGTTTTAAGTGTGTTCGTTATTTGTCTGCTAAAGCGTTACAATTAGAATGAATTCCGATTCGTCACCTACCTTCATTCTACATTTAAAAAAATAACGATTTGAAGTCACTATGGCAACAGTTTTATATATTGAAGATAAACAAGTGGCGAAATGTAAAGTTGGTTCCTACAAAATTATCATAATCAGAGGCAACTTGACGAAAGGATTACACACGCAATTTGCAGTTCAAACAAAAGCAAAAGATGAAGAGCGACAGACATTTTTAGTACCAGAAGAAAGAAATGAAGTTGTAGACGAGCCCCAACACAAATTATCAGCACAGAAATACTTTATTTAACTTAAAACACTTGTTTTTCTTTTGAAATTTTATTAGGAAATTTCACCTGTACACTATTTCTCTTTCGGGACCATTTTCGGAATCTTCGGGACTAGTCCAGGGAACTGAAATTTAGTTCGTAAGTCCCGAAAACACTTTTGGTCCCGGGACTTGGAAACCCTATTTATAATCCCTTCACTTTGACCACCATTTCATATTTTTTTCTTGATTCCCAAAGCTTTTACGGTTACTTGTCTAGTTACGTTGTTTCACTTGTTCTACTCTCTCTCTACATCCTTCTTCTTTTTTATTTCCTGGTTTAATTAATGCTTTATTTGCCATTAGTAAAATTTTCATACTCTAGAGTCTTTTAATAAGTCGTTTTTATAATTAGGTGCATCTGTAATTTCAACTTTTTCATTTATTATTAATAAAATATTGCTGAGGGAGTCTGTAGGTTAAAATAGTTAATTTCAAAGTATTCCATCACTCTGAAAATTTATCTGGTCTGATGGGAGAACTTTCTCCAGCCCTACGGCACAATTGATCCACTAGGATGGTCGCCGCGATGACAAAGATGCGGAAATTTTAACCTGGGGTACGAGTGACCAATAGATATAATCGGCGAGACGACAAAGATGCAGGAATTTGACAATAAACGTTGACTCACCGACATGTTCGCGCTGCAGGGCCGAGAATTCGCAAAGGCTACGTATGCAATACTTATTGTGCGTATGCGAGTACCTGCCTACAGTACATTTTTGGGGAACTTAACTCATGATGAACATGTTTAAACAGTTTGAATTTTAATACAAATCTGGTTAAATACCTAGTAGGTACTGTAGGCTTACGGTAGAATTAATTAACTACCCGGTTTTACCTTGTATAATACGTAAAAAAGTATAGCCTTTACTCACACGTCTGTCTGGCTTTGTTGCCTATTTGCTGCATCCGTTACCTCCGAACTTGTTTCACCCGAAGTTTTCCACTCACGGGACTAGTTCATAGGCGTACGTGTCTAATTTATACCTGGGCAAATTTAAGATAATAGATAAATACTTCACATACCGTAGATTCAATTTGACATCAGCAACAATTTTCCTGCATGTATCCTGCTCGTATTGCGTAAGATTACTCAATGGGTCTTTTTTCTGTAACAGGCACTAAATGGTACAGATTTCTTTTAGAATAACAGCTAGCTACACTTCTGGAAACATTTCCATTGCTCATTTCAGTCTAATAGGTACATAGATTGGTGTGCAAGAGGAGTCTCAGATGGATAGCCTGATCCCCTGATTGCAACCAACTTTATTTTTATTTGTGAGCATGCTAAATATCTCCTTATGAGACCCAAATTTCTACAAAGTTTTTGTAATATATCTAGCCCCACCTGCGGTGCCAAAGTTGTAAAAGCAACCCCTTTTGAGTCCTATTTGAGTTGCCAAATTGTAATATAACTCCTTCTCGCGGTGTTATTTCAATTAATATTAAGTCCCAAGTTGTGAGTCAAAATGTAATAGTTCCCACTTTGAAGCTCTTTTTCATATCAAATTAAATATACCCTTTTACTAATTATTAAAAAAGAAATACTATCAGGTACAGTGCACTTATGTACTTATTTCTTAATGCAATAAAAAGGAATTCACGTAACTCCTAAATCAATTTGACATTTAAAATTATGTTATGTGATTATGATTTTTTAAGCCTCGACTATTCAGTTTTACAAGCAATAGGACTCATAATTCCCAGCTGAATGGGTTAATCTTCAACTAACAACTTTCTCTAATAGTTAAAGACTGAATTACTTTTAAAATGTAATAACTATTTCACTTTATGAATCAAATACAAGTTTCAGGCACTTCACAAAGTTAAATTCGTACGTTCAGTTTGTTAGTAGTACATTGAAGTTTGATCTGACATTACAAAATAAAATACATATTATCAAAAATAATTTAATGAAATGTTAAACATATCCAAACTTGATTTAAATAAAATTTCTAAAAATAACCTAATTCCAAGATGTGTAAATTTCAAAATATAATTGAAAAACGTCGAGTACTTGAATCACTATTGAATTTAGAAAAATAATTCTTCTAAATTAATTTCTAAATATAATTACAATATCTTAACGATTTGTTGCACCAAACTTGCTTTATAATTTCTTAATATTTTGTAAGAAATGGGCACTAACCATCTGAATGTTTATCTTGTACCTGAATGCTCTACCTCAGATCCTAACTAGATAAATTCTAGTCAGCAAACACCTCCTTTGGTTATTTCCAACCAAATCAAAGCTCGTTGTAGCTCTTTGAAAATTCTATTACTTGGATAGCCAGTTCAACAGCATACCACAACACTCATTTTTACTGGTTTTACTGGTTTTGTAGTAATATACTACGTTAAATGGAATAAAATAATTTTGAATTATATATTTGAATAATATTTGTGACTTGAGTTCAAATTTGATCGTAAAGAATGCTATATTACTACTACGTATCAAATCAGCAATTATTATTTTTCACAATTAACGAGAATTTAACCCTTAACGTGACTATTTCTCGTAGATTATGAATTCAAGTTATTTTTTTACTACCAAATATAAACAACCCACTAGTTGCCCTTACAACCCCACCAGTTAAAACATACAACTTTTATATCACATGATACCGATTAGATATCTGAATATAATTATTTAAATTAAATATATCATACATACGGTATGCTGCATTACATTCTAGAGTCTAGACTATTCCAATCTGCTATATATATATATTAAAGCGTTTTGGTATTTTTCTTCATATATTTAGCTGATAAATATCGTGCAGTATCCGACATAATAATTTTCATTGCTTGCTTTGAGAGCAAACCCGTGGGCCGAATTGGCTGATTTTGTTGTCAATCGACTCAGGGCGACGCAAGTAAGCCAGTAGTAGGGTTTTCAAATTTTTATAAGTGACTTTTTTATGTAGATTTTGTTGTTGATAGCTAACCTCAAAATTAACTCGACACACAAAATAAATCACTCTTGTACAAATTGTATTAAATAAATTATTTCGCGCCCAATTTGGGTGTAGAACGCTGGTCAATAATATTAGAAGCGAGCACGTATATTAGATTTATTGCATACCAGTAAAACACACGTCTTTAAAAACTTTACATTAAGTTGTTGCCATACTTATATGATCGTTGTGTTTGGTTTCGTTCTAGGCAATATTCCACATTTATATTCTATAGTTTATACGTTAGTTACATTCATTTTATGTGCCTACTGAAAAAGCAATCGCTTTACTAGATATGTATCCTCTCCTCTAATATTTAAAATAATTTAAAAATAAACAATTACCATGAAAGACTTAGATATTAAAATAAGAACAACAACAAAAACTGTCAGAGTAGAACCATGGAAAAAATTAGGTACTGACTAAAGAACCAGTTTTGAGCAAGCAACAATGTATCCTCCTAATAAAGGTTGACGACGACATCATCAAAAGTTTCTCAGTCTGCCGCTTTTCGGACTAATTTCCTCATTTTGATTTCTGTCCACTCACTATTTTGTATTTTGTTAGGACAGTTTGACAATTTAATTACGTTTCGAAACTGCAGCTCTTTTATTTCAAATATTGTTTCCAGGCTCATTTCATTATATCTTGGGCGACGTGGTATGCAAATTTAAATATGCTTGCTTGCCATATAAATGATGTCTTATCTTAATTAGTAGTCTAGTGGACCATTGTATTTTCACTGACAGGCCTGTACATGTTTGGTCCTAACTTTAAGCACGGAATTATCATGCAACGTTTTGTAATCATGACCTTTCCGTATGAGTTAGAGAGAGAGCAGACAAGCAACGCACGTTTGTGTTCCTTTCTTCCCACCCGCATTTTTACGGTATTTCTAAGCGACGACGTCAAGAACAAGTTGCTGGTATTTTAGCCTCTCGGGCGACTCCTGCTGTCCGGGGGTGCTGTTTGAATTAAGTTACCAAAGTCGTTGTGCTTGTGCCTGGGATGTCGTGCAGTTCTTCCTTGGGTGATAATTTCTGCCTTTCCCTTCGAGTCAGGTACTAACTTATCAGCGTTCAAGGAACGTGAATAAGGTACTAGCTGCCGAAGAAGGGGAGTTTTGCGAGCTTCCATTACGCGTCAGCGGATTTAACTTTAGGATTCTCAATTGGGCCAGCTTTTCCTTAAGAAAGCGTCGTATGTTGAATATCGCGAGGTGTGTTAGGTCATCCATTTACCCTCTGGGGACATGATCGCATCCTTTTCTTGGCAGGTAATAACCATTGTCGTTGAAGCTTGGTTTCCGCAACCCGTTAAATTATTTGTGCAGTTGCTGAGTTGGCCGGAGCTAGTAGCCTCGTTGGACGTCCTGTAGCGGCTTCCGAACTCTTAAAACAGGTATTGTAAACTAGAAAATAATAGTAAAGTCTGAATTTTACAGTGTTACGCCTTCACCGGCTTTGAGTGGCATATATTTATTGTACGCCGTGGTCACTTTTGGGATCAGTTATCCCGATTTGTTACCGATTTACAACTGCATCCTAGCAGGTGTACTTTCTTTGTGTCATATGGTTTCAATGTTAAGTAAATTTTACTTGATTTAATGTTTGTTAAATTACTTACATGCATATTTTTAGTCAATACATTTCAGTTCAAATTAGTCGTGCGTTTCATAAGAGAGATGTATTGAGCCTGCTACTCTACTTGCAGCACAACAAATAAATAAAGCAAGTCAGATGGCACAGAGTTGGGGTAGTTCATGCAACTGCAATATTGAAAGTAAATTTCAATCCGTAATTACATTTGCAAAGAAATGCTGGTAGTAATGAGTTTATTTGAGTAAAGAAGGCAAAGGGCAGAGCTCGTTTTTCATAAATAGGAATCGATAATTTTAAATTAGCCAAAAATAAGAAGTTTGTGCAAAAGTTAAGGCCGAACCAAAATAAATAGAACTGTCTCAGAAAGGTTTACAATATGTGCGTGTTAAATGAAGCATAGATGTCAGAATAATTAAATAGGATATGTTTATGAGCATTTTAAATAAAGGTAATTGACGCAGAATTATGATAATACGTTGCAACGGAGCATAAACCAAGGCACAACATGGCGATTATAATAATTGGACAGCAGCAATATTAGAAAAGTTGAGTGAGAAGCGAACAGTTAAAAAGAAATTAGAAGAAATGAACACAACAGGATGTGAAACAAATTAGTGGCAGGAACTGAATAATTAAAAAAAAACAATTCAGTGGTAATTACGTGAGTGATAAAGACAATTTAAATAACACAAAGTGAGTGGCGCTATGACACAGTTTAAAACCAAAATTTAAAAAACAATATTTTAGAAATAAGAATTTTTTCTACATAATTTTAGTTATAAGATAGATTTAGGTAAGAAGTTATTGTATTGAATTTGGTCAATTTCCGTTTTGTATAACCTAGACAAGCAATTGTTTTTAACATCCAACAGGAAGAGACAATTGAATAAAAATTATTAATGACAGGCAGTTTTATGAGCTCTCCAAAAATTACAGTTTTTACCTAGTAATCTATTAATTTTATTGATAAAAAGTACACCAGGGGTGTTAAGTAATTGTTCGTGCACCTGTGAGGAATGTGGGGAACATTTTTCCTCACATGAAAATAATTTTTTACCGTTGCCACCTTACGAGGATTCAACAGGACTAGAGCGCAGCTTACGAACTTCAGCCAAGGACAAGATAAGGTTTCTAAGACTCTGGATTTTGACTGCAGCATACAGCACAGCGTATAAGAGGTTCCCACAACGCCAGCAGCACCGCAGAACCCCCGCATCCGCTGCAGTCCGAGTGAGCAACCCGCAGCTGCAAAGAAGTCAGGTAGATTTTCAACCAAAGTAACGGCGTTAGCAAGCGGAAATTTGCATGGCTACTAGAGCAAACCTTCATGAACAAGACGCCGGCAAAGCTTAGCATCCATCAAAAATCAAATATCCAGAAATTGCCATGATCAAGTTTGAGGTTATGTTGGTTCCATAGCGACGCTCCAAAAGCAAATTAATGTGTGTAACAACGAAGTTGAGGTTTTTGCCTGCAAACAGATGAGAATCAGTGACGCTAAGAGGGCGATAATTCAAAATTTACCTGATAAATCGGCCCATAAAACACCTTTTATTAGTTTAAATCACAAAAACGAAACACAAACAAAAATAAACCGATTTGTAATAAGAGTTTGACAGAAATAGCGTCTGCGCGTTCGAGTTAAATTTATATGCCAGTGGCGTAGCACACGAGTTTAATATTAACGTATCAGTGGTACCCACCTCTGAGGTACGAGTCATCTTGCTCACCTAGATAGCCTCTGTAAGAATAAATTGCTGATGGTTGAAATATAATAAAGGGCAATTACTGTTGTACTTTATAAATAATTAACGCAGTAAGTATTTTTAATCAGTCGAAATTTTACCTAAATAAAATAATATTTGCAGGTAGTAGTAATTGCTATTTATTTTATCATCTTCATTATAATAAACCAGAGCAATATATGATGTTGCATGCGAATTTATATTTTGTGTGTGGTGTTTCTTTGTAATGAGTTTAGGGAGCTGATGAAATCAAATAAAGGTAGGTTTACCAAGGCTGTACGCTGACTGGTTAAAGAGAGGTTTACATTTCCATTTTTAGTGAGTTTTTTCTTGTATTTTCCGCGATTTTAAAAAGTGTGGTGGCGTCTAAGGCGATTTTTTATTCAGATTAACAGGTCGTTGCCCTAATTAATAGTATCCTAATGAACTTTCCTCCCACTGAAGTTTAGCTGCCAATCTACCTTACAGTACAACGGTAACGTAGATGGGGCAACCGATGCTTGTATTTTTCCCGATTATGTTGTTCTATCGTGTAGCAAACAGTTTAGAGTCTTAATGTTGAAGTCTTGTTGTAACAAATTGTGTGTCATGTCGTAAATACCGGTTTCGACAATTTGTGAACCACGAGTGCGTTTTTCGACAGGCCTTCTTGGTAGATGGTATTTCTGATTTTTAAGTAAATTTTGGAGTAGTAGTTTTACGATTTTTATTTTAGTTATTAATTGTCATTCTTTTTCTCTAACGATTAATGATACACTATTTCAATCACATATTCCCACATG
>OW679196.1:7568797-7724962 GCA_940337035.1 Agriotes lineatus | reverse complement strand
AACATCTGTATTTCTTGTACCGCATTGTAGCCCTAATCTAAGGTCGTAAAGAATCTCCCTTCTCCACTGAGTGACCCGACAATATTTGTTAGAGTCCATCGTACAGGGATTGGAGCAATCGATCCGAGATTTTCCCGATTTTGTAATGTAACAGACTGACGTTTTGTCGTTGAAGACCATTCGTGTTGTAATAGTTTGACGCCTTTTGTCGTAAAGTAGTTTTTATGCTGTAATATATGTTCTGTTAATTGTTTACTACCCTCGTCTGAAGGACGAAGGAAGTATTGTAATCAGGAAAAAATCACCTTCCCAGATTTCTTCAGATCTTTACGTTTCAAGGTCCTTAGACGACGAAAAAGAAGTTTTCTCAATTCCGTCTGTCTGCCTGTCTGTCTGTGTGTCTGTCTGTTGGCGGTATAGCTCAAAAATTACTTCTTGGAGCAAGACGATATTTTGTATCTACTTGGCATGGAATCGAGAAAAGTTCATCACAATGTCCACTTGAGAAGAAAGTTCTGAGTAAAGCCTTTTACATATTTTCTTCTTATTGCTTCAATGACATATTCTTCACTTGTATTTCAAGACAGTTCCTCCTGGAATACTGCTCCATTTCTTTAAAGAGCAACTGCAGGTTATCATTAATCATGTTCCTTGCATAACTGAGCGTTTTCGGCCCTCACATTTTGATTTTCTTTATTCACGCATCCAGGTATTCTTGCTTCCTAAAAACTACATATAGGTAAGTCGTTTATTCTTTCATGGCACAGTTCTATACATCTCTCCGCTTCATTCTGTGCAATCGAAATCGATGTAACTTCTCCATTTACTAACGCAAGTTTCGTTTTATTCGTAATAGTTGACATTGATTCCTCAAATGGACTTCTCTCATCGTTAATAATTTTAGCACATATCCACTTTTTATTCATTTTCTTTAGATGCTGCAAGTTCATCATTTTAGTAGTTAGATTTACACATGACGCATGGTATTTTTAGCACACAAAGAACAATATATCTTTTACTGTTTTGAATAAATTCTAATTGTGCAATTCTGACTGAATCAATGTTTTATGGTATACTCGAATAATTTTTTTTGCTTCGACTTGACAGTCTCCGCTAAAAATGACACTCCCATGCGCTCCATAAATATACTGATTTCGGGCATTTAAGGTAACACTAAAATAACTATTAATATACAGGGTGTTTTAAAAAGAATTACATCTAGTAGGTTTTGAATTTTGTTTGCATGTCAATTTTTATGTGCACTAGATCGTTATTGGTATTGCATTATGGGAAATTTAAAGCATACTAGATGTAATTCATTTTAAGACACCCAGTATTTGCCTTAAATTCCACTACACAATACTGACAAGGAAACTTCTGTATAAAAATATTTTCCAATACTATAAAGAATTGGCAAATATTTTGAAATAATGTTAATAAATTGTGAGCAAATATAATTGCCATATTAGGGAAAATATAGGGTTTTCCAATAAGAGGTTTCATTTAAATTGCGCCGTGTTTTTAGCTTCAAACATAGAGTTGCGATTCTTTGACAGCGGGAAAGTAAACAGAATGCTATTTAATAAATTTAAATGTGAAATACGATACTTGGTAAATGACCGCCTCGGTTTTTGTGACAAGTGGTCATCATTTTGTGAAAGTTCTGTATCACGTTTAGCATAATTGCGGATCTATTCCGCGAATAGCACGAATATTGTGTTCGAAGGCTTGGATTGTTTGTGGATTATTGCCATTACTAGCTGAAACCCGCGGCATATACCGCACTTAAAATGTAGGACGGATTTAATAACTTTTGTTTCACTAAAGAAAGTTTTAAAAACACGCTAGAGATTGGCAGTAAGGAAAAGTTAAAAAATATATATTTTTAAATGGAAAGTCTCTGGAAAGGAAACGCTCGCCTCTGGAAAGCGTTTTATGGACATTTTTGGATAGCCTCCGGGCAACTTTCTTTCATATTGGATACCGCCAATACTGTTGAATTGAATAGTGTCTTCTTTTTTCTGTTCAGTATTAAATGGTACATGCAGAGGTGCCAGATCTCACGTTTTATCGTGAGTTCTCACAATTTCATTGCAAATCTCACGATCTCACGATAAGGACTATTTATCTCACGATTTTTGTATCAATTCTAATTAAAATAATTTTATAAAAAATTGTAACACTAAATGATTAAATAGAAAAAAATGTGTGTTAGTCTTAATACATGATTTAATGTATGCTGTCACTGATTTTATCATTTCCCGCATTATCATCAAATACTGCTGCTATCTATGGTTCACATAAAGAAGTCGCAAGTTGCGGTTGAAAGCGGATTTAAATGTTCTTTCAAGAAATAGGTATTTACATAATTTCAAGATAAGCACAGATTTAATTTAAAAAAATTAATAGTCAAGTACTTGATCCCTCCAAACCAGTCATCCCGGACACAGATTCTTCAGATTGTGAGTAGTCGAACAATTTTTTTTCTGTATACATACTTAGGTCTATGTATATGTACTATATTCTATGTAGCCATATTTTTATTTTTAGAATTCATGTGTTATTTCTATAATAAAATATTTAGTTCATTTAACATTTACTTTATATTAATTTAATTTTTTTATTTATGGCAATTATTTAAAATGTTTATAATTCTCTTGCAGTTATTTATGTATGTACAACCTATGTACTCAATGCTTAATAAATCTGCAGCATATATTCTATATTTTATTAATTTTAAAATAGCTTTCTTTTAAATTTGCATCCATAGTTTCAAATCTCATCCATTTCCGAAATCTCACGATTTTTTCCGACGAAGCTAACGAATTCAGCTTGACACGATCTGGCACCCCCTGGGCAGTGTTGCCAGGTCTAGTGAAATTTCATTAGATCTAGTGATTTTTAGTTAATCTAGTGATTTAATGATAACTTTTGCCAAAAGAGATTTATCTAGTGATTTTTTCCAGTTTATTTTATTAAAAAACCAAATAATAAAGCAAAAATTCCTTCGCCTCTTTCGCCGTTGTTGTAGATTACTACCTACTATTATTATTCCAATCTTAGAAATTCGTTTTCGCTGTGACGGACAGATGGCAGCCTGAAATTTGAAATGCCTTACCATCCATGAATTACCATGACCATCTATATTAAATGTACAAGTACATTATTTAATTTAGTAGACCGTGGATTTACTTAACAGAAAATAGGTATTTCCCTGATTCAAACTAAGTGTCCGAGGCTATAAACAGAACTCCGAAAGCGAATTGTTTACATTTGCATTTTTACTTTCGGTAGAACGTAAAAAAAATATTAAAGTTCAAAGTGTGCTGTGAGTACTGTGAGTACTGTGACCACTGGGATTCAAGGGAATCCACTTGGAAAATCCACCGGAAAATCTTCCGGCGATTTAATGATATGAATTTAGAATTGCAGGCGGAAGCTCCAAAGATTCACTTGCTTTATCCAAGAATGGCAACAGCTCTTAAATTATTGTTGAGTTATTACATCAAACCGGAGTATCTAAAAAACACTGATTTAAGCAAATTACAGTATAGAAATCCGAAACATTATGTTTCAATTGAGCACTTGTACTTACGTCCAAATATCGCAGTAGCGCTAGCAAATAATAGTTTAACAGATAGTGCAAAAAATTTTTTTCCGTTTGAAGTGTTGAAATTTTTACACCGAAGCAGCGCACAAATTTTCAAAAAAATTCCCTTTAATTCCCGTGAAGCTGTTATTCTTAAATCATTAAATTTTCTAAATCCTTCAATAGTTGCAAATGTTGGTAGTCTCGGCCCCTTAATTATAACATTTACTAATCTAATAAAGGATGTCAATGCTTTAGATCGGGAAATTCGATCGCTAAAATATTCTGAAATTAATTTTGAAATGAAAGATTAGAATTTTGGAAAGAAATTTGTAATTGTAAAAAAGCCGACGGTAATTTGTTATATCCCGAACTTTCTCAGTTTGTGAGTATTTTTTTGTTCTTCCCCATAGTAGCGCCTGCGTTGAAAGGGTTTTTAGTTCAATTAATTTAAATAAAACAAAACCAAGAAATAGATTAAGTACTAACACTTTGACTGGAATTCTACATTCTAAAAACTTAATTTTGCCAGAAAACTGTTATGATTTTGTTATTACGGATGCAATAATAAAAAATCATAATAACAAAATGTATGATGAAATTACATGTTGTATAATTATTGTAGGTGTACTTTGTTATTCATTTATACTTTTTATTATATTTTTCAACATTTTATCTTGTTCGTGTTTTTGTTTATTTTTTATAATTGTTGTGAAAACTTTAATAAAAATATCATAAATATTTTGTTTTTTTAAATTTCCAGCTTTTTTCACGTTTATTAATCTGGTGAAATTTTTGTCAATCTAGTAATTTTTTCCACCGCAAGCTAGTGACTTTTAGAATTTTGACCTGGCAACACTGCCCCTGGGTACATGGTACAGTACAGGCAAGCATGAAAGATAAGTGATACAATGTTGAGGTAAGATAAATTTTAGCTTAAAAAGTATAATTATTTAAAATACTGATTGCTGCTTCAGATGGATTCTAAGTAGTAACGAATACATACTAAGTATATATTTTTACTTTGTAGATCTTCTTCGATGAAGACAAAAACCTAACCTCAACTTCTTGCACATGTCCTCGTGGACAAGTTTCATGTCATCATGTTGCTGCACTGGCACTATTTGCCCATTATAATATATCAGTTACAGACCAGGCATGTAGCTGGTCAGTGCCTAAACAATCTAAAGCACTTGATGAAAACATGAGAACAATCGATGAATGGTTTTTGCCGTCTAAGGAATATCGAGCTTCAAAGAGAAGTGTTACCAAGGAAGAGATCGAAACGCTTAGAGAAAAATTGGCTTTGTTTGGAGGGGTGGTAGGATTCAGTTGGCTTCTAGCACCCAGACTTACTGCACAGGAAGATAATATTGTTCTACAGATTAGTGATATAATTTTCTCTGCAGAATATCAAAATATATCTGAAAAATTAGTTATTTTGAACAAAAAGTGAATGTTTCTCCTGAACAAGTAATAACTATGTTTGAGAAAACCATAGGGCAGTAAAAAATCCCTTGTGGTTAATTATTCGCAGGTTTCCTTTAACAGCCAGTTCGTTCGGTACAGTGCTAGCAGCTTGCAAAAGAAATCGTTACCCTGCATCGCTTTTCAAAAAACTAACAGGTTTGCTTTGCAAAATATTTTTCACATTTTTTCATAAAGTTCTGTTATTATGCAGGAACATATAACTTAGATGGAGTAAAGGCCATTCGATGGGGGGCGAGAACATGAAAATAATGCAATTGAAGCATTTGTGGCAGCAACTGGACTGTCTGTGACATCTGCTGGACTATGGCTCCATCAGTGTGAATACCTTGAGGCAACCCCAGATGGCCTTGCAGGCGAGGAAGAGCTTGTGGAAGTTAAATGTCCATTTAAATATCTCAATTCCAACTTGATGGAATCACTTGCACATGACAAAGGCTATATTTGTTCTTACGATAAGGTACTGAAACAGTTTGTGGTAAATGAAAACCATGAATATTTTCACCAAATACAGGGTGCATTGCACTTGTTACATAAAAAGAAATGCTATCTAGTTATCTGGACTCCTCAAGTCGTCGCAATAATTCCAGTTACAAAAAAAGAAGAATGGGCAGAAAATAGACAAATTTTGAAGAATTTGTATCATACAAAATTCCTTCCATCTCTAGTGAATGTCGAAATTAAATAAATGTGTAACTATGTTGTGAGTAAAATGGCATACATACCTCGTGGGAAGGCTTATTCCAGCTTCGTACTTTTAGCTGACCTCAGTGCTTCGCACCTCGGTTGACTAACCCAGCGCTCAGTATGGAGCTCATCCCAGCTTGGGAAGCAATACACATATATTAAAATCACGGAACCAAACTGTGCACGTCATCAAATATTTAGTTATTAATTTAAAGTTACTGTTTGATGACGCGCACCGTTTGGTTCCGTGATTTACCTATAGTTAATCATATTTATTGTAACTATAGGTAAATCACGGAATCAAACGGTAACTTTAAATAAATAACTAAATATTTGATGACGTTCGCCGTTTGTTTCCGTGATATTGCTGTACTATTAATAAGAATTTTTTTATTAGATAGCAGTTAGAGCAATATTTTTGTAAATACTTTTATTTATTAATTTGTTAAGTTTTGTAATTAACAAAACAAATATTTGAGTAAATTTACACCAACATTTATAGTAATGTACAACTATACAATAAAAAAATGTCTTATTTAAATAAATAACCAGTCGTTAATTAACACTCTATTTCTATTTTTACTGTTCGCCTTCAAAATATGTTTCAACTTCCTATTAATTTGCCCTCGCGTTCCGCTCAGGCAAATTAACAAATCATGATTAATAGTATCGAAGGCTTTACTAAAATCTAACAGTGTTAATACTGTTAATTTTCCATTATCAGAAGCAGCTAAGATATCATCAGTTATATTTAGCAAAGCCGTAACACAACCATGAGATGGTCTAAACCCTGACTGAGAAATTGGAAGGATATTATAATTACTTAAATATTGACGTAACTGTTTAATTATAATTTTTTCTAAAAGCTTTGAAAATGCCGGCAGTATACTGATAAGTTGTAAATCTGTATAGGCTGCAGCATTATTTACTTTGGGGAAAGGAATCACAATTGCATTTTTCCAACATTTTGGAAAAACATAAACAGCAGTTCAGTATATGAGTAATAAACGGTAATATGTATGGACAACACAGTTTAATCATATTGATGGTTATACCGTCTATACCCCCTGCATTACTTTTTACACTTCTAATTAAATTTTGTACTTCCTCAACGTCAACAGTCGTGAAAGAAAGTTTTTCTGATGTAAGTTCGTTATTACGATAAAAATCTAGAAGCATTTGATCAGGAGTGCTGTGAGGTATAGAGTCTACAGAAAAATCATTTACTTCTTGTACATTACTGAGTGTTTCCGGAATAGAATTTTGTTTTTTAGTGTTTATATTTATTAAATTTAGCTCCTTCCAAATAGCATTTGTGCCTCCAATCCCAACTTTATGCTCGAAGTAAGCTTTCTTTTCATTTTGAATTGCAAGATTGGTAAAATTCCGCAAACTTTTATAATATTCCCAGTGCTCAGGGTTCTTAGATTGTTTATATTTTGATTTTGCCTTATTTTTAAGATTTATCAGTAACTTAACATTATCAGTAAACCAAGGTGCTGGTTTGTTCTTCATTTTAACGGTTATCCAGGGGGCATGCAAGTCAAAAATTGATGTAATATAATAATTTAAAATGTTTAATTTAGCATCAATATCCCGCTCATAAAACAATTGATGTAG
Source organism: Agriotes lineatus (assembly GCA_940337035.1). NCBI lineage: Eukaryota > Metazoa > Arthropoda > Insecta > Coleoptera > Elateridae > Agriotes > Agriotes lineatus. The sequence goes on along the minus strand of OW679196.1, from coordinate 7,717,578 downwards.
AGGTAACTTCTGTAGGTCACAGTAAGTCATTAAAATTAAAATATTTAAAATTCCGAAATGTGCGTATAATAGGACTTAGTTTGACGAACTCACCAGTTGATATTTTGCAAAAAACTGTCTCATGATCGGATAACTCATTTTCACACACCCCTGTTTTAATAATGGAGCTGGTATCCGATGTAATTATGAGATCTATCAAAGTACTGCTATTTCCAGATATTCGAGTAGGCTCTGTAATAATTTGTTTTAAACATAATGTATTTAACATATAATTTAAGTATTGCGTAACCGAACCAGAAAAATCCAACACGTTTATATTAAAATCACCCAAACAAATAACCCTATCTGAAGCCTGAGTATACAAACAAATGGATTCTTCAACCTCATCTACAAAAACTTTATAATTAAATTGAGGTGGTTTATACACAACCCCGAAAACATAACTTTCATTATTGATTTTTAATGACAGCCACAATTGCTCAATATTATCATTTGTTTGAATAATTTTTACATTCAAGTGATTCTTTACATAAATTGCAACTCCACCCCCTCGAGCGTCTCGATCTTTCCGGAAAATGTTATATTTCGAATGAGAAAGGGTAATATCAGATTTTAACCAAGTTTCTGATAATGCTAAAATATCATATCCCTTTTGTTCAAGTAAATAGTTTATGTCACCGATTTTCGGCAAAAGTGACCTAATATTAATATGTGCCACACACAAACAATTGCCCACCAATTCACCATTCATTAAAATAAATTGCCTTATTTAGAAAAAAAACTAAATTGTAAACAAATACCAAATATATAAATATTAACCATCAGTTAAACTAAAAATTCTGCTATCAGCAACAACATGCAAAGCGTGCTAGTATCACTGCTCCACATTATCACTGCTGCACATAACTTTTTTATATTTTAGGAATTTAAAATATTAAATATTTTGCAAATGTTTATATGACATGACTTTTTTAATCCCCGAGTCCGTTTTAACAAAAATGTTTCCATCGGCGGTCCATACCTTGTTCATTCCAAATCTTTCAACGGCGCTTTTCAACCATGCCACTCGTCGTTTCGTGAGATCTTCCCGAATAACCACAGGAGAGTTTTTTAATTTCTTCTTATTACTATATATAAGTTTTTTAATCCTGCGGGACACACATTTTATAATAATTGGACGGTGAGTTCCCTCTTTCGAGCCAAGGCGATGGCAGATGTCGATATTATTTTCGGCAAGATTAATACCTAACTTTTCGTGGCATAAATTGCGCACTACTTCACTGGTATTTTCATTCGGTTTTTGCGAAACGCCGAATATTCTTAAACTATTTACACGGCTGTATTGTTCATGTGCGTCCATTGTATCTTCCGTTTCGGCTTTCAGTTTTTCGAGTTGCATTTCCAAAGATGAGATTTTGTGCTCGTACTTTTCCACTATTTTAGCAACCTCGGTTTACAGGGAAGCGTTGATGATCGAAGTAAGCTTCTTCGGAATCTAACAGTTTTTCAACTACCCTCTCTGCAATCGCTTCGACATCAATAGCTTCACCGCTTCTAGTAACAGGCATGTTGTAACGCACTTATATTAGGAGAATCACAATATTTATAAAATTTAGCAGCAGCTGGCACACCACGTCTACTCAACGCAACGTCCCATCAACAAATTTAGCAGCCAATTTTCTGTATGCAACAATGCTTAATATTTTCATAAATTTACAAGTAAATTTTGCATACAATTTAGCGTCGTTACATACAAATGTGTAGAAACCTCGGTCATGGCTGTGTTGTTCATAACTACAGTCGAAGATGCACTCGTACAGTCAGCGTTAGTTTTAATTTGCGATACTTCAAAGTGACCCTGCAGAAGAGAGAAGCAATAAGATTGTAACGCTAATACCTTGCTTTTTTGTACTACAATTATCTGATGCACAGTAGACCATTTAACAGAATTAATACTTGTAGCAACTGCTAGAAGAAACGAAACGCGACGCATAAAAATTTGCAGAAATATAGGTTATGTTGTTATGTAAGATGTAACGGACACGCCTTTTTAGGGTTTGAGTACGGCTTACGTTGTAGGAGCGTTCAATAAGCAGATATGAAAATTAACCAAAGTGGACTTGCCTTCGAAGCTGAGTCAATAGTTTTAAAAAACACAAGAAATATGCAGAATAAATAATTGTTTTCTGTGATAATATCGCTATTAAAAGTTAAGGGAAGTTTGTTTACAAAAACCCGAAAATAGAAATAAACGAATGCAACCGTGGTACTTTTAGTTGTGTAAACACGGCTTTTAGTCTTCTGCATTATTATAAGTGATTAAAACTTCGATGCAAAATGGATAGGAAGTGGTGCCTCCATCAACTGGCCAGCAATATCGTCAGATCTCTCTACTTTATATTTTTGTTGTGTGGGGTTTTCTCAAACAACAAGTTTATGTTACTTGTCCACAAGATCTAAATGATCTTAAAAATCATATTTGTAGGGCCTGTGGCCAAATAACAACACAATACATGTTGCAGAAAGTGAGAAGAAACTTAACAAGCAGATTTCGAGAATGTATTGCAAACAATGGAGGTAACTTTGAACAAACACGCTAGATATTATGAACTGCAATTTACTTATTAATTTATTGTTAACTTACTTTCTTCATGTTGTTATGCTGTATTATTGTTGAATAGCATATGTTGTCAAGACAGTTTTAAGGAACATTGTTCAACTGGAAGCTTATATTTTCATTTGTTTCACCGCCTTCTTTTTCGAATACAGCACTAATCTACATAAGCGTGTATTTGTTACTTAATTATCAACTTGTGCTTTTAATTGATTAGATAACTAGGACATATGATATATCGTTGTAAAGAGAATTGTTTACAGTTTTAGAATATTAATAAAATTGGGTATGTTTCATTTAACATTTTGAATGTATTTGCTACATCTAATACATTTGATGCTGAATTGTTTTTTGGCTATGGCTGATAATAGAAAATTAAATGTAGAACAACTTCTTTTCTATAACATTTTGTCATATCTCTAACAATAGCCGAGATATCTGCTGTGACAGCTAAAATCAAACAGACTGTATACCGCAGACATATTGATTGTTTCTTACGCAATAATTTTTAGCAAGTTACAATGTTACATCCTACACAGTCTACACTACACAAGACACAACATGCAAGTATCATCTACAAACATACGCGTCTGCTCGTGCACAACACTAGCTGTTATCTGACTAGTCGCGGGTAATCATAAATTATAATTATATTGCTCTAGTAATTTCCTATTGCCATTTGCTTAACAAGGAACTTAATAAGGCATTATCTAATTTTTTGCATTCAGGCCATTTAATTACCACGAGTAGTTTCCATTACCACAAGTAATTCAAATACTTTTAAAGTAATTTAAATACTTTGGAGTAATTTAATTACGCAAAACTAATTGAGTAATTAAATGTAGTAGTTATTTAACTACTTTCAAAAGTAATTGTCAAGTACTTTTTAGCATATTTTAGCAATTACCAATTAAAATTACTGTATTTTGAAAAGTAATTCAATTCCAAGACAAATGAACAAAAAGTAATTGTATTGGTAATTTAATTACGAATTTCGAATTCAATATGACTTGAAATAATTATTTTTTTTATTACCACTTTTTGTTGACACATTACCCCTAATATTTGATTTGAGTTTGTTTTTGATGCGATATTTACTAAGTAATTTACTTTAAAAAATGTTTTTTTGGGCTACTCGATAAAGATAAATAAATTTCAATAATGCCAAAAATTAACTTGTACAACTGCATTCGATAATATAAAAAATAATGCTACTGCAGGATCCGTTGGAAATCTTTTTTATTAATTAGAGTAAAGCAAACAGTCTCTAAATTTCTTCCTAAAGCTATTCAGCAATTTAACTTTAGAAAATGGCCCTCATAACTATTGCGTCTACAATAAAAAAATCTGTAATCGTTTATCAAATGAAAGGAAATTTCGTGTTCTTATCTTCATCGAAGGTAAAATATACCACTAAAAACTCCAAAATGTGATTTTAAATCTACTGTTGTTTATCAAATCAAGGTGAGACTACGATATCTCATAAAATCTCGACTTCTCGACCTCCTTTTTGACCTCACCTCACATTACACCTGTTATCCGGTGCTTTCATCTCTATTCTGTTATCGTCCGCACTGAGCTTTGAAATATTGAGGACGATAACTTTATAGAGTTGCTGGGAGGCACGCTATAAAATGTGAATCCTCAGGCGATTTAGATCCTGGTTCCACACTACGTGCATACTTATTTTGGTTTTTTCCAATTGGAAGCCAATGGTACGTTGTAGTATACTGAAACATGAGACTCCAGATATGTGCAAATCTTATATTTGCAATCACTTTATAGTATTTTGTTTTTTATTATTTTTCTTGAGAGACAAGTAACACGTTAAAAGCTTCTAAGAATTTTCAGTTGTGGCACTACTGACGCGATACGTAAGTATAGTATCTCATTTTCATTGTTCGGAAAGCCAGCTTATAGCAGTGTATTTTTAAAAAACAAGTATTAATTTAACGGATTTTTTATATTTTGCAAGTTATCCATAAAGTACATAATTGAAAATCAAACAATCTTTCCAGGCCCTTAATATGAACAGGCTGTCCAGAATATCTTCTTTTTTCCGTCATCATCACATACTTCAGCTCCCAATTTAATTAAAAACTGATTCCGCGAAAGCCTCCAGTAAATTAACTTCCATTCAAAACCAATCAATTTCTTTACGAGTGTTAAAACATCTGATTGTAAGACTACGCATGGTCGCATTACAGCAAAAGTTCATGTATTTTCAAAGGGCATTTTCATTTCTGATGCTTTTCGCATATTTTTCACACTCAGGATTCCAGAACAACCAACATGAAAAGTTTGTAAACACTCGTCAGTCTTGTAATTCCAGTTAAAAATTAAATCTGCTATTTTATTATAAAGAAAAGTTAAAAGTCGCCCTTCTGAAAATTTTGAAGTGATACTTTGGGTATGTTTGTTTTTACATCTACAAAAAAGCGCTTAGTGCTTATAACTATAACAATGTATGTGTATTCAATGACATATTTGGTGAATAAATAATCCTGATAGGTTATGTCCGTCCCGTCTCATATTTACATCTATCTGGCGTGACATACTTTACTCAAATTTTTGACTTTCCTCTACGGCCAAAGCGATTGCTGTCTTTACAAAAGTTTGATCTGAAAGTATTTTGTAACTGTGGTCTCATTGTGTATGAATTAGTCGGCCTATTTATTAGTTGTAGTTTCATGAGACCTTTTATATAACTTTGGGTTAACTCCAAAATTTCTAAATTTGTAAAAATTGTGAAGGTCCAAAGCAATACTTTGCCAGGCTGTGCCGATGTAAAATACAAATACGTTTTCACCGCAATTGTATAGTTTTATGATATATTATTTTTATAATTACAAGCATTTTTATGGCCCAGGGAAATGGGACAATGATATCTAAAGTACACATGGAAGCTAAGATACGCAATGTAACTGTTTAAGTGTTGTACCTGACATAAAGAAACACGTCATACCAACACACCTTTAAACTATCGATTGATAGCGTGTTTTATGTGGCATAAACATTAAAATGTACACATTCACGCATTAACTCAAGCAAAACATCTCACCCGTGTGCATGCATTTGTCATGTAAATAAAATGTTGTTTCCTGAATTTCACTCAACAAACAGTCCTTTGATATTCTGCCATTGTAGCACCTGAAGTAATTACGCCTCATCTCTAATTTTGCATATCCACACGCTCTTTGTCAAAAGCTGCAACTCCTAATCCGTTTCTTGCAAATTACACTTTCCTTGATTTCTCACTTGAAATAACTGCATTTAGAATTGCAATTATTGACTCTGCGATCCATTTTCGTTTTAATAATACCAAACTTCCATTGAAATTAATTTTAATTCAAAGGTAGTTCGATCATGAATAACAATTGAAAAAGCGAACACGTGTGATGGCCAGGAAGTTGGATGTAAACTGCAGTTTCAAGGTCTCTCGATAAAGGTTAGCATTATCGCGGGTTTACATGCACTTTTAATTAATTAACCGTTCTCGTGTTCATGTTCAACTTGTGCATGTTCGGGAATAAATCTTTATAGAACTACTTTGTACTAGCTTTGTCCAATTAGAATTTTGCAGATAATGATTCTTGGTAAATATAGCAAGGATCGAGATTAAGCAGGTAGGGTGCAAATCAATTCTTTTTTTGTAATAAACTTCATGTATGCATACATGTTCGAAAGGGACAATAAGCGTCTTATTCTGCATTTGGGATATCAACTTCATTTATGATGTAGCTTGTGTGTAGTCTTGTTACTCATAAATTAGTCTTTGTATAAGAGCCTATTAAACTCACAAAAAAATTCGCGTATCTAAGGATTCGAACCCATGTCTTGCATGTTGTCAGCTTAGCGTTTAACGAGTATGTGACATGCGCAGAGCCGGGCGCCAGCCCGATGGGCTGGTGGTCGTGGGTGCCTGTGGTCTGCTGGTTAACCACGACCACGTAGTTATTAACATATTACTATTTCTTGAAGAATGAGACAATTGTTTTGGCAACGTTCAGAAGAATTTGTATGCATACTTCTCTCTCAAAGTATCTGCAAATATCAGGTATGGATTTCTTGCAAGCATACCACATGGTCTAGTACACTTTACTATCTCTGAAGAAATTTTACTAGAATTTCATAAAATTGCTGAAGAGACTGAAGAGTTTATAAATAAAGCAAATGAGCAATTCTTTGAAAATGAAATTCCGCCAGACGTTGTCGTTAAAAAAAAGAATATGAAAGAAAAACGATTTCACGACGAAAGTTGCGATGACAAAGCACCACAACATCCAGCTGTAAATAAAATAACAAATTTAGAATATAGATTTTTTATGTCACTATGGACAAAGTTGTCAGTATCTTAAGGGTCTAAATTTGCATTTCACACGAAGTTGTTTCAGGACTTTGAATGCTTTCACCCGTCGAGTTTCTCTTTCCTTCCAAACTCGTTGACATATTTTCCACAAAAAACTCACCAAGTTTTATCCTGAATTGGCGGAAGATAATCTACCAATGGAACTTTTAAACTTTGGTTCCAAGTGGAATAAGTTTCTAGCAGCCTTACCAAAGAACAAATTGAACAGGATGATTATGAAGCAGAAAACCGCACTGTTGATCACAACTTCTGGAAAAATGTATAGTTTGTTGCTACTAATTCTGAAGAAATATAATTTATATGCTGAAGCAGACCCTGATCTAGAAAAAGCATATTAGTTATTTATGAACCAAGTTGCAAAATGAGGTTTTTTTCACGAGACGCTTTGCTCATTGGAAAATTACGTGGAGTAAAGAAATACTAACTTTTACAATGTATTGCAATTTTTTTTTTTGGATTTTATAATAAATATAAAATTTTAAATATATTATATTGTTTAGATAGGTTTCGATAGGAACATTCAAATTTACGGCAATGCGTGAAAAAAGTATGTCATTTTGACATTAACAACTAAAAAATTGCGTAATTGATCACGTTATACCCTATCTTTGACGGCGTACTATGTTGCTTTACGGCACTAGGGCCATAATGTTTATTTATGTATCAAGAGCATGGATGGTTGTGCTCGAGTAATACCCGTGGTGCATATTAAATTTGATTTTCTATTTTGAATACGTAAATAAATTGACAAGCTTAAAAGGCATTCTATACCTCGTATCACAGATATAAATAACAAATATTACATCATTGGAAAATAGAGTACCTACTTTATGGCCAGCTAAACGACACTAAACGGGTCGTAATAGCTATTTATTTAACAAGTTGCAAAATGTAGGTGTTTTTTACGAGTTCTAAATGTTGTAAATTACGACGAGAGAAAAAACACTAATTTTGCATTGCATTGCATACAAAATGTTTTAGAATTCCCTAATCAAAAAAAAATTTACTAATGGCAACCTTAAAAAACTAGTTGTTTTCACTAACAAAAAATATGTAATTTTGACATTAATAATGAGTAAAACACTGCTGCAGCCTGGACTTCGGCCAACTTTGTCGGGCTAGTCTCTCTCCGCAAGGCTACAAAAGATGACAGCTTAGCTGTCGAAATACGTATTTAGCGATTGTTAAATGTTTGTGGGGTAAGGGGTTTTCAACAAATTGCATTAATAACGACAACTAATTAGTTGAAATATTTGTACAGGATTGAAAAAAGTACTTTATCTACTTTGCGTTCGTACTGATGCTATTACGATAATCGTTTGCATATCGTAATAGACAAAAAACGATGCTATAATAAAAATACTAAAATCAGAGTAATTAATTCTTTTAATGTTGGCAACCATAGGTACTTCGCTCGGTGTACATATCGAACTGTCAATAGCCGCCTTTATGGCACCTCACAAATGTTGCCAACTTACTCCTTTAGGGCCCTCCTCGCTTCGCTCGTCCTACCCTAAACCCGTGCGTGCTACAAAATGCTTCTTATGAAATTCGTATCATAATATACTATTACGACCGGCTTAGTGTCTTGTTTGTCAGTTTGACAAGCAATGACATCGTAGGTGGCCAACCACCATTTATAAAAATTATAAATCTTGTTTTAATAAAACTGTGAATACTCCGGCCTGTAAATAAAATGCTGTATCCACCTCGTGCATAACTAGGGTTTATTGCCCGTGTTTTCTCGGCGCGGGTCATAAACCTCTTCTTACGCTTTTGATAGATAAATAGCTATTTTCTATTAGTGAAAAAGATTTCATTTTGACGTTACATTTTAGTACACGATTGCAAAAAATATTTAAAACACTTTCTATTACACAATTTGCATATGAAAGATCCTTTTCTAAAGTAACATTTATTTAAATAGAGCATGTAGCTACTCATTTGCTGACTTTCATGTTAATGTCTTCCGAAAAGGACGTTCGAGTGTCTATTGAAAATGGTGATATTTTCTCTAAACTGACATATAAGTGTAAAAACATGAAAAAGGTACTTGTAATTTGATATTCTACTTTAATCTTAATAGTATATTGGTTTCTTTATTACTTTATGCATAGTTACACCAATGTGCAGTACGATTTTACTAAGCTTTTTATGTTTTTTTAAAAATATTTTTTGTATTATCTGAATAATGTTTTTGGAGTATATATTTTCTTTTAAAAAGAAATATTTTTATGTGTAATAATTGGGTTTGTTTGCCTTACAAAAAGAGCCATTTTTATAAGGGGCCGTTTTGGTGTAATTCTCCCGGGCCGTTTAAAACACCCAGTCCGACCCTGGACATGCGCAGGGCGTTACAGTAAGCTCCCTGTATTAAATATTAAGTAAAAGTTGTTTTCTAGAGTTAATAAAGTAAATACTGCATTACAGGTTAACTGTGTGAGGGTTGGTACAATCGCGGAATTAAAAATCCGGGCATTTAAAATGATTCAGTGTATATCTTACTTTACTTTACTTATCACGTTACCTGGTGAAATTAGTCAAAGTCAAAATAATTACTCGTATATGACAGCATGCCTCATTGCTTAACTGTCAATTACTAACCTAAAAACGCAAAGCCCAATTTACATTACCCAAAAATTGCAAAAATCCTCTACAAGACTCCCCTGGATTTTTAATTCCGCGACTGTACATTTTATGTGTGTACATTTTGTCACATTGCATTTGCATTTGCCCCAACTAACCAGGCGAAAAGACAAAGTCAACCCCAATCGAAAATACAGTCGTAAACGCTCGAAAAGGGAAAGTCCTTAGTTTGAATCATTTGTATGATTTGTATTTCCTGAAAACAAGCTAAATCTGCGAGTTACTAAATTGATATTCGGTATTCCATGCGTAATTGTTCGCTAATAGCGTGAAAATTTGTAGCATTCCAAAGTCGAACTACTAAAATATAATAAATCTGAACGATCGCAAAACCTGATAGTTTGACAACTTAAAGTACTTGGGAGAAATACAGGTTGCATAATCTTCATCTAGTTCTTTTTGATTTCAAATAGATAGCTAATTTCGGAATTTTCAAATTAAAAATAGAAGAGGAAACCACTTCCTGTTTTGTATAAAAAACAGATTGGATTTTATTAGCGTTCCGCAGCAAATAAATTAGAAGCTGATTCCCAGCTTAAAATGATACAAAAGTAATGATTTTTTAGGTAAATAGAATTAATTCATTGGGCAAGTTCTTAATAGAAAAATCTGGTGTGATACACTCATACAACTTCCTTTTACAGTAATTTTATAATTCGCCAAAAATTTGATTTTTAATTTTTAAGCATTTGTCAAAAATTTGCAAAAACTACAAATTCTACAAAAACGGTAGAAAATAAAGCGTTAGTTAAAGAGACAAATTTTCTCTAGAATTTTAAGCTGAATTCAAAAATGTAATAATATACCGGATGTTCTATTTAAAATAAAAAATCGTTAAAGCCGTTTTTCAAAAAATCGAAAAAAACTGAAAAATCACAGAAGTAAACACCTACTTCCGGTTACGCGATTTTTTCAAAAGCTTGCTGTCTCATCTACATAGTACATAAAACTTATATATGAGGTTTCAACGCCATACCTCTTTTCGTTTTTTAGATATTCTCTTCATAGACAGACACACAGACACATAGACAGACAGACAGACCAATAAACAAAAACATGTTTTTTGGGTTCAGGGGACTCTAAAACGTGAAGATCTGTTGAAAACTCAATTTCGAACTTTTGGGGTGAAACCAATACTTCCTTTATCATAAAAGGAAGTAAAAAGCAGTTACGAATTCACTTGTAGGTAATACATTGGGCGATCCGTACATCTCTTAATAGAAAGTGTCTTTGGTTTAGCTGTTTGCTTCCCCTGTTATTCTTTGCTATCTTTTAGCACGGGACGTCATGATTCAGTGGGATAGAGTCGCCCGGAGTCTCGAGGAAACCTTTTTGGAGGGCCTAACAGAAATAGAAGACAATGTTAGATCATCATTAATTCTCGTTTAAGAGCTCCTCATCCAAAAAGCCGCATCATTAGTTTGGCGATGCGGTTGTTTCCTGTTAAGTAGAGTTCAACTCGATGGGCAAGGCAACAGTTCCGGGCAGCATAAGATCGCCTCCTTTTTAGTTAAGTTAGTCCTAAACCGCAGGAAAATTATATAAACTATTCAGTTCATTCATAACCAAAAATATGTCAAGTTACAAGTTTAAAATGTACATATGAAATTCAATCTACAGTCAATAACTTCATAATAATGTAATAAGAAGATTTAATTACCTTTTGTGTAACAAGGCACCAGGTTATATTTGTAAATGTCATTTAGGGTTTAATGTTACACCGCAGGCATCTGCCAAATAATGGGCATTTCTTATACTTTAGAAATGTGAATTGAGTTAGCCGATAAATCATTTAACAGCCTTCATTAAAGATAGAAATAGGTTAATAGGATATAGAGAGCTCTTTAGATTTATCTTACCTAACGATGCCGAATTTCCGAAAAAGAAAAAAAACATTTCTATAAAACTCATGATTGATTAATCAATGTAAATCAAACTTATATGAACTTTAATTCGATATTTTCGTATAAAGTATCATATACAACCTGCCATAATAGATAAACCTTTTATTATATTAAACTCATAATTAACCATTAACATGACCCATGAATTATACGATTGAATGTATACATTAATATTATAGAAAAAAATAACAATTTAATAAAGCTGCTGGCACCCAATACTTCTTTCTTAGTGAACCTAAAACTTTTATGCTAAAGTGATGTAAACAAAAATCCCACATTTGTCGTACCCATATTGCAGCCGAGGATTGAGGTAGTCGGACTTATGTGAGCCATGTTACAATAGTTGGTTTAAATTCTTTTTCAACCTAGTACGCATGTAGCTATTCATAATTCATAATGATAAATCGAGAATAATTTTTTAATAGACTCTTACTCATAGGACTGTCGGCACGTAGACTATACTCTATTTGGGCGTGAATCAGAGTATTAATAAGGTAAGTAACGTTTGCGTATTAGATCTTCAATCCTGATAAGCTATCATTCTAATACCGTTCAGTGATGAATTACAGTTATTAACCTTTTGCTCATGAGATTTTTTAAATATTTTTTGTCAAAGATTTAGTGTGAACAATTAATGTCTAAAATTTATTGTGAAGTGGAACTATATAATTTTAATGCTGGGGTGCAGGTGATCCTGTTTTTGTTAAATTCAAGTCTTTCCAAATGAGAATGTGATAGCATTTGCATAAGTAAATTCTGAGGTAAATCCAGACATCTTAGCAAAATATTTTTATTAGCGATGGGCTTATTCGAATAAAAAATAACCGGTTATCCGGTTATTGAAATAACCTGTGTAACTCGGTTTTCGTTCCAAGTATTCGGATGAAAAATAACCTCATCCTGATACGTACTACGTGCCGCGTCTCAGCGACCTGCGAGTGATCGAAATTCTGTAAATAATACGGCATTCATAACTCATACAACCTTTTCTACGTATGTACTTGATTGACCCAAGTGAGGCCGCGGATGCTTGTTGATATTATTAGGACATTTGATACTCCCAGTCGACGAGTTAAATTTATGAGGCCGTTCCTATTAAAGATAACGTTCTGCTGAGTATGAGATTTGCGGAAGGTTGGTATTAATTTATAACGACGTAAATTTTTGCTTCGAAACGCGGTTGATTATGCCTAATAAGGGATAAACAGAAAGCGAAATAAGATTTTCCAATACCGTAAAAGATTTATATTTAATTTTTAATAACGGAGCAGTCGGGACAAGAAGTGGATTTCGATGTTGAAAATTTTAAGTGTGCGTCCTTAGAACCGAGAAAGGCTGAACGTAGATAAATGATGGATTCTAAAATATACCGGTATGATGTGCAAGTGAAAAGGGAAGGGTGACTACTAGAGAATTTTAGGAACTAAAAATATATTCAATAGATACTTTGTATTCGCATATTTATAATTTCTTTATGATTAGTATTGATATAGCTATTCTCAATGGTTTAAACTCCTTAGAAATCAAATAAAAATCATTTCTACAATTATTATAATTAACGATTAACTGAGTTCCTCTGCTATCTGCAAGTTACGATGCCGATTCAGATGACGGTGAACCGCCAACCGGCAAACCGGCTGACTTAATCGAAACTAATCGAGAGCCAAAATTGATTCGAATGATTATTCAAATAATCAATCGGTTATTAATATGATTCGAATGCAAATAATTCGGTTATGAAAATTGTCCGGTTATGCCCATCACTAATTTTTATAGCATTGATGTTTATACACGTACAAGTGTAGTACAAGGCAATCTAATAAATAAAGTTCATTAAAGTTCCACCCAGAACTATATAGATTTATAGCTATGAGGAAGAGAAGTTGGCCTAAAGTTGAACCTTGGGGAACACCATTTTCTGTAGTTCGTATTTCGAATTCTAACCATTAACTTCCTTTCACTCTTAAATTAATGATTTTTCTACTGAATTACCCATTTAGATAGAGTATTCACGATCTGGAATGTCGATGTTTTGTCTAAAAATGAAATTAAGTAGCATACAACTGTTCCTTTTCATAAAAGCGTTTCTTAAAAGAATTTGACTATGCAGTTACTAACTATTAATCTTTCTTTGAAGTTCGAAGCTCAGTTTAGTCGTCTTTGATGTTGCTGCAACGCCTTTGGCTACAGTTCATGTTACTACCATTGTCAAGAAAGTAGATAAGCAAGGCAAAATAAAAAAATCGAGCATCGCTTTGCCTGCCGACTGTTTTGTTTTGAACTTCTCTGTAGGTGAAGAGTGGGAATGCCGCCACCCCTTATTGACAAGACAAATGCTCATTTTATCCTATTTGTGGTAAATGCAAAATGTCATGCCAATGTCAACAAATTTCTCGCCAATCGTTACAGTTTTACCTCCTCTTTTGACAGTAACTCATCTATCTTTCATTACTAACTTCTCCACTTTGGCCACGTTTCTGTGCCGTTACAGATCTTCTACTCATTGCATTGTCCTCAAGTATTTTTCTGCCACGCTTAAACTTATTTGCTCGTTTAGGAATAAGCGATTTTGAAGAGAAAACTAATAAACTGTTTTCAACTTTGTAGCTATTTCAGTATAAAATGAACGCCTTTTCTAATTAAGAATTTAACCACTGTCCCGTGTCCAATTTCTCCGTTTCCAGACGTTATCGCAACACACTCTACTAAATCGATTATAAAGTTAACGTTTAAATGAATCGGAACGAAACTTTTGAAACTGACTTAGAACAAGATACTAAATGACAACCAACAATTGTTTTTCAAGACATATAAGTTCGAGAGTTGCAAATGATCTTTTCTAAAATTTTCAATACGACAGATGGCATCGAACTGTTGGGATAATTTTTACGTCGATCTTGCTTGTAAATTGGTATAATAACATCAATTCCTCTTATATGAGGAAGAATCGAGAATGCTACATACTGTTATTCAGTTTAAGCAGTTCATTTCTAAATTCTGATGTTCATGCAGTTAAAATTCAAAATGGTGGTATAATTCGTTTCTTTCTGCTATAATATTATATTTTTAACTGTAAAACTACTTAAAGGAATCCTATAGAATCTTTGCGATGTCCTCTGAAGAAGTAACTGTAGTGTTTTTTAAAAGTAAAGCAGTAATTGAAAAATTTAAATAAATAAGACTTATTAATTTTGTGTACTTTTCATTTCATTAGCAGATTTATAACTTAATAGATTTTATGTGCTTCTTCCAAGAACTGTTTTTGGGTTGTCTTGATGACATTCCGTACTTTATATAGCAACAAATTTTCTTGACTTTGGTTACATATCCATTTGTTTACACTTTATATTGTTCGTTCCACCTAGAAGCTGCATATTTTTATTGTATGTTACATGCTCTAGGAATGAACACGTTAGCTGTGATAACGGCACTACTCAGATTTTGTATATTAGAATCAGTGTCGATGAATTTACCTTTTTTAAATTTATTCGTATGGAAATACATTCGAGTCGGCCTAAAATTAATGATTTTTTTATCTGGATATTTTTAAACTGATTTCCGTTAGTCTTGAATGCCATAAATATTGGGCAAAGAAAACAGGTCATAGTTTGTCCTGCGCTATTTTTATAATCTTAGATATGGTGATTGTACGAAATGCCCAATTCTGCAAAACAGATGCTTGCATTTAATAAAATTATATTAGCCTTTACCACGTGGAACTTTAGACTGCCAAATTTCTAAATTGTAATATACAAGAAACATGTGAATATAAATTGGACAAGAAAAATTACTTAACTTCTACTCGATCCAGGTACATTTTCTACAATGGTATCTATTAATGTCCTAAATAGATGTTTCCTTCCCAATTTCCAATTCGGAAGGTAGATTTTATAGTAATGTAGAACCATTTTGTTTCTTGACAGGAGATGGAACTTCTTGTTGCAATAAGATGTAACGGGGGATGGCCAGGCCTCACTACCCCTTGAAAGACAATCTTCGCCTACGTTTTCCGTTACAAATGAACATACTTCGAGGGTTTAAAGTATATTAATTTTAGTGGTAAATTCAGAGAGCCTTATATATAATTAAATGTGTGTCGTGTTTTTACAACCTACTATTAACATAAACTAAAAACACGACAACATGCACTTAATGTAGTGTAATATTGGTCGCAATCTGACCCAGTGCACTTCGTATAACGCAAAGGTTGGCAAAATGCTTCCTATACTAATTTGTAACTTGACACAGAATTATTTAGTACGCACTAGTTTTTGTAGCCTAATTACACGCACTTTTGTGTTTATATTATTTCACACCTTTTTTTATTAAACTGTTTGGTCAATGTTGAAACATAAGTTTTAACAATAGATGTAAAAAAGTTGTAGACATTAATCTGGTAAAATAAGCTTTCGGGCACTTTTTCCCGTTTTTCTTAAAATTTTACGGAGGTAAGTGTATTAGACAGAATGAGCACAAGACTTGGATAACTTGTTATTTGAAAACGAATGTTGTTCGCTGCGCTTGTGTTGCAATTAAAAACTAAATTTAAATACCACTAAACAACTTTATTTGAAATATTTTTCGATAGAATCAATATTTACTTAGATATATAGCATATTCCACACTGTTTGGACGCCATGTATTTCTACAACTGACTATATTATTAAATAACGCATTTGGATTATAAACTGGAGTAATAAAGTAGCAATCTCTATGCAATAGTTGTAGTCCAATCCCCTAGACAGTTTGTATCCATTTTCAACTAAAAACTTCATGTATGGATTACTTTAGGAACTTAATTTAATTTTCCAGTATTTAATCTCGGGTATACTTGAAAATTAGAAACGTGAGCTGACTGTAAACCCGAAGTTGGGACAAACAATGATAAAACAATTTTAAAACTGCTGCAGCTGATATCATCAGCCAACTTCGACTCCTAAAATAATTAGTAGCAAGTCCGGGAACTAAGTCGGAACTGCAGCGCAACAAACTTAATTAACACTTTCCCAGCAGCCAATGGACCTTCATTTTCTGGCATCTGTTGTTCTAAAGAGGTTCTCAAAGTTTACATAAGCTCACGTTCAAGCCGAGACGGATGTGTGACCCTTTGTCACCAGGTATAATGAGGAAACTTTACGAGAAAGAACGTCGCGACGCAGAAAAAATGGAAATTAACAGCGGTTTCATGTTTGGCTCCTCTACGGCGCTGTTATTAACTTCGTAATTGAATAGGATGCGGCGTGAACCACTTACACAATTGCGTTTTTATTTGTCGTTCCGCTTACCTACTTTTCAGTTCCAGAGGGTCGATTTTCAAAATTTGCGAAAAGCTATCGTTAGTGCAAAAGTATTTGAAGCAAATTGGCTGTATGTTTTTACTAAGTAAAACTAGAGTTAATAAATTGACGGAAAATGAAATATTATTTCATTTACTACGGAATTTTATTCAAGTAATGTGCTATTTACGTGTAAGTAGTAAATAGTATAAGTTGCAGGGCATTTTTAGAATATCATCTCAAATAAATAGGAGAAAGATATATGAACGTGCCTGCAAAATTTATAAAAATCTAAAGAACCATCTAAATCTGTCTAATTTTTGTCACTTAACAGCAAAGCAGATTATAACTCCTTGTTGCAAAAAAAATCATATGCTCTTCCTTGAATGTTATGTTTTCTCATACTTTAAAACATGACGAAAATAAAAATTCGAGTTGATATAAAAATAAAAATTTGGCTCTGCAACAACAGCGCCTACGCAGATACATAAGTACTAAAAACTAAATTGGGCAAAATTGGAAGAAGCAATGGTACTTATTTTCCTCTATACATTTATGGCGTCAAAAATCTCCAGAAAATTTTGAAAAAGAATAAACAATAATTATTATTAATTATGTGCTTAATATTTAACGTAAAATAGAATGAAATTCAAATCGAGAACGAAAATAAAATCGAGTGATTATTTTACAGTGAACAAGTACAGTTTGTCCACCTTTCGTAAGTTTTGTAGGTTTGTTCTGTAACTATTTATTATAGTTAGAAAGAAACTAGACGCTATGTCTCGATCTATTTTGTTAGTATAGTTCGGGTAGCTTAAATACATTTTGTTATTTTCATATAAATTTGGTAGAATGGTGAGATAAAATACAGCAGAAATTCAAACAGAAAGGGATAGCATGAAAGAAGTATTTACAATCAAAACTTGACATAGCAAAACGTAGCATGGGAACGCGTTGTGGTAAAAATTAACAGAAGTTGCAATTTACCAATCTTCGTTAATGAATTGAAAATAATTTTTGCTAATTTTCAAGTCTGGCATAAAATTTCCAAAACCTGAAAAAATTACAAGGGATAGAACTTAAAAAAAAACTTTTAAAATTGTTCAAATCTGTATTATTATTGTTTATTATACGCCCCGCGAAACGTTACTGCGAAGGTATACTCGTCTACTGCATAGCAGATCTTTAATAAATATATAATTAATACGTACTACAGTTTTGAACCTTTTCAGCATCATGTACACTTTAATATTAATTTGCAATTAGATAAAGATGTTGAATTCGATGTTACACTCAAAATGCTGTATACAACTTTAGTAGATGTATTGCTTATGTGAGTCATTCTTATTATTACATTTATTAGCTATTTTAAAGGAGTTCTGAAAATTAGAAGCCATCCCATCGGCGGCTCCACATATAATTGTTCATAGTTTATTTTGTTTACTCATGAAACGTGCTTTAATAGCAAATATAAGAACTGGGGAGTAGATGCTTTTAATAGGAAGAACAGGGCAGTGTGAAAGAGGAACTAGATGTGATTAGACTTTTGAGTTGTTTAGTCGGATTTGTTATTTGGGGAGCTTTTACATTGTACAAACTAATAAATTTTGCATTTTCCCTACATATACATATGTACACAACGAATCATTGAAAATGAACAGGGCTATGCAACCAACATTATGGCCCCATGCAAAATTTCAGAAAATCGAGCTACTTTTATGCAACCGTGTGCATTAGATGAAGTACTTTTTGGATAACACGATTATAGTCGCCTTCTAAAAACATTGTTTCAAATGTGTAACATGTGTTGCATAACCCTGTTCATTTTCAATGATCGTGTGAGTATATGTATTTATTTATATTTTTAAAGTCCCCATCATTTTTTTCTACTACAATCGCGCATTAAGTTTTAGTACCAACTGCTGACAGAATAAGTGCAGCGCGGCAATGACTTTAACCCAAGCAATATTATTCATGTTACAACAAAATACAATCCGACGCGCCATTTACTATTTAATTGCAAATTTACAATTTCACACAGGGCTAGTGTAAAAAATTGCACATTTTCTTTACTTAAAAATTGAGAAAATAAGGTAATTTCCCCCTCACAATATTGAGTTTAAGGTTATTCTTTAAATTCTAACGTGTGTCCCATTTTGCATCCCCCAAATGCAACTGGGCCGCAAAACCCCCACATCCCGAATATCTACCAGTAGAAAGTCTCCAAACAGCGAATTTGACACAAATATTGATTTTTAGGTTTTTCTGATAATTATATCGTTTTCCTCACTTTGCAACCCGCAAATCCACCTAGGCCGCAAAATTCCCACATCCCGAATTCTTTTAAAAATACAATCAACCAATACAACGCCTCCAAACAGCAAATTTCACACAAATATTGATTTAAAGGTTTTTTTTTGCTAATTATCACTTTGTCACCATTTTGCAACCCCCAAATCCACCTGGGCCGCAAAATTCCCATATTTTGAATTCTCCTAAAAAATACAATCGGCCAGCAGAAAATCTCCAAACAGCGAATTTCACACAAATATTGATTTTGAGGTTTTTCCGATAATTACGTTTTTCCCATTTTTTAACCCCCAAATTCAACTGGACCGCAAAATTCCTACATCCAGATTTCTCTTAAAAAATACAATCGCCCAGTAGAAAGTTTTCAAACAGCGAATTTCACACAAATATTGATTTTAAGGTTTTTCTGATAATTATAACGTTTTTCAATTTTGCAACTCCCAAATCCACATGGGTCGCAAAATTGCCACACACCGAATTTTCTTACAAAATTCACACGACCCGTAGAAAGTCTCCAATTAGCTAATTTCACACAACTATTAAAAGTAAGGCTTTTCTTATAATTATAACAGTTTTCTCCATTTTGCAACCTTCCAATCCATCTAGGCCGCAAAATGGCCACATCTCGAATTTTATTACAAAATAGAAACACTAGTAAAAATCGGAAAAGAGATCATTTCAGAGAAATATTAATTTTAAGATTTTTCTGAAAATTATAACGTTCTTCCCATTTTGCAACCCCCAAATCCACATGGGTCGCATAACACCCACATTCCTAATTCTCTTAAAGTATACAAAATCTCCAAACGGAGAATTTCACACAAAAGTAAATTTTTAAGTTTTTTCTGATAATTATAACGTTTTCCCCTTTTTATAACCCCCAAATCCACCTTGGCTACAAGATTCCCACATTCCGAGTTCTCTGAAAAAAATACAATCGACCCGTATAAAGTCACCGAACAGCGAATTTCACACAAATTTTGATTTTAAGGTTTTTATGATAATTATAACGGTCCCCATTTTGCAACCTTCAAATCCGCCTGGGCTGCAAATTTCAGCGAATTTCTCACAAATATTAATTAAGGTTTTTCTGATAATTATAACGGTTTCCCCATTTTGCAACTCCCAAATCCACCTGGGTCGTAAAATGCCCACATGCCGAATTTTCTTAAAAAATAAAAACACTGGTAGAAACTCTCCAAACAGATCATTTCAGAGAAATATTAATTTTAAGATTTTTCTGAAAATTATAACGTTTTTCCCATTTTGCAACTCCCAAATCCACATGGGTCGCATAACACCCACATTCGTAATTCTCTTAAAGTATACAATTGACCAATAGAAAATCTCCAAACGGCGAATTTCACACAAATGTAAATTTTTAAGTTTTTTCTGATAATTATAACGTTTTCCCCTTTTTATAACCCCCAGATCCACCTTGGCTGCAAGATTCCCACATTCCGAGTTCTCTGAAAAAATACAATCGACCCGTATAAAGTCACCGAACAGTGAATTTCACACAAATTTTGATTTTAATGTTTTTATGATAATTATAACGGTCCCCATTTTGCAACCTTCAAATCCGCCTGGGCTGCAAATTTCACACATCCCAAATTTTCTTAAAAAATAGAATCGAACAGTAGAAAGTCTCTAAACAGCCAATTTCTCACAAATATTAATTAAGATTTTTCTGATAATTATAACGTTTTCCCCAGTTTGCAACCCCCAAATCCACCTGGGCTGCAAAATTCCCACATTCCGAATTATCTTAAAAAATACAATTGACCAGTAGAAAAGCTCCAAACAGCGAATTTCACACAAATATTAATTTTAAGGTTTTCTGATAATTATAACGTTTTCCCCATTTTGCAACCCCCAAATCCAACTGGACCGCCAAATTTCGACCTCCGAAATTCTCTTAAAAAATAAAATCGACCAGTCGAAAGTCTCCAAACAGCGCATTTCACACAAATATTAATTTTACAGTTTTTCTGATAATTATAACGATTTCCCCATTTTGCAACCCCTAAATCAACCTGAGTCGCAAAATCCTTAAAAACCCACAGATTCCTCCACATACTGCAAACAAAATTGGACATGTTTCCTTTCCCCATGTTTATGCGAACATCCAATTTGCTCCAAATGCACCTCAGCTTTCTACCCCCTGTAACTTCGCCCCCGTGCATCGCAGACCCCAAAAACAAGCCAGTACCATGAGCGTTGGTTCATCGTCTTTCCAACTAGCCCCAAATCACATTTGGATCTTTCAAAAAGGATGCTATGTAACAGCAACGAACGCTTTCGTGTGAAACAAATCGTTTTAACCCCCGTACTTTCGCCCCCTCGAAACTTACATTTTCACAACCGCTTCAGAAAGCTCGCCCTTGACGAGAGCTTCAAAATTACACGAACAACGTTCACCTGCAATATGTACAGCTTGCACAAATTCTTAAAAACTGTGCATTTTCCAAGCGTCACACAAATCGCTAAAAGAGCATCGTACTAGCGTCACATCTCCAATTCTTTAAACATTTTCAATGTTAAAAATTCCAAAAACAATACCAACGACAGAAAATAATTTTAAACTTCAGTTAAGAATTTCAGAGAAAAAGATGATAATAGAAACATAGCGGCACATGAAAATAAAATCCTGGATACCTGGAGCAAATACAATGAAGAGAAGTTTAAGGAGGAGAAAATTAGTTCAGAAAGAGAAAATAAGGGAGAACAAGCAATAACCAAAGAAGAAGTGACCGGAACAATAAACCCAATGAAAATAAGAAAAGCAGCAGGAAGAGGTGATGTCAACCCTGAAGTGGTTAACTACCGAGGAAGAGAAATGGGGGAATGGATTCAAAGAATATTCCAACAGGCATCGCATGAAGAAGATATACCAAAATAATGAAGGGGGGGGGGCGGATATCGCAGTACTATTGTACAACACAGGAAGTCCACATCAGTGCGACCACTACCGAGCTATATGTCTTTCGCGGAATATACAGGAAATATACTCATGAATAATAAATATTAGAGTATGATACCAAATCCAGAAAAAATGCAAGATACAAAATCAGCATATAGGAATAATAAGCAAACAAAACACGATACATATCTTGTCGGAAAAAGAATTACACGAAAGAAAATCACTGTATCTGTCATTTATAGACCTGCAAGCAGCTTTTTATACTGTATCCAAAGAGACCTTATGAAAAGACATGAAAGCAGCAAGAATGCCAACTAAATTGATAAAAGTTACAAAAATATACAATAGAATATCAGGAATAGTGAGTATAAAAGAAATGGTATGTAACAACTTCCACATAGAGAAGAAAATCAACCAAGGTGACACCGAGTCCTTTGCTAGTTATGGACCAAATTGTGAAAAAAGTAAAGACAAGTAAAACAAAGTTAAGACCTGGGAAGATAAAAAAGATAAGTCTTATATTTACAGATGACATCGTGCCGATGCTAGACAATACTGGAAGATTGAATAACAGTATACTAAGTACATAAATCAAAATTAATGCAAATGAAATGATGAGGAAGCCATGAATACTGCGTGTGAACCAAGTAGTAATCTTCTACGAATACTTGGGAATCACGATAAACAATAACGAAACCGAACATCAAAAATAATAATGGAATATCATCAAATTAATAGAACATTAACAAATAAAACAAGATGAAAAGGCGCAAACGCATTATCGATACTTCAACACAGTGTTGGGATGGAGTAGTTTATGCCATACTCATTGGTACGCCTGCTTCTTAAGACACATTAATTTAGTTTTCGTAATCTGTTAAAACGGTGCTTTCAGTGTGGGGCAGCAAACGTCTGTAATGTGATATTTCACATTTAAAGGTGACAAATGGAAATTGTATCCGAATTTTTCGATAAATAAAAAAATATATATTCAGTACCCAGTTTTGAACTCGTGACCTTAAGCTCAGCAGCGCAACTTTGTACTATTACACCACCGTGCTTCGTAGTAACGCGGCCCCTTAATGGCCATTACTGTTACCATAAATACAAATAGAAGAACACATACAAAGAAAAACTACTAATCTCGCCTACAATAGGAGTCGTAAGTAGACGAAGAAGAGATAATTAGAAACGTAGCAACAAGGGAGGAAGCCGGGGTCGGTAGCTCAGTGGTAAGCATCCTGACTACTGATCGCGAGCTCGATTCCCGATCCCGGTGAGGTTTTCAAAAATAAAAAAATTCAGATGAAAGCTTCTACAGAATGCCATCATTCGGAAGTGATATAAAGCCGTGGGTCCCATGTTACTACGATGTGTAGCATGTAAAAGATTCCTTGCTAGGGTTGGAACTCCTTAGTCTCGGCAAAATTCTAAGTAGGACTTTGACCATATGACCAAAGCAGTCGGTGTCTAAGGTACCTGGTACTCTGCATGCCTAGACCGTGTCCATTAACAAACAAACAAGAGAGGAATTAGCCGTAGAAACCGCTAGTAGTATCTAAGAAAAAAAGATACTCCGAAGGATGATAATGAAAGTGAGAAAAGAAGGGAAGAGAAGCACAATAGAGAGAAAATAATTTTGAGGAAGTAAAGAGGCTGTCCCTAAACAGAAGAAAATACCAGAAGTGGATGGAGGACCACGTTAGGGTATAGGATATTTGCCAAGAAAAGAAGATACATTTTGAAAACTTAGAAATTACAAAATTAAGTTGGCACGGGAGGAGTAGTAATAACTTCAACTTGATAATAGGGTTATATATTTACTGCACAGTATAGACTAAGCCTTCTAAAAAAACTAGCTAACGTACCCTTTTAAACAAAAAATGAAAAAGTATTGAGAAATCGTTAAGACGATTGAGAACAAAATTAACTCCTGGCACAAAGCTGTATTTGATGAACAAGAACATTAGAATTATAAACAGCAACGATAAACGGTGATGGTGTGGTTCTTTGAAACAGAATTAGAAATGATTTGATCTATTTAATTGAATAGTTTTATTACCAACCAGTTTCTAATTATAAGCCCCGTGGAGTATGGTTTGGGAAGCAATAGTACTAATATTTAAACTATTTAAGCTTTTATGAATAACAATAATAATTAACATCCATTCCTTGAAAAATAATCCCGTTCTTAGAACTCCTTTATTCCATTTCCTGACAGTAGATGAACCCCTTTTCCACATTCACTATTTTTATAAGTTTTGTTGTTTACTATTTTTCTTAACTATAGCCTGTTGGTGATTTTAGCTGCGCAGTTTATCATTTTCATAGTTCTATAGTTTTATATGCCCTCCTTCCAGGTATTTTTTAGACTTTCTTTCAGTAGCATATTACAAAGCCTATCCCATTTATTCATTAGTTTATGGCACATGAATATAAAAAGGTACATTCTTTTGTTATTTATGTATCCGTTTCCTTTCCATCTCATTTCCTAAATTGTTAAGATTCCATGCCATATTTCTTACGATATATATTTTAAGGTTTGTTTCGTTTTATACTAGTTGTGAATCTCAAATTTGTTTAAGTCTGTACGCAGTTTCCTCGTCAAAATGGAATGCAAATAGACTGACTACATAGTAAATTGGTGTGTAATTTTTCTCGAAATTTTCTTAAACGAGTACACGTCTCCCAACCATACATGAAAGCCGTGAGAAAACGGAGTGCGGATGCTGACTTTAGCATGTGAAGTTAATTTACTTTAGAAACAGAGTTTTCTGCGCATAAGGCCTTTTGCGTCCGAATACTTTTACTACACCTCAATTGTTTATTAGCTGTTTACGATTAACAAGACAATGCCTCAGTACTTCCACGCAATATCATAATCGGGTACACAAATTGCTGATAAACGATAAATAACTGTACACTAACTAAAAATTATCCAATTAACAACCACTATAGCAAAACTAAAAATAAGTAGAACTACTTCGCCGTACATAAAATCATTGTAACAAGCAAAGCTGAAATCGAAGCGGTAAGAGGGGTAAAGTAAGGAGTAACACGTTAAAATAAAAGTTTGGTACTCATGCGAGAAAACATTTTTAGTTTCGCAGCCACGTACTTGAAATTGCTCGAATTGGTATACGATGAGAACCTCACAGGGGGGAGTACTTGTCATGTGGCTGATCACCAAAACATGGCCACAGGACGTGCTGATCCTAGGTTCGGTGCGAAGCTGCCTCAACAGAGCTACTGGATTAAAATAGAAGACTTTCCCCCAGTATGACTGCTCGGAGTCGTAAGATTGACAAGTCTTTCAGAGTAGTAATTTCGCCCAGGATATGTAAATTGCACCCCCAAACTACTAATGTATCCTTTCTCTAGGGGTTCCTCGTGCGATGGCATTAGAGCCCCAAGACGAAAATACATACACTAAGCCGGTGGCACAAAAAAGGCCTGATATATTCCAACACCATGATGTAACTATAAAATCTTACCTACGATAACCCAACATAGGATAAAATTCGGCTTGAGATGACTTTATTTTTGATATATTCTTGCATCCTAGCACTGCTAGATAAATTTCAGCGGATGCATGCACCACACATCAATACTACTTGAAAACTGGCAAGATATCGGAAGAATGAAAAATCCACAGACTGAAAACAATTTTTGGAATATTGAATTTGAAAACCAAAATAGACCAGAAGGTTATGCAACCATATGTACGCGCGGCGACATATTCTCGTCATTGCAAGTCAATTATATCTGTAAATAGCTACCTCCACACAATTCCTGAATTTTATTAATTTCACATTTAGCATTATTTTTAAACGTAACGGTATTTATGTATTTATACAAAAACTATAAACACAACAAATAGAAAAGTTTCGATAATAACAAGTATAAAATTTCATTAACGAAACCTTTTAAAACGGCACAACTTATTTCTAATTGGATTTTAGATTTATATAATCTTTTCTGTTAATAATTTCTACGCTGAATTTCTTAGTTTTTGAAAGATAACTATTAAAATTATTAATCTTTATTTGAACTAGAAAGCAAGGCACTTTATGATGTAAAATATTCTCATTCTTAATGTCAGCGCGGTCATATATTCAAAGTTTCATGTGTATTTCATTGCAATATCAAATTAATCCAATAAACTATAAAAATACCATGCACCTCTGTGGCGTCGTGGTGCAATCGTATAACTCATAGAAAATAAAGAGCGTGACGCTAGCCTAGCAAGGCGTTTCAACTTCATTACTTCAGGTCCAAGACGGAAGCTTTCACAAATTCGTCTGGCTCAACTTTACAGTTATTAAATTGAACTTCAGCGTAAACCAAGTCGGGAACTTGAGCTCTGATTAACCTGAGAGGTTCACCTTCACCTTAACCCATTTTCCGCCGACGCGGCATGCAGAAACAAGTAACTGATTCCTAGAGGTTAGAACGACTTTAACGTACTATCAGTCACGAATTTGCAACATCAGATAATAAAATTTCAGAGCGATTTCCAGGCCATTTCCTTTAATCGCTGGACAAATGGTCCTTTTGCACTTTTAGCGCTTCTCTAATTTAATAGGGCGTATAATCTTGACGTAAGTAGTCTATTTATTTGATACAACTGCGTAAAGTTGTTTGACGAATCCGTTTAATTAATTTAATTGAGCCTCCATGCGCCTCGCGTAATTAGTTTGTTGCTGAAAGCATAAACCTGTTTAGATACAAATCGTATTATCAAGTAGAACCCAAATTTATAAAAAGTAAGTCATTAGGGACTGTTAGCGTTAGAAAATATTTTAACAATAATTCCACATGTTATTGATATTTAATTATTCTCCACTCCGTCTGACATTTTGCCAAATACAAGTCGCAAATAATCTGCTGAAGTTTGAGAATGAAATCATTCTAGCTGACGGGTTTCACTCAAGTGGCTAGCATTATTTTATAGCTCAAAAGTCGATGAATATTTTACGGAACAACTTCCCGACTACGCAAAGCGATCCTTTAGGCAGGGAGTATAACTGCCGAACCCACTTCATTCAGCATCAGTGACGACATAGTCCACATCATATAACATTTTTATGGAATATAATTCACAGACGATTAATCAAACTAAAAACTTGTGACTTAAGAATAGCTTTGAAATTGATATTTACTGTATATTTTAATTTACTTGATTTCCTTTGGATTTTTTACCATTTTATGCTTTTTACCTACTTTCTTTCAAGGCAGCTCATCCTTGAAATTTCAGCCTCTTACTGTCCTCATTCCATCCATTTCATCTACTTCTGCAATATCATCGTGCCAATGGTTTTCAGTACTATTTTTACTTGTTCTAGATCTCCATTTCAATAATTATATCGTCCGTCTATTATTTTGTATACTAGCTAAGTAACCTAGCGTCTTTCAGACGAGGGAAGTAAAAATCCGAGAATTTATTTCCTGAACAGGTGGCTATGACCTAGTATTTGAAACCCATTTTCAATTATAAGCAACTTTTCAAAATGACATTCTTGTGTGTTTTGAAAAATAAGGGTACTTTTTTCTTGAGGCATTTTTAAACCCCCTTCGTATACGAAAGGAGATATAAATTTTAACAAGTGCATTTTCAGTTTTAGAAGATGTGAAATCTCAGATAGGGTTACACTTCTAAGGGTAAGACCATGGAACCTAAATATAATACAAGCATACGCCCCAATATCAGAAACAACAGGAAATGAACTGGAAGTCTTCTATGAGCAGGTGAATGACGCAATAAGATATACAAAGAAAAAAGAAGTTAACATCATTCTTGGAGACTTCACTGCTAAGGTTGGTCGAGGTGCAGCATATTTAGTACATTTCCAGAAATATCTTTAAAACTGATACAAATGCATTTGAAGAGCTCAACAAATGTCAGGCCACTGTCATGCCTTTGAATAAATCTGGTGTCACAAAGGCGAAGAAGTCTGCTTTTTTTATTTTCTTGGGCATATATCGAAATAGCATCCTAAAGAGTTTTATTTGCATTAGGATGGTTTCTAAAAAAGTTATCTACTTCACTGAAAATATCAAGACAGTTTCTGACCGTAGGAATTTACATGGTACTTGACAAGATTTAAGCGGTGACTTGCGCAATGAACATATCTCATCTTGGGCTATTGCTGTCTGACCCTAGACTATACACCATTGATGTGGCCAGATATATTGGCTGCTTCATCATACTCTTGTCCAATAAATTTAGACATATCTAGTTCTAGCTCATCGGATCGCTGCAAAATGACTTTGGTCAAGTTTTCTAAAGACTGATATACATCGGAACAAATCCCAAAAAATCTTTACGAATTATTGGGATTCCTGTCTGTGAATCCTTCAGTAGGTCTACACACTTAAAGCAGATAGAAAGTTGTTCTATGCCTGACACTTTAATAGTTTCATCGACAAATAGACTAAAACAATTAGCATTATTTCTTGTGTAACTATGTTCGAGCATGTTTGTAAAATTTCATTCTGTATATCTAGGCTTGTGTATGTGGCGTTTTTAATGCTATTAATAATGTGTGTTTCTAGGTTTTCATCGCTAGTGTTCGCCCGAAAGCGTAATGGAGATCGAAATTTTCCAACTTTTTTGCAGATTTCTAAAGAGATAAGTGGTAATTCTTGTTCTGCACAAAATAAAATAGTTTCCATTATTGGTCTATAGATCATTGGGGAATCTAACTAGCACAGTAGCACATAATGTACTGACATTTTTCTGATGACACTTCTAGAAATTTGGGAGGGGGGGGGGTCTTGAGCAAATAAATAAGAACGTAGAATATAAAATCGATTCTAGGTAATTTGCTCAGAATTCGTTAGTAGTGCCAGCAGGTACATACGGTTAACTACATTTTACAAAGTTTATAATGAAACAAATAAATAAAAGTATAACAAGCTAATGTACACCGTTTATCTACAAAAACAGGTCGATGTAGCTGAAAACTACAAATTTAGACTAACACAATGCAATCCTACATTACTAAAGCACAGAAAACGTCATAAAATCTGAACATTTCTAGAGCACATGTGCAAACTTGCACAACGATTTCAGCAAAACTCCCCGCCGAGTGCATTGCACCAGACCCCATTTGACACCACTTAAAATAATTTCTGCGGTGTCGTCTTACCAGGGCTCCTTCGCAAGTTATTCAGGACAGACGAATGCGTGCTTGTGGTTTCGTATTCGAATCACCACACACGCCCGCTAATTTGCCAAATTAACTTAATCGTAAACGGCTCTAAACGCCGCCTCGTTGGCTCGAATTTAATTAAACAGCACTTGCGGGAGATTTGTTAATTGTGGACGTGTTTTTGGCTTTGCACGTTGAAGAACAGGGTTAAAGGCTGTGTTGGAAAGAATGGTGGTACGTAAAGTGTTGTAGAGTTCTAACAACTGTTATAAATACATGTATCGCCAACATCTGCAGAGCGGTGTTTTAATATTTAATTGTTCGAGTTAATGTAAATAATTTCAAATTGGTTCGGGAGTTTTGATTGACCAAATATTTGCAGAACAAGCCCTAGTTTTATACTTCGCTATCACCATTGCTAAACATTTTCCACGCAGTATTGGATGTAGTTGGAGCTATAAAGGATCATATGTGGACTGTGATTAGATTTTGGAAGGTAAATAAAACACGACTTTTCACTCCTTAAAAAGTCTGTAAAAATAAAAAATGACTGAAACCAACAAGTTAGAATATCAAATGACGAGGACGAAGTTACATGCAACGAGAAATTATCCAATAACACTGATCCATGGGCGTAGCCAGGGAGGGGCAGGGGTGAGCAGTTGCCCACCCCTAAACATTTATAAAGAGCAAAAGGCAGTTGATTTATAATCATTATTGCAATTCACATTCTACAAAAATTTTAAAAAAAGAAGCTATGATCTGCACAGATTTACAGAAACTGATGATATTTCAACTTATAATTTTTGTAATTTGTATATATATATACCTATATATATATAGCGACTTATTTACAGCATTGGCCGTTTGTCGCAATTCGAACGCCATTGTTTTTTGTTTTGCCATGATTCCTCTTCGATGTCTCTTCTAGCCATGGCTATTTTTATTCCTTTTTCCCAGGATTTCCTCGGTCTTCCTTTTTTTCTTCTTCTCTTAGGAATCCATTTCCAAGTTTTTGTTGGTAATCTGTCGTCGGTCATACGTCTCATGTGACCGTACCAGGATAATTGCTTTCTATAGTGTCTGTTAGTGCAGTCTCAACATTCATTATTTCTTTAATATCTTCTGTTCTTATATGGTCTTGTAGCGTATATCTACAGCATCTTCGCCAAAAGCTATTTTCTACAGCGTTAATTCGTGATTGCATATTCTTATTTATTGTCCAAACCTCGGAACCGTATGTGACAGTACTCTCAACTAGTGTTTTAAATAAATTGTTTTTGGTTTTTTTCGTATGTCTGTACACCACAGAAGGGAGTTCAGTTGGCTTGTAATAGCTTTCCCTCTACCTACTTTTTGTAATATATCTGCTTCGTCCTTTCCATCTTCCGTTAATAGTACTCCTAGATATTTATATTCATTGGTGTTTTTAATTGTCTTCTCTCCTATATCCAGGTCTTATTTTGTTCCGCTAACCGTCATATATTCAGTTTTTTCCGTATTGATTTCCAGACCCCAATCTCTGAATTCCTCCACTAGTTTCCTAACCATATATGCCAAGTCTTCCGCATCTTCAGCCAATACCACCTGGTCGTCCGCAAATAACAGAGTAGTAATATGTTCTTCCCCAATCTGGACTCCAATTTTCTTACATTTCCTAAACCAAAGTTTCAAAGTTGAATTTAAATAAAATTTGATGAGGGAAGGGGAAAGACAGCATCCTTGCCTCAGACCTTTGTCAACTTGGAAGTCTTCTGAATATGCTTGTCTTGTCTTAACACAACCAATGTTTCCTTTATAAAATTGTTTTACCGCATTTATGTATTGAGGGTGTATACCATTATCTGATAGTGATTCGCACAGTTTATTCACGGGTACGCTGTCATAAGCTTTTTTTAGGTCCACAAACACTAGATGTAGTTGACTTCCGTACTCTATTGACTTTTGCATTAGTTGTTTTATACAAAACAAGTTGTCAATACATGATCTCCCTGATCTGAAACCGCTTTGTTCTTCCCACTCCTCAAATTGACTTTCAATCCTATCTCGTAAGACCCTTCCATACAGTCTACCTATGGAGGCTATAACACTAAGTCCTCTATAATTTGAGCAATCTTTTCTATTTCCTCTTTTATATATAGAGCTAATGTATGCATGCTTTAATTCAGATGGTATGTCCTCTCCTTTCAGACATGTATTGAACATTAGTGTTAAATTTTCTAATACTATTTCTGGGGAAAACTTTAGGAGCTCCACAGGTATACCTCCCGGGTCAGGGACTTTATTATCTTTCATTCTTAATAATGCTTTCCTTACTTCTCCAGTAGTGAAAGGTTCACATTCGGTCTGAAACGGTTGTGATTCATAATTTATATTTCTAAATTTATCTCTAGTTTCTGTTAATAATTTCTTATAATACTCTTTCCAAGTTTTGTGTCCAATTGGGTCTATCGTCACTCTTTCATTTCTATTAGTTTTTAATGTTCGTACCGTTTTCCAGGCTGCTCTAGACTTTGAGCTTTCTAGTAGTCCATCTGTTTCTTGACATTTTCTCTCCCAGTATTCATTCTTTGCTTTAACTACGTGTTTCTTTACTAAATAGCAATATCTTTTATACAGTTGTTTATCTTCTGGGTCTTTTGTAGCTAGCCATTTATTATATATCTCTTTTTTTGTTTTACTAAGTCCTCTATCTCGTCAATTCACTAGTATTTTTTGTTTATTTTTGTTGCCGTATTTTCTCCTAAAGCTTCTTTCGCTGCTTCGTGTATATATCTTTTGAGTGTTTCATACATTTCTTGTGGTGGTCCTCGTGGTTCATTTTGCATTTTTCCAGCTAATCTAAGCTTATAGAGGAAAACTGTGGAATCGTTATAGAAACTATCTAGATTATATTTGAGAGGTCTAGGTCTTCCATTTATATCTATTTCTTTGTTTTGTCTTTGTTTTGTGTGTCTGTAGTTTATAAACGGTACAGTTTTGAGTAAGTAGTGGTCCGACCCACAGACTGCTCCTCTTTTTACAACTACATCAATAATTTTTGTATGTGATTGTTGTCTGGTGATACAATAATCGATAATGAATTTCAGGTTTTTTGTGTTTTGTTCCCATGTGTATTTATGGATGTTTTTATGTTTAAAAAATCCATTTTGTATCTTAAGCGAGTGTTGCGGACACAACTCTATAAGACGGGTGCCATTGTCATTTGATACTTCTTCTCCATATTGTCCTATTATTGTATTTTGTTTTTTCCTTCCAGTTCTTCCATTAAAATCCCCCAGTAGGAATACATCTTTCCGGCTTCCTAATGTGTTTATTACCTCTCCTAATTCTTCAAAAAGTGTTCTTTTACCTGGACGGTAGCGTCATCTGTCAGAGCGTATATTCCAACTATAACCAGTTCTTGTTGTTGCATGTTTAATTCTATTGTAATTATTCTTTCATTTATGGCGGACTAGTTTTTGATGTTTTTTAAGTGTCTTTTCTTGATGGCTATAGAGACTCCCGCTTTTGCTCGTTTTTCCTTCTTGACTCCGCTGTAGAAATGCATGTAATCTCCTTTTATTTCGTTTCCTTCCCCTTTCTTTTTTGTTTCGGTAAGAACTGCAATATCTATATTATATGTTGATAATTCTTTGAATACTTCAACATCTTTAGTTCTTATTCCCTGTACATTCCAACATCCTAAATTCATATACCTGTTCCGTTACCATTTTCGTCGTGAGTTTGGTCTAGTCGATATCCGAGGCTTCTTCGAATTTTTTGCAAAATAATCGTTTTTTCCAAAGAACGAGGTGCAGGCCCGTCGCTTCAACTCCCAACTTGGAGGACCAGGCAAATTTCTGTAAGGGCTTTCTACACTTAGTCGATACATCCAGTTTTAAGGCGCCGGAGCTCGCCCTCACCCTGTTCTATTATGGATCAGGATTTGCTGGTAGAGCTGACGGATCGATTTGTCAGTCGGCATTTCAAGGTATTTCATGAGAGTGTGTTTATCGACATCACACATTCCACCACGGCCTTACCAGCCATTTTTGGATAGGATGTAGGAGAGGATATATAATAGTTGAAGGATGAATGAGGTTTGGGACCTGATCCCTCCTGGGGGTTTGGAGATAGGAGTTGATCAGTAGCTTACGTAGGGCAGGGTTCGCCAAACCTTGTAGCAGCCTATTGTTTACCGGGATCGTAGAGAAGTGCTACCCGCTACCCGTTTGTAATTTGTAAAAAATGAAATACAACTAATAATAATAATAATAATAGTTGATGGTGTAATTAAATGTATGCCTCCCTCTAACTGGAATCCTGGCTACGCCCTTGCACTGATCTACAAGTTTTAAATATTGACATACTAAGTTTTCTCTACGATCGTGTCAAAATGACAACTAGTGTCAAAAGTGAAGTTTGTAGCACTCTGAATATTAGCGCCCGAATTAGGTCTTTTCAGCACGTTGCCATTCGTGGCGTGTTTTAATACTATACAGTGAATTTATTTTAATGGTTAACATAGCAGTTTCGTTTCTATGCCAGCATTTAATCATACAGGGCACTTCCATAGTTACTAATGATATCAATAGATTAGAGCGTTAATTTTACGAGTTAACATACGAATTCGAATTAGGTACTTGCTAATAAGAAATTTTAATTTTGTTTACGGAATGTAGGTATGCAACTAAAAGGTAGATACCTAGGTACAACTTGCGTGTTGTATCTTTTCTTCAGTTCTATACATTAGGATAACTTTTAACTGTCTTTTTGACAAGTAATAATGCGTATACTCGTAAAATAAACGCTCTAATCTATTGGTCTCATTTGTAATTATGGAAATTACATGTATGATTGAATGGTGGCATAGAAACGAAACTCTTATGTTAGCCATTAAAATAAATTCCCTGTATTAAAACACGCTTTGCTGTAAGTTTCAATGTCAACATAACCTAGAATATCTAACACAATGTGACGGAATAAGTGTCACCGAAATAAGTTTTTATATTTCTGTTGCGATCGTAGAAAAAATAGCGTATGATACACGTGTATAAGTGCCATTAAAGCACTATCGACTTTAAAAGCATTCCGTACCTGCTTTAAAGGCTTACTTATGCACTAGTATCAAAATACAGTAAAATCTCCCTTGGGCGGACACCAACGGGACCGACTGAAAGTGTCCGTTCAAGAGGGGTGTCCCGAAAAAAATCGTTTTTTTTAATGAAAACTGTAATTAAAGAAATGGGGACATTTAAAACGTATAAGTATGTAAATGTTTTTAAAATAAGGATTTGTTACCTTACAAAATACTGCTACATACAAAATACTATCTTTATGTTTAATTATATCAGCAGCTTGTGTTTTTCCGATATCAAAACTCTTGGATAAGTTCCTTACACTTAACTTTTCCCTATTGTGAACTTCAACAATCTCAATTTTTTGTTTAAGCGTGAGAATTTTTCTATTTGGCGCCATTTCTACAATGAATGTGTCGCCACTGTGTCTTTTCCGCATAGACGTCAGACTAATACTGAATCCCCGCGTGTACCGAAAGATTGAAGTCGGTGAATCCCCGGTTAACTCGGGAAAGTTCCTTAGTGAAGGCAGGCAGCGAAATTGGCGCGCGGCACGAGAGAAATGCAACAGCGACACCTGCGACAGAAAAAATGAGACAAGGCGTTTATTTTTTATTTTGTCTTTTGTCCGTTTAAAAGAACATTTTCTTGTGTCCGCGTCCGTTCAAGAGAATGTCCGTCCAAGAGGGAGTTAACACGATGCAAATTATATGAGAGTCGGTCGGGACCATGAGAAACTGTCCGTCCAAGGGAGGTGTCCGTGTAAGAGGGGTGTTCGCGAAGGGGAATTTCACTGTATACTAGTTTAGCTCGGATTTTTGAGAAAATAAATTTTAATAAAAAATTCTATATAAATTTCAAAATTTGTTGTAGTGTAAAGTAAATAACCTTCAAGATAAGCATCTTTTCTGAACATCATTTGCCTATATGAAGCTTTTTTACTCTCTTCCTATAGGAATTTTTAGGAGTTTCTCTTGTGAAATTTCAGCAGTAGTCTAAATGTCTTTGTAGCGTTTTCCTATACATAACATATCTTTATGAAAAGAAGTCAAGATGAAAATCCAAAACAAAATTTTTTAAGGACCTTTTGCGTCCAGCTTTTTTCAATCCGTAAAACAACCCAGGATTCTTTTTCATCAGCACACATTACTTCAGCAAAGTTGCGAACCTTAAAGGGTGTGCGAATTTGTGGATCAACGAATATGCACTTCTTATCTTTGACATCACATTTAACTGTGGAAACTAGTTTCTGAGATAGAGAACTGCTACTTCGTTGTTAGTTATTACTCAGGGCTTTGATAAGATGTTTCATTAGTCCTAATTTAATGTGTAAAGCCGGTAGTATGATCAGATTGCGGTACATATAACAGTATTTGACCCGGGTTCTAGAGATGTCATCCGCAGCCATTCTTTTCTTTGAAATCTACTATTTTATTCACAAATGAAACATCAGATTTTATACGTTAACTAAAGTAAAAGCAATACAGCTACAATTTTCAAATAACCAGCTGTATGTTTCCATAGGGCTCTGTTATCTGTTTTGCATGTCCAACAGAAACTGAAGGTAATGTGTTATATTTCTTCCTCTATCGACTGAATTGAATAAGATTCTGGTGGCTTAGGAATTAGCCCATCTCAATGTGATACATGTCGAATTACAGATGATGTGATGCCACCAACTTCGGGGTATATAATTATTTTACTACGAATGCCAAACCCCCGACCAAAATTTAACTAGCTTCAAATAGTACCAAACAAACATTCAGGCAACATGGAGATATCGGAGGGCCGATCAGCTACAGTGAATACGGCGTGCTGTTCGTTTCTATAATTAACAAAGGGTATTCAAATTACCAGGAGCTGTCAAAAAGTGTTTAGCGAGCAATTATTACTAGATTTAATTACTCAATTACTTTTGAGCAATGACTACAAATTAGTAGCACAACCTAGCTACTCTAACGACTCCGTCGCCTCTGAAATCAACGAACGCCTGATTAGAATAGAGAGCGAAAAAGAAAAAACACACATACACTTTCAGCTCACAGCTGCAATACGCCAGAAAAATCCGAAATCAAATGGGATGGGTAATTATGACCCAAATATCATCGATAAATCAATCATACAAATCCGTGGTCCTTGTCTCTCTGGTCAGAACTTGGATGGGAGTTCCACGGCTGCTTCTCCCGGCACCTCGTGGTACGGCTGCCAAGGAAAAAAGTTGGTCTCGGTTGTCATAATAACATCATGACAGTCGTTAGTGGGGTTGTAAGTCCCCATAAAATGTACAGTGACGGTTATAATTAGGCTAACGGCTGTTGGCGGAATGCGGAATAAAATTTAAAATAATAAGTCAACATAAACTAGCTCTAAAATAAGACAAAGATTACTACGAAATAAAATACATGAGATTAAGTCGGAGACGCTTGCAGAAAAGAACGAGATACAAAAACACCGCCACATGTGCGCGGAGACAATTCAATGGAACTTGACCTAGTCACGAATGCCAACGGATCGACAATACATCTCGCACGACTGAAAGCCGTTTAAAACAAGTTCGGTGACCTCAGTGAGTATACCAAGTTGAGCTTTTCGAACATGTGCCACCAAAATATGAAACGGGCGGCCCGTAACAGTATTGGGATAGTTTATGATTCATTCCTTCACTAGCTGAAACCCGCGGCATATGCTGCATTTAAAATATACGACGAATCTAATAACTTTTGTTGCACTAAAGAAAGTTTTAAAAGCACGTTACTGATTGGAAATATTTGGATAGCCTCCAGGCCACTTTCCTGCTACTTATTGTATTAACCGATACTGCTGAATTGAATAGTGTCTTCTTTTTTCTGTTCAGTATTAAATGCTAATTATTGTTACAATGCTATAAATCCAGTTAGTGGAAATGTCACTGGGACAGTTTCTAAAAACTAAATTCCTGGAATTTGCTGATCTCTAAAAGCACTATATTTAGACAAACCTACAATTTTCTGAAAATAGGGACAATTAAGTACTTATCTGCTTTTGGAATATCCCAAATATAAAGGAAATATTATGTTTTATTGTTATGATGGATAATTTGTATACGTATTTAAGTGTCCAATTCCTATTCCAAAAACTCAGGTAATCAACCCCACTTGTAAAACAACCTGATATCAGCAACATTATTGCTTAAAGTTCTTGGTGTTCAGTCGCTTTTGTAATTTTGTCTTGGTATATTGTTTATTTGGCTTGGTGTCTTGTTCTTATAAGTGGTGTGTGAATCAACATTAGGGTGACCACCCGTCCCGATTTACCCGGGACAGTCCCGTGTTTGATGACCAATGTTCCGGTCCCGAGTTGGTATCGCCCGGAACATAACATTTCCCGATAGAGGGTAAATTTATTTCCCCCTTTATTTCATGTATTACGACTTCATTTCGTCAGCAAAAGCAATAGCTGACAAAATTTTTTAGCTCTTTGAAAAAGCACAATCTTCCAAGTAATAGAATATCAGCATTGTCTGCAGATAATGCAGCCGTAAATTTTGGAAAACAGAACTCCGTCTTTAAAATACTATCTCTCGAAAATGGTAAACTCTTAGCTGCACATTGTCCAAGATTTTAAGATTTTTACTTCCTCTTACGAAAGGAAGTATTGGGTTCACCCCAAAAATTCTAAATTGAGTTTTCCACAGATTTAAAGTCCCCTGAACCCAAAATACATATTTTTGTTCATTGGTCTGTCATTCTGTCTGTGTATGTGTGTCTGTCTGTCTGTGAACAGAATATCTCAAAAACGAAAAGAGGTATGGCGTTGAAACTTCATAAATAAGTTTTGTGTACTATCTAGATGCGACAGCAAGCTTTTGAAGAAAATTTTTCAAAAACAACTCTTAAAACGATTTTTTTCAAACTTTACATGTTTATTACATTTTTAATTTATATTGATGAAAGGTAGGTGATTTTCCAGTTGAATACCTCCAAAAAAAGTTTCGTTTGTTTTTTTCCTATTTTTTTATGAACTCCTATTTTAAATAGAACATCCGGTATATTATTAATTTTTGAATTCAGCTTAAAAGTTTAGAGAAAATTTGTTTCTTGAACTAACGCTCCATTTTGTAGGGTTTCTTTAGCAATTGTAATTTTTGAAAATGTTTGACAAATAATGCTTAAAAATTAAAAATGAAATTTTTGGCTAATTATAAGATCACTGTAAAAGGAAGTTGTGTGCGTGTATCACACCAGATTTTTTTCTATTCGTTAGTAGCTATGGTCAATATAAATAAATAGGTGTCAAATGTCCCGAGTTAGCTTTTCCAAAAGGTGGTCACCCTAATCAACATGGTAAGTAAAATGTCCATCATATTACCTACTTTTTCTACAAAAAAATACGTAATTGGCTTAACTAATGTTATTACACATTTATATTTGTCAATAAATGTCCTGAACATATTCTAAGTACCTACGAGATTTAAAAAAGAGCTAGTATTATTGCAATTTTTTTTCAATTGATAACTGTAAATCAGTTGGTTTCTGGCCTGCCCATGAAAGTTGGTGTTTTATAAACAGTCATTTAAAATTTGTATTTCGCTAGTGATTTAAAATTTTTATTGCGCTAGCGCTTTAAAAATGTCAAATAAATGTCAACCAAAATAAATCAATAATTTATCAAAAAATTAACATAAGTACATTACAACTAAATTAACAAAACGACGTCCACGTCGTCAATTTTCATTTTGACCAGTTCTCCAATGCGACAACCGCCAGCAATACCCATAAGTATAGTCTGCAATGTAATTTTACAATTAAAAGGAAACAAATGGATCAATAATGCTAACCTTTGCAAGTAAATACTTCTCGTCCGGTGAAGTACAAATGCACCTCAAAACTTCGTCGCGGCTAAGAACTTTCGACTTATTGGGCTTAAAGTCCTCTTGCGTTTTGCTTGGAAAAGTTACTGGCTCCACACTAATAAAAATTAAATTAAAACGATTTTCTTACCATATATGAATGTGGCCAGTAAGTGTATATATATATACAGTGTGTCCTAGATCGAGTGGGATTGCATAGGTAACTTTTTTATCATTGAAGATGGAGATTTGGTTAAATTGACAATGTCGAACCAGTTAAGTTATTTAAAAAAAAAACTAAAAACTGTCATTTTCTTGTATGTCAAATATCTTTGTAAGTATAAGAGATACGAAAAAAAGTTTTATATAAAAGTCGCTGTTTTCGATGAGACCAATTTAAAATTGGTGTCGAACAAAAATTCAAGATGGCTGCTTTTGAGGTACTCGTATCAACTTCTTTAAGTTATATGGGCGCCATATTTGATTTTTAGGTTACTGAATAGAATTTTTCATTATCTTTTCAACGATGTAAGATAACATATGATTGAATAAAAAATACCAGTAAAATTAATTGTTTTTACATTTTAATCAAGTAGGCTACATGGATCAAAACAAAAACAAACAACATTTATTTTAAAAACAAAACATAATCCTGATAATCACATGAAATGATCAAAATGCTGGCGATTGTTAGCGAAACATAGTTGACACCATTTGACGACACGACGGGTTACTTTACGCAAACTTTCTTATTGTTTTTCATCATAGCTGGTTACCTACTTGATTATACATTTAAAAAGCAATATCACGATGGTTTTTGTGGTTCAAGTACTTAGTACTGAATTAACATGTTACTAAGTATTATAGGAATTACGTACAAAGGTTTTCTAAAATAAATTTCAACTAATTTTGTTTTGATCCATGTAAGCTTACTTGATTAAAATGTAAAAACAATTAATTTTACTGGTATTTTTTATTCAATCATACGTTATCTTACATCGTTGAAAAGAGAATAGAAATTCTATTCAGTAACCTAAAAATCAAATAAAAAGTTTTATATAAAAGTTGCTGTTTTCGATGAGATCAATTTAAAATTGGTGTCGAACAAAAATTCAAGATGGCTGCTTTTGAGGTACTCGTATCAACTTCCTTAAGTTATATGGGAGCAATATTTGATTTTTAGGTTACTGAATAGAATTTTTTATTCTCTTTTCAACAATGTAAGATAACGTATGATTGAATAAAAAATACCAGTAATATTAATTGTTTTTACATTTTAATCAAGTAGGCTTACATGGACCCAAACAAAAACAAACAACATTTATTTAAAAACAAAACATAATCCTGATAATCACATGAAATGATCAAAATGCTGGCGATTGTTAGCGAAACATAGTTGACACCATTTGACGACACGACGGGTTACTTTACGCAAACTTTCTTATTGTTTTTCATCATAGCTGGTTACCTACTTGATTATACATTTAAAAAGCAATATCACGATGGTTTTTGTGGTTCAAGTACTTAGTACTGAATTAACATGTTACTAAGTATTATAGGAATTACATACAAAGGTTTCTAAAATAAATTTCAACTAATTTTGTTTTGATCCATGTAAGCTTACTTGATTAAAATGTAAAAACAATTAATTTTACTGGTATTTTTTATTCAATCATACGTTATCTTACATCGATAAAAAGAGAATAGAAATTCTATTCAGTAACCTAAAAATCAAATAAAAAGTTTTATATAAAAGTTGCTGTTTTCGATGAGATCAATTTAAAATTGGTGTCGAACAAAAATTTAAGATGGCTGCTTTTGAGGTACTCGTATCAACTTCCTTAAGTTATATGGGAGCAATATTTGATTTTTAGGTTACTGAATAGAATTTTTTATTCTCTTTTCAACGATGTAAGATAACGTATGATTGAATAAAAAATACCAGTAAAATTAATTGTTTTTACATTTTAATCAAGTAGGCTTGCATGGACCCAAACAAAAACAAACAACATTTATTTAAAAACAAAACATAATCCTGATAATCACATGAAATGATCAAAATGCTGGCGATTGTTAGCGAAACATAGTTGACACCATTTGACGACACGACGGGTTACTTTACGCAAACTTTCTTATTGTTTTTCATCATAGCTGGTTACCTACTTGATTATACATTTAAAAAGCAATATCACGATGGTTTTTGTGGTTCAAGTACTTAGTACTGAATTAACATGTTACTAAGTATTATAGGAATTACATACAAAGGTTTTCTAAAATAAATTTCAACTAATTTTGTTTTGATCCATGTAAGCTTACTTGATTAAAATGTAAAAACAATTAATTTTACTGGTATTTTGTATTCAGTCATACGTTATCTTACATCGTTGAAAAGAGAATAAAAATTCTATTCAGTAACCTAAAATCAAATATTACTTTTTTCGTATCTCTTATACTTGCAAAAATATTTGACATACAAGAAAATGACAGTTTTTAGTTTTTTTCTAATAACTTTTGACTGGTTCAACATTCTGAACTTTTTCAAACAGATATTAAATCAGCATATGAAACTGGAAAACATTGGCCATTTAACCAAATCTCCATCTTCAATGATAAGAAAGTTACCCATGCAATCCCAGTCGATCTGGGACACACTGTATGTAATTGCTTCATATGTGCCATTGGGATTTAAAGTATAATTAAATCGTAACACAAATTAAAACTTGATATCGAGTCCCAAACTTTCATTTTTATCTGTTAACACACAAAAATAAGCACACACATAATGAAATTCCACTAAATAACTTACAAACAAAATCTGATGCTTCCCGGATAGTTACATTGGACATGTACACTTACGATCATTGAAAATGAACAGGGTTATGCATGTCAAATTGACTTAACCGACGTTTTGCAATTGCGTGCAACGTTATTTTATTATTACGATGAGGAGAGAGTTAGGACAACACGATTCTGCTTTAGAGACAAGGGAAATTCAGAAAACGTATATGAACTACTGCAATGTTTGTTGCATAGCCCTGTTCATTTTCAATGATTCTTTGTGTACCTTAGGCTTTGATTAAATTTGCCAGTTTTTAATAAATATTAGGTAGTTGCTTTCAAAATATCCACTATTAATGCCCAATCAGCTACTGCCGATGTACTCTGAAATAAAATTTAAATAAAACACACAGTGATTCTAAAATACCAACAAATTACCTTGGCTGTGAACCGTCCTTTTAGCGTTGCTCATTATTCTACACTGTAGCCTTTCTTTTCTTTAACTTTTGGTAAGAATTTTTCTTGTAACCACTTGGAAAAATGCTTGTTATTCATATCGTCATGGTAGTCCCCAGTCTTAAGGCCCGATTTAAAAATAATTAGCCCATTCGGAACAAAACCTATTTTACCGCCAGCATGCACAATAATTAAGTGGTCTGTTTTCTGAATCAGCACTTGTCGTACAGCTCATTCTAACCTATAAACAATTTTCAATCTTAAACTTGGACAATTGTACTTACAGTTGCAATAAAATGCTGTAGCTCTGTAGCGTTGAAAAAACTGTTTTATAATAAATAGAAATATAAGTAGATAAAGAACGCAAAAACTAACTTATAAGCACGAAAACACAAAAACGCAATGATATTTTCAGGTTGGTTTGTAGCCTTGCTTCTGACAAGTTGTAACCACCGTTTTTCCTAGAGGTAGTAAAGTCCACTTGCAAAAAGTTTATAACCATATTTTTGTACAAAGCTCCGAATTTAGGTTATTTGCAGATTTAATATTTATGTGTACATAGTACAAACATTCCTGTGTAATGTAAAAAATGTGTGTAGGCCCTAACAAGAGCATTAATTGTTCTCTCCTTCCATATTACTGGTTCTTAGAAAATATCAAGACCACTCCCAAAATGGTAACTACACATAGACCACGCGCATACATGTTTGACCTTGGGAATTGTTCTGCTTTATTATAGAGTTATGATTTTAGAGAGATTTTTATTAACTGGAGGTATCATGCAGAAGTAACAGCCGACATCGAGTAGTTTTTGCCTTTCAGCCACTGACGAAAGTTTGTTACGGTGTTTACACAATACTTATCTGTGGGGCCCATGGGGTTTCTTGTCATACAGCTTTAAAAGTACTTATATTTTATGTTCTTCATATTTTCTTTTGCAATGTTCTTGGAATATTTCACTTATAACTGAGTTATTTAAAAAATATTTATAGTAATTTCCGGAAAAATAGGATTAAATTTGTAACGCTAGCTCCCGTTTGAATCCGATTAATTCAATATTAAATAATATTTGCTGATTTAAACGTCGCCGACCTTTAGCGTTATCAAGAACCCGGCGTGTCCCAGCAAGATAAGATAGCGCCGACCGAAATTCCGCCCGTGAAAATAGCGCAAACAAAGGTATGACGCGCGCCGTTTCTCCCCACCTAACAGCATTTCAAGACCTATGAAACTAGTTGCAGAGCGTATTTCAAGAGAGATTCCCCAGCGATTTCCCAGAGATACCTGATACTCCTCCAGCAAACACCTAGTTCCCGATCCTTCCTTCATCCTGCCCTGTCCAGAGAGTCTCTCCGTTGACTCTACCAGTACCTGGGGAACCGTTCCGAAGCTGAGTTTAAGTTAGTCGTTTCGCGAGAAACGCCTGACACTTAGCCATATTTTCCCGAAACTTCCTAATAAGCTGAGTTCAAGCTAGTGGTTTCGCGAGAAACGCCTGACACTTAGCCATATTTTCCCGAACCTTCCTAATAAGCTGAGTTCAAGTTAGTGGTTTCGCGAGAAACGCCTGACACTTAGCCATATTTTCCCGAACCTTCCTAATAAGCTGAGTTCAAGTTAGTGGTTTCACAGGAACGCCTGACACGTCAGCAATATTTTCCTTGTAAAATATTCTACAACGAAA
This sequence comes from Agriotes lineatus, assembly GCA_940337035.1. Lineage (NCBI taxonomy): Eukaryota > Metazoa > Arthropoda > Insecta > Coleoptera > Elateridae > Agriotes > Agriotes lineatus. The sequence goes on along the minus strand of OW679196.1, from coordinate 7,673,576 downwards.
ACCGGTTGCAATTCAGTAATAACTAACGTAATATTTAAATCCCAGCTCCCTTGCATTTTAAATTCACCGCCTTGCTATTCAAGCAGAATTAAAAGCTGCAAGCTACCTAAGTAGAATTTACCTGAATTAATCCCTGAGAATTGTAGCGGCCGTCTTGCTTGGGAACTCTGCGGACCGCACTGATAGCTTCGCCAAAGAGTTCACCTGCAGGTGTCGAGGATTGTTAACCTCAAAAGTCACGCCGATTCGGAGTTTCGTTCTTCAAGCGAAGCCCCGGCGTGCGGCGAATTCCTCGAAGTATTTCACCACCGAACTGTAGTTACACGTATAGGGTGAGAACTCGCGTTAGCAGTTTTAATTTGTTATTTGTTTACAGAAACCAGAATCTGCAGCTCGGCGAAATTTGACAGACTGCGCTGTGCCGTTGCGCTCGTCCCGAAGAGCAACGAAGTAGCGGTCCGGCCGACCACGACGTCTCCGAACGTATCGCGCACGAGGTCTCGCCCGCGAGAACCAGGAAGCCGCTACCGTCCGTAGAATCCGTCTCCGCCTGAACCAGGAAGCCGCGTTTTTATACTATCGTCAATTTTGAGCAATTTACATCTCGTTTAATTAATTACACAACAATTTACTTATGTATGATAGATATATAAAATAAATGTTATACAGGATACTCCGTTAGTGTGTTTTGCTTATTTATGGTATATCTGAGGGAACGATGGAACCTATATCCGATCTAATGAGCTAACCCGTGGTAAATAAAATATTACAACCCCTATAAGCAGGGGCGGATGTTACAAATTTATATACTACTTACTTCCCAAATCTTTAAAACTGAAGGGCATTGAATGTTTTGGTTTGGTTTCTGTAGCATATCAGTGTAAACTAATATAATTTGAAGTCAATATAAGGCGATAACGTCATAGATAATATATGGTTGAATATAAGAATAGAGAAAATAACAAAAGCGTATTTGTGCGGGTTGTAACAACCCTAACTAGAAGTAAGAAAGAATTAGAATAAATCATAGTAAAATTCGAAAAATCGACACAAAACACAGGCCTATTAACCTTTTCAGTCATGAATTTATAAAATTTGGTGAACATGAAATTTTTAGGCTTTTTTGAATTTTTTTATATTACGCCCTGTTTTCAAAATGTGAGATGTGCTACATGTAGTACATCGTGACTCAGAAGTTAAGAGGAGGGACTGAGTTTTGTTTTACAAAATCAACAACTCTAATGTACTGCATGTAGTACACAGTGACTGAAAGGGTTAATGAAGGAAAATAAAACAAAGATCATGAGATGAAGATAGAGAAACCAGGCTGCCTTATTACAGCACAAAACGACTTTAACGACCTTAAAACACTTCGGGGATAGTTTAAATGGTTCGCAAAGACACGTTAATCTTAAAAAAACAAAAATCACTCTAATCACGCCAGAACTTGCTGTAAGAGACGGTTGGGCAGCTATTTGCTCAGGAAGAAAGGTGGTTCGGATCAACACGACGTAATTTAGAGCGACATGTTGTCACAATAGGAGTTGAATGTAATAAAAATAATGGGGAAATACATAAGAAATCATAACACATATACATCAACACCTATAAGTATCATAAATAGAAGTCCAAGAAGTTAGAAACGAATGCAAATCTAATAGCATTTAAGTATTCCGACGAATGTCCGACATGAAAGGTAATTAAAGGATGGTTAGTAACTCTACAATCTACTTAACAATGATAGGTGTGACACAAAAGTACATTGGTTATATTAAAACGACAATGCTAGACAAGCCGCATAAACATTCCGTATGTTACGACGCAACAATAATGACAGTTTACTATCTAAATAGGTCATTCGTGTTGGCTCCCAATATGGTTGTTGACACGCATAAAATTACGTTATTTTCAAGACAGCACAAGATCATCGCACATCCGCTCTAAAGTACCCAGGCAATAAAAATAGTAGATCACAGTGCCCGAATAATGTCCGGCAAAGTTGCTGATTCCTACAGCCGAAAGGCCCCTCTGTATCGTCGTCTTCTCTAAGGATGGTAAAAGGACAGCGTAAATTTCTGATTCTCGTACCGTCAAGTATTGGGAAAAGATCAAAACGACATCTAATTACCGCAGCTCCCCAGATTCAGAACGTCGGAAAACCTCTCTCGTAGTATCCCTCTAAAACGTTGATCCCACAACCAGTGTTACTATACAACTGCCAAAATTGGTTCGGCCATAACACCTACACCCGCCAAGGGAAGTTTAACCACACACACCGTATGCTACTAGCTTCAGCCGTTGCGTCACTTACAATAAAACGCACTACTAAAAGCATACTAACAGCGGCTTCATATTAATTTTGAGGACAATCCCACGGCGGCCGAAGCCCCCATGAGGTCGAAACCGCACAATTTCCTCGTAACACTGCCGCTGTGTGAATGCCTCGAGACGCGGGTTAAAGAAAAAGAAGCGCTTTCGCTTGCTTTCCCTGTCCCACTCTCGCAACCGATTCGCTCTAACACAATATTACACCCGCTTTTCCGAGTGGAGCTTACTTCACCAGACTAGTTTCTACGACGTGACGTCAGAGGCCATCTGGGACGCGTCGCACACAGGCAACCGATCAGAACTGCACTATACTAGAACAAGCGAGAAGCGTCAGTATTTGATTTTGAAAAGGGGGTGCGGAATTGCCAATATTTGAAATAGACGATGCGGGAAAGCACGGATATTTTAAAAGCAAATGCGGAATTTAAAACGGGTTTTAACAGTCTATATACACATAATAATTTACTACATAATAAAAATATATCTAGATCATTCAAACTAAAAATGTATAAAACTATAGTAAAACTGATAATAATATAGGTACTCAACGAAAATTTTAACAATAGGAACAACGGAACAAAAAAATACTGCGAATACGGGAAAGAATAATGCTTACAAAAATGGATAGAGGTAAAGTAATACAGAATAAATGGGACAGAAAAATAAAAAAAAATTACAAGGACTGTTCAAAAACCAGATGTAGTGGGAGTGGTAGAGAGGCAAGGGCTAAGATGGATATGTATAAAAATAGAATACCAAAGGGACTATTAGAAAGTAGTACCGAAAAAAAAAAACTAAAACCGAAAACCAAAATAGATGGAAAAAGTAAGAAGGGATGCAGAATAATGTAACATCAGTAATCGGAAAAAAAATTCTTAAGATAAAAAATCTATGGAAACATAGTGGATCAAGCGATGGGCGGTAGCTTATAGTGCTAGGAAAGAGTAGAAGAGCCATAGCACATTTCACAGCTTAGTGCAATCCAGCTTACATTTGTTGACTTCAACAGCCTACGACAGCATCGAAATGGGAGCAATGATAAAATCAGTGAATGGTGCATAAATAAAATAGCATTATAATCAATTATTGAAACACACTTTTAAAATAGCTATACCTCAAGTTAAATCACGTGAAAATAAACATTGTGGTGGATAATCAGCTGAGTCCTGAAGGAAATCCAGCCAGGTTCACCGATTGAATGGTACGACATCAAGGTCAGAATACTACGCCAAGAAGATATCGTATGTTCAAAAAAAGAACTCATTTAGGGTAGGCGTAGGCCTTGGAAAGAAAGATAAAAAATATTGTAATGATTTAACTTAAAGTCTGTAGGTGAATGTCAGATTGCATTTTGTTTATGAAAACATCTGTCACTGTGACAGGTAAATATTTACACTGCATTAAGTTTCACTGTATCAAGCAAAACGGAAAATAAGATGGCATATACACAACAACGAGTGTAATAATCATAACGGCCAATAAAAACTGTTTTTGTTAAGTGTTTTGCATATTTTTAGGAAAATAGTTCAAGGTCAAGATGTAATTTAGTTCTCTCTGACTTATGGTAGTTCTATTGCTTCAATGGGTATATATCACGTTACCGTAAACTTCAATTTGGTCATGGCATGCTGCGAATGAGTTTTTTTTTTTTGAACACACGATATAATTCTACAGCTCTGATTTGAGCTTTCGGCAACGCAGTTCATTTATCTGGAAGACCAAGTTTCTGCCCTGGTTGATTAAATAGCCTCCAAACTGGCTCTTACAGCTATGCTACATCAGGTTGCGAGTGCTTGTAGAGATAACCAGGTCACTAGCGAAATATGAAAAACAAAAAATATTGTTCAGGAGGTGAAAATCGCGGTCGAATGGGGCTCGCTGGGCGCTTCCCAAATTAGGTTGAATCAGTTCCTTAGAATCAGATAATTACCAAATACTAAACCAAAAATGAAGTAACCACTCATCTTGTATACCAAGCTTTTCTGGGGAACGACAATTACATGGTTGCTGTTAACTCAAAGCCGGGTGTGGAAAAGAGCTCTATTCAAGACGCAACAAGTCGTTTCATATATCGAAACACCCGAAAAAAACGAGATACACGACGAGATAAACTTTAAAATGCGAGAGCGTTCTAAAAACGACTTAGCGAAGCTTGTTGGTATTGCAGGTAATAAATATCGAGGAACATATGCGAGCGGCCAATTACGCTACGTTTACCCGACTATAATGCTTCGAATAAAGAAACATTTATACGATCAAGATTTATGCAATGAAATACATTCTAACGCTAAGGAGGCTTTTTGCACACAACAACTTTTTTTGTACATGAGAAGTTTTTGCGATGTCTCCAGGTGAAATTGCAGCAGCTAGAAGGATCACGGAAAACGGCCCTGTAGAACCGCCGTCAAATCGGCCAAAATCCATACCAGCGTTGGGGCCATTTCAAAGGTAAATTTTGTCCAGCAAGTACCTCTCCAAAGACAACTAGTGGTTAACTAGACCTAACACAAACAAACGCAAAAATCAGTCCACCCTGGAATCCCTTTAGCCCACGTGCCACATGGGTCCCGGTCCTACTTAGAGGCTTATCCCGGGGCTGTCACCTATTAACTCTAATTTGTTTTATTTCACTCTTATGCTGTAAATCAGGTATGGGCAACCTTTGCTTAGCTGATGGCGTAATTTCGGGACTTAATCAGGTCGCGGGCCGTAGGTAAGAAATAAATAGGTAGTAGTGAATAAAAAAGCGATAAAAATTCACACATTTATTTTATTAATTATAATAACATAATCAAACATATAAAAAGCAAATTAACAAAAAGAATATAGAAAAATCAAATGAAAATTAATGAGAAACTTGAGTTTGAAGCTGAGAAAGTAGATGATCAATATTGGTGTCAATATCACTAGTACACAGGCGCAAAGTGTTTTTTAAATTAACATTTGTAAGCCGAGTACGATGCTTATTTTTATTAATGTTCATGATTGAAAAAAGCTGGTCACATTTATACGTGCTTCGGAATGTGCAAATTATTTTTCGTGCGAAAACTCTCAGCTGTGGATACTTTTCTTCGGAAAGGTATGTTCTGTAAAATTCGCTTAGTTCCACATCATCAAATTTAGACTTCAAATATGAGTCTTCGTGAAGCTCGATCAACTCCATTTGTAGGTGAAACGAAGCATCTTCCACATTACACTTACAAAGATTTGCAAAAAGTGCTATCCATATTCTTAAAATCGGTAAACCGATCAGTGAATTGCTGTGACAGTAGTTTCAGTTCTTCAGCTTAGCGACCGTATTCAATGTTTTCGTGACTGAATAATGTTAAAAAATAAAAACATTTTTGACTTCTCAATTGTGTTTCCCACAAGCAAATTTAGCCGCAGAATAGCTTTTATACTCAATAAAAAGTTAGCAAAATATGTTGAAGCACAACATTCTATTAGTAAAAGAATATTTGCTCTAACAACACAATCATTCAAGTACACTTACTGCACTGCAAGTATGCACGCCAATAATATACAGTAGCGATGACAAGATAGCATAAAAGTGTCACAAAATTGAAGAAGTAGTTGCAGATACTGCTCAAAGAGATACGAGTGCCTGGATAGTAAGGCAGTGTTACAAATAACATATAACATGCCGAACTGTTGGAAAGTGGGTACTTCGGGTGTGTAACCGCGAAAATAACATATTGATTATGAATATATTGTCTGAATTCCACCTCCTCCGTCTCCCAATATGCTCTTCTCTAAATAAACTATTCTAGTTAAAACGAGCTATAAACTTTTGGTGCCATTGTTATTCTATACGGAAAAGCTAATTTATGAATAATTGTAAATATTCCCCTTGTATTTAGTATTACCCATATAAACATTTATATTCTAAGGTCATTGAGTCTTTCGTTCTAAAAACGCATCTTGATTTCATGCTTTTCTATTGAGTTCTCTTTCTCACTATTTCGGTTGTGTAAACAAATAACAATAATAAACCGGATGAACTTCATCAGAAAAACTTATAGTTTGAAACTAAATACCAATAAAACCAGTAACAATTCTAAAATGAGCCAATAATAATTTACCCCGCATATTCAAAGTGTTAAACTATTTTATTTGTTTTGGGTTTCTAAGTAAAAGCACTGGAGACAGATGTCAAAAATGTTGCGTTGTTTAAGAACAGAAAAATGAAGATAATCCGAATATAGCAAAGTTTTTCAATAATGGAATCAACTAAATGAAGCCCATGCGATCACTTAACTTCCCTTTGGCTAGCTGTGCATCAGAGATGTGGACGGTAAAGCCGAAAAATCAACAAAAAATTCATGCATTCGAAATGTGGGTTTGTAAATGAATGCTCTGAATATTCTGACCAGGACTCCGTTTGATCCATCAATTTTCGAACTTAAAATTAAAAAGCTTTGGAATGCGATTACCGGTAAGTCATACATAACGACACGAGAACACGTGTCGTTGAAGGTAATCGATAAAAACCTGTAAGAAAAAGATAGAACCAACTTACAACACTAATTAGGCCCTGAACACACGGGATTCCGTTTCCCAGATTCGGTATGCGGGATACAGAATCTGAGTCTGTTCAGACACGGCGACTGAATCTCAGACGCGGGCCTTCAGTCACTTGCAGTGCCGTGCTGTTATGGACCTAGCATTGCTGTTCTTTGTTTCTGTCGAATTAGTCTAGAAGTGCTGTATTTAAAGTCAGGGATTGGGCTCTACAAAGCTAATAAACTTTTCATTGTCAAATAATGTACGCTCTATGATCGTTGTATAGTAAGGAACGCCTTACTTATTCGATTTAAATAGAAGTTGCAGAAAATCTTCTACGCCTATGACATGATATCATATGTTCTGGCTGGAAAAAGTAGGCGAGTCCAGGCCGTGGTACACGTGGACTCATATCCTCTATATGCTCCAATGGTAAATCGGTATCCAAGATACAGAATGTGTCGCCGGCTGCCGATTTTCCTTATCTCTCCATTTCGGCCGCCGGCAACAAATTCTGTATCTCGGATACCGATTTACCATTGGAGCATATAGAGGATATATGTCCACGTGTACCACGGCCTGGACTCGCCTACTTTTTCCAGCCAGAACATATGATATCATGTCATAGGCGTAGCAGATTTTCTGCAACTTCTATTTAAATCGAATAAGTAAGGCGTTCCTTACTATACAACGATCATAGAGCGTACATTATTTGACAATGAAAAGTTTATTAGCTTAGTAGAGCCCAATCCCTGACTTTAAATACAGCACTTCTAGACTAATTCGACAGAAACAAAGAACAGCAATGCTAGATCAAATGCAGCACGGCACTGCAAGTGACTGAAGGCCCGCGTCTGAGATTCAGTCGCCGTGTCTGAACAGACTCAGATTCTGTATCCGGCATACCGAATCTGGGAAACGGAATCCCGTGTGTTCAGGGCCTAAGTGGCGTAGATTTGTACAAATGAATCAATTTGACGCAAACTGGCAAATCTTTATAGAAAAGTGCCTAATATCATTGCATTTTGCTATAGGGTAAAAGACAAAGAAAGAAGATTAATCTTGTTGATTTCTCTTCAGGCCATTTCCATAAATATCAGGAACAGCTACTTTGTCTAGAATTTTTACGCCTTTGTTAGTCTTAAATTCAGTTTTCCGGCACCCTTTCTCACTTTATAAAGCATAAAACCGCCAAAGTAATCCTTGGAATTATCACAGCATTCCCATAAGCCGTCATGACAATGTGGACCACAGACGCTTCATTGGTAATGTGGAATCTAAGTTCTAAGATGCTCACAGACGATATAAAATAAGCACCTGTTGGATACAATGCAATTTGCATAAACGGCTGGAGATTCTGGAAAGGCATTAAGCCCAGCTCTTACATAAATTCATAAGTCGATTTCCTTCGTGTGAAACGCATAAGAATGGAAATAGCCGGAGCCAGACTAGCTTTTCATGTCCGGAATTATTACATCAAGCATAACGAGTGAGTGATACGAAAATTATGGTGTTGTTAGGAGGTGAATTCTGATGCCACGAATATTTGAGTATTTCCGTGAAATCGATTTAAATAAAGCACAAAGCTTTGTGCAGTTTACTCAAAGAATTAACAAAACAAATATAGAATGCAAATAACCATTACGAGCAGTGCATAAAATGATGTAGAAAAATACGAATTTAGGGTAAAATCAAAACATTCCCAACGTAATACCTTCGAGCAAGTTCAATACATTTATTACAACGGTACTCAAGAACATTTAAACCATTTTCATAGACAAATTCATCAAGGTCTTCAAAATAGCAGTTCACTTCGTTTGTCACTTCCTAATTTGTCACCTACTGGTTAGGAATTTCTTCAGGTATGGCAACAGAAAGTAATTCAGTGGTAAATTTGACAATATGACACAGGGTGTTATCATGATAAAATACTTAAATTTGTATCTTGGGCAACCCAAAAATATATCAGGGAGTACTGCAACTATTTCTGTAGTTACCGCGGTTGACGGGAGTCCACTGCAAGTGTCATCCTCACAACTCTGACGTCCATGCCTAAACAGCAGATCCCACTTGTTTACTATTTGTTGTGAAAGGGACTCTTGTCCTAACACATAATCCAGCTTTTATAGCGCTTACAGTTAAGCCCTTCTTTACGAGGTATTTAATGAAGACAAGAATTAAAATTGTAACCTAACGTTAACGTTTGACATATCTGCGCAGACGTATAATGATGCATTTAAGTATATGACTTCAATAAGGAGGTGACTGACTACTTCATGCATTCGTCATAGCTTTTCTCATAACTATTGAAGGCCCGAAAAAAATATTTACACATAAATTGTACAGAATTTTATCTGCTATTTTAAAGTATAGTATAATGTTTACAGAGAAATGCTTAGTTTTAGTGTTATAAACGGAAAGACTGCAAAAAATGTCTTTTTTGCTATTTTCCAAAATCTACTGATTTTCGGCAGTTTTCCAACGTCTCTTAATGCGGAAACCATATGTCGTACAAAAAATTGATACACACATTAATTGTAGGAAATTTTCTCGTCTTTATTTTAATATAGGATCATCTTTTGCCTTAAGGGCTTACTTTACAGGTTATAAGCCAAAAACAAAAAAAAGATTTTTAGTGTTTTTTATGATTTCTCATATTTGCCGAAAAAATATTGTTGGACAACTTAAGATTCGTGTTCAGCACCCCAAAAAACATAAAGTAAGCCACTAAAACCAATTAGACCAGAACTTTCCACCTCGAATTACCATTTGACTGAACTATCTTACTTACAAGTGATTTACCTAAAAATTCCAAGGAAGAAATATCTGGGTGGAGGACACATTTCATACAGACAAATTTCCATGAAAATGTACGGAGATATTCTAGAAAGCTTGAAACCATGGTACCAGCCTTAGGTTTCACTAGAATGCACCGTCCGGTGTGATAAATCCCTAATATCCTAAATAAGTATTTCGAAAAAAATACAAAGCTTTTTTCTCAAAAATGGCTCTAAAGATTTTTGATATTTTCACAGACGACATTTCCACCTTACTCATAAGTAATACCCTCCAGTCCATGGATGAGCAACCTTTTGTTACAACGGGCCAGCTACAAATTTAAAAATGTTATGCCGGCCGCATGTAAGAAACTTATGATAATACCAACACTGAAATGATGAACTCAAATTATCTCTTTATTAACAAAATTAACCTAATATAAAAAATTACAGAAATAAAACACTCATAGAAATACTATTAAAAAATCTGGTGTGATACACTCACACAACTTCCTTTTACAGTGATCTTATAATTAGTCAAAAATTTTATTTTTAATTTTTAACCATTTGTTAAAAATTTTAAAAAATTACAAATTCTACAAAAACGGTACAAAATCGAGTGTTAGTTGAAGAGACAAATTTCCTCTAGAATTTTAAGGTGAATTCAAAAATGTAATAATATACCGGGTGTTTTATTTAAAATAGGAGTTAATAAAAAAAATAGAAAAAAAAACAAAAGAAACCCACTTTAGAAGTATTCAACTGGAAAATCACCTATCTCACATCAATACACATTAAAAATGTAAGAAAAATGTGAAGTTTAAAAAAAATCGTTAGAGCCGTTTTGAAAAAATCGAAAAAAACTGAAAAATCACAAGAGTAAACACCTACTTCCGGTTATGCGATTTTCTTCAAAAGCTTTCTGTCTCATCTACATAGTACACAAAACTTATATATGAAGTTTCAATGCCATACCTCTTTTCGTTTTTGAGATATTCTGTTCACAGACACACAGACAGACACACAGACAGACAGACAGACAGACCAATGAAAAAAAATATATTTTTTGGGATCAGGGGACTCGAAAACGTGAAGATCTGTTGAAAACTCAATTTCGAATTTTTGGGGTGAATCCAATACTTCCTTTATAGTAGTAAAAGGAAGTAAAAAGCGGCGAAAGATATATGTAAAAAAGATTATTTAATAAGAAATAAGGTACAATGAGGCTGCGGGACACTGTAGGAATATTTCAAAGTCAAAATGTAAAATCTTTGAAGGGCCGCACGAGAAAGTGTGGGGGGCCGCACGCGGCCCGCGAGCCGCGGTTTGCTCATTCCTGCTCTAGTCAGTATCTATCAAAAATTCCAGAAAGGGATATGACTGGGGGAGAAATTTTATTTCAGCGCTGAGCTTATGGTGTATTAAAACTGAAGTTGCCCGACTTCTATTGATCACAGAAATGCTAGTGTACTGATGGTTAGTGTTTCAAAAGTTTTGGAATTTTGGCGTGTTCACATAAAAAAATTTGAACTTTAATATTAAGACTTTGTATGTGAAATTTTGAAAAATATTTAAAAAATTCAAAAATTCATTTTTAGCTAAAGTTAAAAAAATTAGGGTTTTTCTGTCCTTGAAATTGTTTAGTTAGCTAAAACTAACACACTCTAAAAAATCTTATTGAAATACTACTACTTAATTTCCGAAAATAGCACTTTTTCGATTTTGACAATTTCGAAAAACTCCATTTTCTAAACAAGTAAAAATCACTTGGTATATATGATAGGGGCCAAATAGATTTTTAGACAAGCACAAATTATTGACCTAAAAAGTTTTTTTGAAAAATCAAAAATAATTTTTTTTCCCATATTATGCCGACTTTTTGGCGGACACTGTATATTGCAATGATATAGTTGTTTAATTGAATTAATCAAATAAATATTGATTAAGAACCACCATGCAAATATTTTATTTACACTATAAAATTCTAGGTAGATTAAAAGGGAGTTGAATTTTATTAACTCGTTGAAATAAACGGTTATATGGCCTGTATCATATTTTATTTATCTGCAAATATTGATAATTAATCGCTAGCTCAATTCGGTACAGCAATCACTCAATCTCGGTTAGGTTCCTGGCTGAATGTGTAATTCTTAAATTAATTGAGTACGGATCTGTATTCCGTCTTCTCTCTACTGCGCACAAGCAAATACTCGAAATTAGGTCAAACGCTACTCCAAAATGAATCCCTCTGGCAAGATAGCTCACAGTGAGTTAAAACAATGTGAAAATTCATCAAAGTTCCACCGGTAATTATTTAAATTCGGCTGCTTTCGCGGCATTATTTGTCATTTGTGTTATAGCATTCGTCGAAGGGACACGCGCCAATTTCCCAATTGTTTTTCTTGGCGTACCTTTGAATTCTACTCCTCCTAACATCAAATTATGGATTCGGTCTATCTTTGCAGGCTGCCCTGATTTTACAGCCACGGAAATCGCTTGGATTGACTTGAGTATGACTCTTCTTACACATGCATAACTTTCGCGGGCCTGACGTATCTAGTTTTAGGTTAAACAGTACCTGCTCTCCACCGATCTTATATCGGGGCTCGAAGAACACGCTGATGTAGTTCCTTGGGCTGCTATGGGCCGGATCCTGCTGCAACTCCTGGAACACGTACTTAACGGGCTGCTCGATGATCTGGATCCTTCCCCTCTGGGCTGTATCCGCTTGCTTTCCTCCACGCAGGGATCGGACTTGGTCTGCCGTGGCTTCGAGGTTATGTACACTGGGCTCGGAAAACTTTTCAACTTTTTGTGTTGGAATTGGCTACAAATACTCCCACACGACAACGAACATGCACTCAATGAAATGGTATACTTTTTATGTTAATATAATTTTATTTATTAAGTAAAAGTGTGATTTAACTGGAGTACATTTTTAACACGTCAATTCATAATTAATTTCTTTTGTTCCCTTTAAAATATCCGCTATAAACAATTGCAAGTTAAATATTAAATAAAAAACGGATATGAACCAAGTTCAAAATAATTCCTTATAACACTAAATCTATAACTAAAACTATTTACACAATTCTTATTCTTAATATTATTGTCTACATTGATAATTAGTTAACCGTGTCTTTTCGCCACTGCACGTTTTTTAAATTGCTTTTAATTGATCACACAAGTCACTGCACTGATTAATTTTTATTAGAGTATTTCCTGCACCAAGGCGTCCTTTGAATTCACTTGTTTGTTTTTCCACACAATTCTTGCTCCATTTGCTGTGTTTACTTTTCGTTGCTTATTTTACTCTGGCTTGCTGATTCTTACAATTTCCATTAAATGCCTTAATGCCTGCTTTCTTAGCTGCTCGTTGCAACGTTCATCAGCTTATCTAGCTTCTCATACCTTTCTTTTAAAACCATGACAAATATTTCACTGTTTAACTTAACTTGAATTATACGCTTCATTTCCTTGCCTTTCCAATCCCTTTTGGAATTAATAGTTCGGCTATTACCTTTGCACAAACTTCTCAATTTAAATTGATCTTACAGTCAACTTAGATCTCTGTGAGAATTGACCTTTGCTTATTGCGTTCTTTATTTAATTATACTGCTATTAATAGCATATCTTTACAAATTCACTCATTCTATTAAATTCAAGTTTTAGCCTTGCAGTTATATAAAATACCTCACCCTCAGCTTTAGTGAAATGTCCATTACTTTGGCAATGCTATCAGAATTGAGTTGCACTACAATATATACCTGGAATGAAACCGGTACAATTTCATACAAATATATACAGAGTGAGCACCTTAAAAAAATAAAGTTTTGTTTATTTTTCATTCAACTTAGTAATAGATACAAGTAATAATTTGTATGTAGTGCAGGCTTTATTCTTACAAAAAGTGGGAGCGAATAGATACAGAATAAATCTTTGACAATACAAAAACGAAGCACAAATTAGCGCGTTACTAAATATAGTTGGGACGGAGAAATTGGAGAGGCCGGTCCATCGTGGCTCAGGTAGAAATTGCGGGTTCCCTTATGATATCGCATTAAACGTTAGGGCTGCACACGCGGTCCGCTTGCCGTTCGAATTCGACCACCGGTAACGTTTTCTTTTATTTGAAAATGTATTTACTTTACTAGAAAAGTGAAGATATTTTTACTTCTAACTTAATTTGATTGTTAGGCCGGGAGTCGCATAATGCGCCAATCTTTCCACGAGGCTGTCAGGCTGCAAACAGGAATTGTATGCATACATCGCATTTACAAGCTTAGTTCGAAATATTTCTCGATGATTCTTAAACTAGTAGAAAGCTTATTCTTTCTACATTTAGATGATATCAAATTACTCTCAAAATTACTTTTAACAACTGCTACAGAAATTGTTTAAATAAAGCGTACGGGGAATTTGCAGGATAAACTTTAGCATCGACGTATTTTGGAAACGATTACATCCAGCGTATGAAATGTGTCAGAAAGAATCAATAAATTTTTAGTGGAAGAATTATCTACATGGGCTTATTGATGTAAAAAATATAATTAATTTTCCATTGCCTGGACATGCCCGGCGTTAAGCTTAAGCCTACTAAAACGGAACGATATTTACCGGGCCCCATAGCTCTGTTAGAAATTGGCCAAAGCGCTTTGTTCGCAATCGCAAGAGCCGCGGTTCATATCCCTCCAGTAAAGGATTTTTTTATTTGAAAATTTATTGAATTTATTAGAAACGTGAAGCTATTTTTACTTCTAACTTAATTTCATTTTTAAAATTATTTAGTATCAATGCCGACGAGGGAAGTTCTGGGTAAAGCTTTTTACAGATTTTGTATTAAATTAGAATCCTTCTGTTTCTCAATCAGCTTCATTTTATTAAATTATAAATTCCATTTACTTTCTTTACTAAATACATCTTAATAATTTTAATATCCAATTCACAATTAAATTCAACCCCATTATTCTCAATTACTGTTTTCTTTTAATCTTATTAATCTGTAATTTTTTAGAACCCTGTACCAATATCATAACAGTACATACCTTAACAACTATAATCGGGAAACTGGTTGACAAAAACAAAGACATTTTCTGGCTTTCTTGGATCCCTAAGCAGCATTCGACCAAGAACTTTGGAACATTTAGAAACTAGCCTCAAATTATGAATTTAAAAAAATATATAAACAAGTTATAAGAACTGTTATGATTAAAGGGCTATCACAAGATTTTATGGTATACAGTGTGGTCCATTAAGTGTGTAACAAATGGAACATTTTTTTATTAGTTGTACAACCGAAATTTAAATACCGCCAAAAGTTAGTGCATGTTCGATAACCATATCAGATGCCCTTAGAATGGGTTCAAGTCAAACAGCATTCAGGGCCGGATAAAAATATGAAATTCGTTCAAGAATAAAGTCCCCTTATTTCAAAAGATATAACAAAATTTAAAAGTTGTTTAGACTCAAAAGTTATGATCCAATACAAAGTCACTGCCTCCTATTCGAATTTTTATTCTTTTTTGGAAAATTTTGTATGATACATATTTTTATTATTCTGATTTTATATGTATTTAAAGTAGCCGCAATTACATTACTTTTAAACAACTTTTAGCAACTTGAAGCATATTTGTAAAATTTATTTGGATTTATATTTTTTTATGTAACTGTCTACTTCGTGTTTTTTGCAACGATATTTAATAGAACTTGAGAATTTCGCAAATATTCTCTTTAACAAGGCACATGCTTTACTAATAATAATTTACATATGAAAAAACTCACAATTAAAGCCTACAATTTTATTTCAAATCCTTATGAAAATACGGGGCTAATACGAAAATTTCCAAAAAAGAATAAAAATTCGAATAGGAGGCCCTGACTTTGTATTTGAGCATAACTAAACAACTTTTCTCAATAAAATTTTGCCATATTTTTTAAATAAGGTAACTTTATTCTTGAACGAATTTCATATTTTTTGTCCTGCCCTGTATGCTGTTTGACTTGAAGCCATTCTAAATGCATTTGATATGATTATCGAACATACACTAACTTGTGGCGGTATTTAATTTTCGGTTGTAGAACTAATAAAACAAATGTCCCATTTGTTGCACACTTAATAGACCACACTGTATGGAGACGTCGAACAATGCGATATCCTATACCCACTGCTAGTTCTATTGTATATGGATAACATTTAAGAGAAAATGTAAAGAAGACGTGCCGAAAGAAAGATGGATACCATAAACTGTACCCAGTCATGACTTCGGTTCTAATGTACGCTGATGACATACCGATACTGGCAAAAATGTAATTCAAATATAATGTAAACATCTAGAGAAAGAACATAAAGAAGAAGCAAATGACATTCATATCGAGAAAACACCTAGGCGACATAGTAATAAATAATATTATCATTAGTAAAATCCCAGTGCATGCCAAATTGTCGATCATTCGAATCAATTTGGTATGCAAGAGGAGTATTTCTTGAACGAAAGTTAACAGGATCTTCTTTTTCCAAGCCCGTTCTCTTGGCAGTGGTTTCGCTAGATAGTAGGTAGGGACAGTGCGAATCTCGATAATCGATTCACGCGCATCACTAATTATATGACGAGGCAATTTGCATTAGTGCAAAATTATCGCATAATTAGGATCTGATTGAATAAGCTTCAGAAATTTAAAAGATTTGATTGGCTTAAAGTGTATGAGAGAAATAATTAATTAAACAACGCCGTATTAGATTTAAAAAACTCAGAACCGAATTAAAAATGCATTTAAACAAAACGATGTACAGGGTTATTCATTATAAATTACCCACCCCTTATCATCGTTATTATTGCCTATAGAAAAAAAAGTTTTAAATAAAAGTTATGTGGTTATAACTGAATTTTGTTAAAATGCTATCAAAAGTACAGTGGCGTGCATAATTAAGGGGAACAAAAAAATAATATATTTTTTTAAATGGAACACCCTGTATATTATTAAATTTTTGGAATGATCTTTCTTTCCTGATTTCAAAAATATACCATATGTTACCCCTACCGTTGGACGATTTGGATACAACACCCTGTATGCTCTTTTTGCTGCACGTTTATTTTTGTTATTTTCTATATAACAAGTAAATATTTCAACTTTTTCTTCCTCACTAAAAACCATTTTGATTATTTCATTAAAGAAATGTCACTTATCAAACAAACTAGTTGTTATTTTCATAGCTTACTTTAATAATGTTAATGATATTCGACGTTTAATAACTCAAAAACGGTATAAGGTAGGGGTAACATATGGTATATTTTTGAAATCAGGAAAGAAAGATCATTCCAAAAATTTAATAATATACAGGATGTTTTATTTTAAAAAATATATTACTTTTTTGTATCCCCTTAATTATGCACGCCACTGTACTTTTGATAGCATTTTAACAAAATTCAGTTATAACCACATAACTTTTATTTAAAACTTTTTTTTCTATAGGCAATAATAACGATGATAAGGGGTGGGTAATTTATAATGAATAACCCTGTACATGCTTGCCTTACTATAATGGTAGAATCTTGAACTACTTAATATATTCAGGAAAAGTAGTGGGAAAACCGAAGACAGTATCAGCATGCAGAGTACTATAACAGACGAGCTAGAACAGCAGCCTGCGGTAAAGCAAATTTAAAAAAACTGTAAAGATCTATACACCTGACCTGCACGGATTTCGACAGGAACGCTAAAATCAACAGAAGAAAGAAGAGTACAAGAGAGGCTCTGAGTCAAGTGGGAAGACAACATCAACGAAGCGGCAAGATGAAAAATCAACTATATAAGATAACTGCAGGAGCCTACGGCTTAAGGCATAAAAGAGTAAAGGGAAAGAGAACGATTTATGTTACAAGTGCGTAAAAGACATAATTTGCTTACGCGTGTGCGTTGCAGAACGAGGCGAAGTCGAATTCTGTAAGCACACAAGTATGGCAATTATGCGTTTTCCCACACGTCACATACAGGATGTTATTTGTTCTTGAATAAAAACTAAGACAATTTTCTTAAAATTTCGACTTCTTCTCCTAGTGGGAAACGTAATTACTGTTTCTACTAGCGGAAACAAATTTCGTTTCCTAACTTAAATTAATGAGAAAAGTCAGTTTTTCCTCATGTAGATTTCTTTAATTTAAATTGTACAGTTTACTTAGATTCATTATTCAATAGCCCCTATGAATATCACTTCTCATCTTATTGCAGGTAATAAAATTAGATATTACACGGTTTAACTTATTTATAAAAAATCTTGTCTTTTAGAGAAGCATTTTAATCCAGTCTTCCTTTTACAATTTTGGTTTAACCTTTTTATGACTTAAAAGTTCTCTACTAGAGCTAACTTCTACAACTCCTTCCGTTATTTGCATCATAGTTGAGGATGTTGACACTTCCATTATCAAATACGAGTCAAATTTTAACATTGAAAATGTTTAGCGAATTGGAGATGTGACGCTAGTACGGTGCTCTTTTAGCGATTTGTGTGACGCTTGGAAAATGCACAGTTTTTAAGAATTTGTGCAAGCTGTACATATTGCAGGTGAATGTTGTTGGTGTCATTTTGAAGCTCTCGTCGAGGGCGAACTTTCTGGAGAGGTCGTGAAACTGTAAAATTCGAGGTAGCGAAAATACGAGAGTTAAAACAATTTTTTTGAAACGAAAGCGTTCGGTGTTGTTACATCGCATATTTTTTGAAAGATCTAAATGTGATTTGGGGCTAGTTGGAAAGAAGATAAACCAACGCTCATCGTACTGGCTGGTTTTTGAGGTCTGCGATGCACGGGGGCAAAGTTACAGGGTTAGAAAGCTGAGATGCAAGAGTAGCAAATTGGATGTTCGCATCAATAGGGGGAAAGACAAAATGTCGAATTTTGTTTTTGGTAGTATGTAGATGAATCTGTAGGTTTTTAAGAATTTTGCGGCTCAGGTTGATTTAGGGGTTACAAAATGGGGAAACCGTTATAATTATCAGAAAAATTGTAAAAAAGTGCGCTGTTTGGAGACTCTCTACTGGTCGCTTTAATTTTTTAAGATAATTTGGGAGGTGGGAATTTGGCGGCCCAGGTGGATTTAGGGGTTGCTAGATGGGGATAACCGTTATAATTATCAGAAAAACTTTAAAATTAATATTTACGTAAAATCATCTGTTTGGAGACTTTCTACTAGTGTTTTTATTTTTTAACAGAATTAGGAATGTGGAAATTTTGGGGTCCGGATGCATTTGAGTGTTGCAAAATGGGGAAAACATTATAATTATCAGAAAAACCTTAACATGAATATTTGAGTGAAATTCGCTGTTTGGAGATTTTCTGCTGGACGATTGTATTTTTAAAGAGAATTCTAGATGTGGGAATTTTGCGGCCCAGTTGAATTTGGGGGTGGGAAAATGGGAAAAACGTGTAACTATCGGAAAAACTTTAAAATCAATATTTGTGGGAAATTCGCTGTTTGGAGATTTTCTCCTAGTCAATTGTATTTTTAAAGAGAATTCAAAATGTGGGAATTTTGCGGCCCTGGTGCATTTGGGGGTTGCAAATTGGGAAAACGTTATAATTATCAGAAAAACCTTAAAAACAACATTTGTGTGAAATTCGCTGTTTAAAGATTTTCTCCTGGTCGATTGTATTTTTTAAGAGAATTCAGGACGTGGGAATTTTGCGACCAAGGTGTATTTGGAGGTTGCAAAATGGAGAAAAAAATATAATTATCAGAAAAACCTTAAAATTAATATTTGTGTGAAATTCGCTGTTTGCAGATTTTCTACTGGTAGATTCTATTTTTTATGAGAGTTGGTATGCGGTTGTGAGGAGGGGGGAATTATCCTATTTTATCATTTCTTAAATAAGGAAAATGTGCATTTTTTTATTCTGTCTCTTTGTAAAATTGTAAATTTGCAAGTAAATAGTAAATAGCGTGTCGGATTGTATTTTATTCTAACAGGAATAATATTACGTGGGTTAAGGTCATTGCCGCGCTGCACTTGTTCGCAGAATGGTAGTTGCCACTGGCAGGGTTGGGATGTTAGTGTCAGCTGTTTGTACTAAAACTTAATCCTCGATTGTAATAGAAAAAATTGATGGGGAGAGTGAGAGTTTTCCAGCGAATGTAAAAGTTTTACGTGAACATGAAAGAATCACTTTTCCAATGTGTTGAACATGCAATTTTTCCGTGTAGTTGATAAAAATTTCTTTTTAAATCATTTTGGTCAAAGTATGGAAGTGCAATGTTTACTGTACTGTAAAATATAAATAACCATTATACATTATAGACCTAACTTGAAAATGAATGACTGTGTTATTAATTCATGTAGTTTAAATTTAAACTGCAGTATCCTATAGCAGCTACATCGCGTATTCGGTTACTTATTTCAATTTTTTGTTAAAATATTGCTTCGTTATTGAAATATAGAGATGGTGAATGTATTTTCGTCTGAGTTAGACACACCCAACCTGCGCACAGGCGTTAGGAATGTACTTCCCAGTAATCCACATACCTGCTCAGAGAGCTTCTAGTTGTTAAAGGATTAAAGATTACTGGAAAAAGCTGTCACCACCCAAATAGGATCCCTCAAATATTATTTATTATCGACTAAGTACAAGAATGTATTCATGTGGTTGGTATTAGCATTTGCATACTAAAGCACTCGAAATTTTCACAAATTCTTCAGCTTCAGGTATAATTTCTTAAATACTACGAATTAAAAACCGAACATTTTAAAATATTTTACATTTGTAGCATGAAAATGTAACTTGTCATATTCAGTTACTTAAGTTACTAAATAATTGTAACGTGTTATAGTTACAATTACTGAAAACACAAAAGTAATTAAGTTACTATTAAGTTACTGAAAAGTAACTAGTTACCAGTAACGAGTTACTTTTACTTAGTTACTACCCAACACTGATTACGTAATAAGTATATCTGACACTACTAATTCCAAACGTAGTACCTCTTAACACCATTTACAAATCTACACATTCTTGTTCACTTCTTCATATTAAAACTTCACATTCCAGAGCTGCACCCTTTTTCATATCCATTACTATCTCGTTTAACAAATTCCACCTTGAACGTTTCTTAATTTTATTGCACCTTATTTATTTTATTTTCTTGCAGGTCCTCCAGCTAGTTCTCATGACTTGGCTGCTTTGTTGACCTAGTTACCATGTTATAAGAATGGGCAGAAAATAAAGTAGGTCATCGTCACTTTCCAACAAAGAAAAGTTGTGTAATTTTAGTCCCATTCTGAATGAAGATTCCAAGTATTAGCTTTATTTATTAAACGTAAACCAAATAATATCACGATAATGAAAATGTATTATTATTGAGATAGTGAATCTTAATAGGTAAGGGTAACTGTTCCCATATTTTAATACAATCATTCAATTAAAATTAGTTTCTGAAGCACAGAACCATCGCAATATACATATGCAAAATTTCAGTTAAGTAGACTCGTTATGCATTTTTAATTAACGGTGTGTCATAAATATCAAAACTAATCTGGCAACTAATAATAATCCAATTAGGTCGTTTCTTTGACGCTATATCAATCGTCTTGACATTTTTAAAATGGAAGGTTCAAATTTCTGTTGAATTTTAAGTTATAATAGTAATTTTGGTTTACGACTGTATTATTTACAAATAAACTTGCAAAGATGCAAATATGCAATAGTTAAGCATTAAACTATTTACACCAGTCAAAGAATTAATTAAAAGTATTTCCTAATTGGTAAGATAACTAAACCTTCACAATATGTATTCTTGCAAACCTAACCAAAATGTTTATTTCAGATTAAAATGTAAAATTTCAATATGTTAAACAAATGTAAAACTTATACTTAAACACTGAAGGATGCCTACAATGAAAGCCGAATATATATTGTTTATGAAATTTGTGTTTTTTTTTCCTGCAACATGAATGACTGCTGAAATTACCCAACAAAAGGTGAAGTTATAATGCTATTTATGTCAGAATTAAAGTCGGCGTCAACCCTACTATAGTATATAATAAGTGTCTTAGAACGGATCGAGAATATGCCAGAAGTGTGAGGCACGAAGGGCGGAGTTTTTCAATTTTTTGGAATATCTCCCAATAAGGCACTTAACATTCGAATGTGGTATAAAAAATTTAGCTACACTACTACAATACTACAAATATTGCTTGCCTAAATGAAGTGCGTGATTATTGTTTCTATAGTAACCAAATATAAAAATATTTTTTTATAGATGTGCTAGTACCGTACATTATATAACGGGTTTGTTATTTGGTTGTTGTCATGCCAACCAACAAGGATACGGTAAGTCGAACTTTCGGTCACAGATAACAAACCCGAAAACAAATAAAAATATGGTAGCGCAAAAGAATAATTGATTGTTTATTTCATTCTTACTCAATCGTTCTATTTTTTTGAACATACTATCTCATTGCTGTTATATTTAATTATGGACCCATCGGTATTCTTATCGTGAAAGGTTATTTGTTATTGAATAAATAGATAAACTGAAAAATCGAGATTTATTATTTGAATGTCGCATTCGTTCTGCTCTGTCACCAGGGATTTAAAAAAATTCTAGAGTAAAACTTTTTCGTAAGAAACTTACAGAGAGCCACGCGGCATTGCTGAATTATAAATTATTTTTGCTCCATTCTGAAAATCAAATTGTAAGTTTCTCTTCATTAATTCACATTGCTGTATTTTAGTAACATGAAAGTTCTCCACGTAAGTTAGGAACTTCACTCATACTGGATAAACTTAGTATTGAGTTTCTCTCGTAGTATAACCAATGTGAATTTCAGTCAATGGATAGATAATGTATCAGCAAGATTGCTCAGATTTCATTTCCAGGCGTTATTCGTCCTTGTATTTATTTAATAACTTCTTGGCTTTGGCTAAAAAAAATTTATATGTACATACCGTACGTGGTCCTTTAACATCAATAATTGGCTTTTTTAAGTAAATGCTAATAACAATTTAATTTTGAAATAGAATTTATATTTTCAAATTGGGAAGACTCTAATTATGTTTTAATTTCCAGTCACATTTCCCAGGAAATTGAGTGCTCAGACAAGCCAAGTACAAGCAATAAGGTAGGCTGGTTGCTCTTTTACAGTACGTTGGCTAAGAAACACGTCTGAGGATAATCTTGGACCATTTATGTGCCGAAGAATTGAATGGCACATATGTAATAGAATAATCGCTCTTAAAACGAATATAATAGGTAACGTATAATTTACAAATTAAGAGTGTAATGGGGCATAATTTTGTACTTGGGAACAACTTTAGTGCCTGTTCTGGTGGACTTTGTTGAGAGTTTAAAGCACTCTTCATTGTTTAGTCGAAAGAGGCAGTTTGTACACGGTTTGCAGACACAAAGCTGAAGTAATAAGATAAACTTTTAAAAATGCAAAAGTTATTATCAGATCTGTGAAATAAAAGAGCAATTTAAGTTTTATAAACTCATTATGCGACACGAGCCAACCGAGAAGAATTTAAATTCGAATTGAAAGATAATATACTGCTTAAGGAGTAAACGAATAAGATATAATTATAAATAAGCAGGCGCGTAGGAGCGTTTTCTAGACTGCGGGGGCCATTCTATTTTCAATAAAGACATACTTCTAACTTGATCCATTAATACGAGCTATAATATTTCTGATTTCCTGATTATCAATTTTTAGTTTTATACTATAATAGTATATTGTAGGCACTGGTTACTTAATAAGTGCTATTTTATTTAAAAAAAAAAACACTACCATAAAAAATGAACAATGTTTATTATCAGATTTTCACATAAGCAAAGAATACACATGAATAAGCAAACTTAAATAAATATAGAAACGGTTTCCGAAAAATAAAAAGGGTATAAATAAAGATTAAAAATAATAAAACACAAATACAAAAATAAATTCAATTAAGAAACTATAATTTCGAAACCTATACCAAAATCAGAAATTCTAGTTGGTAAAGCACCTACTAATGTTCCACATAATAAATCAATAAATGTACTGTTTGAGGCTTTCGCGGTTACTCGAATTATTCTCCTTAGCATAGAATTTCGGCTTAGACCGCGTAGTATTTGTATATGCTGGGTGTTCATATACAAATACTACGCGGTCTAAGCCGAAATTCTATGCTAAGGAGAATAAATCAATAAATGTATTTTATCTACTCCAGCGGGATAAGTAACGCATTACGTCACTCATTTGACACTATTTCAGTTAGGCAATGAAGTCATTACACAACTCAGTTGCGTAATGAAACCATTACATAACTGAGTGGTGTAATGAGCTTCATTGCCTAACTGAAATAGTGTCAAATGAACGACATAATGACATTTGCCTACTAAAATATTTTTGAAAATGACATCTGACATTTCTCTTAATGCACTTTTTTCAATTTTAGGCAGTCGTAGATAACATTTTGTACAATACATGTGTGATAATGCATTATTAATTTACTTGTGTGGTTACATAACTCGTGCTACGCACTCGTTTGTAACTTACACACACGTATATTAATGATGCTGTTATCCCACTTGTATAGTAAATAACTATTATCAAACCCGCGCCAATCGGTTGTTCAAAAAGGCGGTTAAAATCTTAATAGTATGCATCTTTTGGAAACAACCTTGCAGTTGCACGGCAAATACCCGATAAGAAAAGTGTTGTTATAGTAGTCCCATTTCAATTATATCCGACCACACCGATTACTTTCTGGAATAGTGAAATTTAATATCGTTCACTCGGCGGCAATAAAAAATAAGGCGATTTACAGACGCGGGTTTTAATTACAATTCAAGTTCATATATGTTCATGTTAGTGGTTGCAAGAAATACGTAAAATTATAAGTTATGATGAAACTAGAAACAGATATTTTTGAGGGGGCCAGGCCCCTCTGAAAATTATTTGAGGGGGCCATTGGCCCCCGTGGCCCCCGCGGCTCCTACGCGCCTGTAAATAAGCGTTTGCTTTAGCAAGGTTCGATTTCTGAAACGTACTGTTTCAAATGCGTCCACGCGTTTGTCTACTAAGTACTACCTATAAATAGACCTATTTTATCCAGTTAATAAGATAAAGCGAGTTAATGGTATTAAAGTTATCGTCTTTATTATCCAGTAGCGCTCGATGCGACATTACGTGAGTTTAAGTGTGCCTACGAGCAATTAAATAACTCATAAATGTAAACTCAGTAATTAAGTTTCTCTTAGTATTACAACCCAAAGGAGCTACTAGCCTCCAAGGCTCATCCACGTAACAATAATACGACGAAATAATTGCCCTACATATCTAGCAGGCAAAGTTGCACGAATATGTAAACCTTCCTGGTTGTTTCTTTCCTCGCTCTTAACAAAACCAAAGCTTCAGAAATTTCATAATTGAAAGCTTTCTAAATTACACGTGTGGAAATATATTCTTAAAGTGGCCAAAAATGTTGCCTTTGTCGGTTATTATAATTTTGTAATTGTTTGTTACATTAGTGTAAGCCTTCCGGTTAATTATATCTTCTTTTTTTAAATATAAAGCAGTTAATGAATATTTTATTATAACTGCTCAAAGGAAGAAACGTAAGGAACAAAAAATTGGGAAGTTAGTATTCAAAGGAGACAAAGAAAAAATATTAAGAAGTCCCGAAATAATAGAAAAATTCTATGATGCCTTTGTAAAAGTAGCGCAGGTCTTCGATCGAATTTGAATAAACAACTTATAACGATATCTATTCCATCACACCTACTACTCAGTATAAAATCTTTTTTTAAATCTTTTAAAGGGAGAATGAACTCGTATACATCTCTAACCCAGAAATCAAGGCTGGTGTTCCACAAATATCGATATTGGGCTCCACCTTGTTTATAGATATTAACGATACAAGTTTGATTATGAGCATCTTAACCAAACGAGTTTGATTGCCAAAACGAGGCGGTGAGCCGAGTTTTGCGGCAATCATACGAGTTTCGTTATGTGCCATAAGCAAACATGTATTGTTCAATATTTTATCTTCATCAATAAACTCTGCTTCTGTATATAAAAAGAGTGCGGTAATATTTATTACCGCACTGAGTGAGGTAATATCTATGCATTGCCGCACTGAGTGCGGTAATGAAGCTCTTAACGATACTAAAATTAATTTGGT
The DNA here is from genome assembly GCA_940337035.1 of Agriotes lineatus. Lineage (NCBI taxonomy): Eukaryota > Metazoa > Arthropoda > Insecta > Coleoptera > Elateridae > Agriotes > Agriotes lineatus. The sequence goes on along the minus strand of OW679196.1, from coordinate 7,647,817 downwards.
TGAGTCTATAACAACACCGATGAAGATAAATATATTTTTTCTATAGCACATGTTAAAGTGTGCTTAGCAACTCAAAACAAAAGGTCAAGTTTTACTTTAACAGCAAGGGTAGATAAAGTAGCACTTTAACATCAAGGATAGATAAAGTAATTTAATTTTCTAACTTTTGTTTAAATTAAATATGACAGCTTCGTATTATCGTAGCAACCCCATCTAGCTACTGACATTTTGAAATGTGATTGACTGTCATTATTTTCTTTTGAAATTGTTAAAGTTCTTGCTATAGAAAAAAATATTGTATTATAAACGACGATAAAGTTATTTCTATCCACTCTTGAATCATTAACGTCTCGACTTCGTCTCGACGTTAAACGATTCACTCGTGGGTAAAATTTAACTTTATCGTCTTGTATAATAAATTACTATTATATACCACATCCTTACTTAACCTAGCGGAAGCCTAGTAATGTACGCTCACGGTATGCCGGTTATCTCTCAAGATTCTGATATAAACAACGAAACCAATAGCCAAAACTGTGTAGTTGCACTAGATGAGTAGTTTGATAAATGGTGCATCAGTATAAATGCATATAAATGCAAAGCAAACCTATAGACCCTTCAAACTTAACTATTAACAATATTCCAATAATGTGAAATCCAAATGACAGCGCGATTTGCTATTTTGGTGTATATTTAAATAGAATATTAAGCTGGGGCTTCCATATAAATAAATAGTCACCCGAATCATGTGCAAGACTAAGAATACTGTAACCGATATTACACAATCACCTATGCAAATTAAATTCAGTAATCTAATCTAGAAAGCTACAATAAGATCAATTTTCATGTATGAATGTAGTGTATGGAGTGCAACATCAAACACCAACTTGAATAAATGCTAAGTACTATTATTTTAGTGAAATTTGAATGGTTTATCAGAAACGCCCAGCTTTATAGAGAGATGGACATTCCAAAAATAAAACAGTATATCAAAAAAACAACAAAAATTGTTATGCCAATATGTATGATGCACGAAGATGCATACTACGGTACAGGTCGAAAAGTATTGCACATTATGTTAAAAAGAAACCTTCCAGTTGATCTAATAAACAGTTACAGTGAATAAACCAATATACTAACCCATATGATTTATATTAAAACGTGCGGAATAGACCTTAATTTGCACAAGTTACAACAGCTACCAGTGAAAAACTCTGCTATGAATAGCAGTCGCTGATAAACTAGCGAAATAAATTAAGAGGAAAAAGTAGTATATCAATCACATGATGCTATTGGGAGTTATCGAATGCTTTTGAAATATCAATAAAACAGAAGAAGGCCGACTTATTAAACTCCAGTGCTTTTTGGGATATCTAACGCATCATAAATATTGTATCTGTGAGTGATCTATTAGAACTTAATTTTTTTATTCCTCTCGGAGATGACCAAGACACAAAACAAAGCAAAACATAGGAAAGGCAAATGGACTTTACTATTATTAATTATTACAATGTTACAGGAAAAAAGGAGCAAGATACGCACCAAATCAAAATTATCAAAGCTTTATTAACCATGGCTAATAAATGAAATTGCTCTAAAGAGCGGATTATAAAATTAACTATCTAAGAAGGCCAGGGAAGAACTTCAAAAGAAAAACGTAAATATAATAAAAGAATTGTGTCAATAAGAAGCTGTAAAAAAATTTAAAAGACAGATTGAAAGCACAAAAAAGCAAAAAGAAGAAAATAGAGGAATATACTTCAAATTATGTGCGAAAATTACATTAAGGAGAAAACAGAATCATATTTATGAAATTAGATTGCTGGCTAGAAAAACGCAGATCTTCAGAACATAGCCAAAGAATCTAAATACGTCTAATGTTCCAAACTGTTTTTTTTAGTTAAGCAGTAGCTCTTTTAACACTTTGTTAGGACAATTTCGAGGTTCAGGTACCCTTTTGGATTCTCGCATTCCTCCACTAAATTTAACCGTTTGTGGAGTGTCACTTCGCGCCTTGTGCTCTCTGTTAAATTTCATTTAGAATAAAAATTCATAACGAAATAACTACCGGCATCCTTTGATTATTTGTCACAAAATTGCAGATTCCTGCCGATGCAGGCTCTGCTTTACCATTTTTTATTATATCGTTTCGTTTTCCATGAGTGGCATTCAGTGTTTCACTACTAATTAAAGGTCTATTCAAACTGGCGGTAGCGGTGCGGTAGCGGTGCGGTAGCGGCGAGGTTATGAAACCTCTCAGCAATCGTTCTGCAACTTTTTTAAATGATCTGATTCAGAGTGGTAAGCAATAAGAGTAAACCTGGCGGCAATAGCGCGATATGTCGACGGCGCGGTTTGGAAGATCGGGGAGCGTTTTTTTATGAAAAAATCGCGCGGTTAAATAAAGAGAAAACAATAATTTAAAGTGAAATAAATAATTCAGTACCTTGCGTAGGTTGCACTCAGACATGATTTTGTAATCAAATGGAAGAACAACTGATTCAACTTATTGCAGAACATGTAGTTGATTAAATGTATTTATGGACAAACGAAAATATTTTAAAAACATTGATTTGTCTTTTAGATGTTTTTTGGAATAGCGTGTGGAACTATGTATCTAGTGGAAGAAATGTTAAGTCATCAGATGCTCTTTCGCCTTCTAGTAGTATTATCCTCAGAGGATATCATTACTAATTCTAACTCTTCATCTGAACTATTTCAACTACTTGTGACTTGTGAGCATTTTTTTAAAACGTGTGATGAACTTGTAACTTGCACGTCTCTGAAGGACCGTAGTAAAGCAAACTCACCTTCAAACTACTGCACTCTGTATGAATACCTACTAATCAAAAAACCGCCAAAATTTCGTGCCGTTACAGAACCGCTGCCGAGCCGCTACCGCCAGTCTGAATAGATCTTTATAGAGATCGCCCTATGTAACGCTTGGACAGTAATTTCTCATCAGCCGTTGGCGCCACATTGTCCCCCTCCCCCTGACAGGTTGCAACTTGTTTTGCAGCCTCGTGTGTGTGTATTCGTCGATGAGGTGTGGGTGTTGCGTGACGTTCCACACGTTTAGCTTCTGAAAAAGGTAAATGTAGCTTATGAATGTCGAAAAGAGATGGGCAAGTGACGCGTTCAAGCCGTTGTGAATGGGAAGTCATCTTTCAGCCCTCAAACAGTGAACAGAATTATCGATTGAGGCAGCCTTCTTGTGTGTTTTACCGGGATGTGCGGTCAATTTATCGAAAGCAATTTATCGAATAGCAATTGACCGAATGCAATTTATCGAAAAACAATTTACAGAAAAATCAATTTATCGAATAAGCAATTTATCGAATGACAATTGACCGAATGGTAAATTTATCGAAATAAATGCAATTCGTATCCATTGTGAATGTTTTGAAGTTGGTCTATAATTTTAGCGAAAAATTAGAGGAAGGAATGCACATTCTTCAAGTATTAGAAAGCTATTATTGTGAATCTCAGCAATTGTTATAGTCATGGCTTGTCACTAATGGGGTGGCTTATTATGGGCTACATAAATTAACATTCTTGGTGGAATAAGTTCCAAAGCTAATTGCTAATCGCTATTGGCTGACTTATTATTGTTATGGGTATATAAAAGCCTTACACCTTACGAATATTATTTACTTGCAATTGTTACTTTGAGTGAAGCGCAACAAAAATATTAAAAATGCCGTTAGTGTTTATAAATAGTGAAAAGGGCAAGAAAAAAATATACGTTGATGGTCAATTATATTATCAAGATCGAAAAGTTGATACCACAATTTACTGGAGATGTGAAAACTACAAAAATACAAAATGTGGTGGACGTGTTATCACAGTCGAAGATCAAGTGACTAACAACAGTGATCATCATAATCATGCTGCCGACGCAGCACATGTAGAAGCAAGTAAAGTTATGAATAACATCCGTGACAGTGCTAGAAATACTCAAGACGCAACTCACTAATTGTGTCCAACTGCAACAGTTACTCAAGCGGGAGTATCTCAACTTCCAAAGGTAGATGTTATGAAAAGGAGAATAAAAAGTGTTCGCCAAAAGCAGAATGCTGCTCCAGCTTTATCTACTCAATGTACTGCTATTATTTTTCCTGAAGAATTTAAAAACACCAAACGTGGGGATCTGTTTCTTTTATTTGATTCCGATCCCACAGAAGATCGCATTTTAATATTTAGTACGAGACGAAATCTTCAACTCCTAGCACAGTAGGATCATTGGTATGCCGACGATACTTTTAAAACTGTGCCATGTCTTTTTTGCCAATTGTTTGCCATTCATAGATTAAAGCAAAATAATGCTATACCATTGATCTATGCACTTCTACCAGACAAAAGAGAAGAAACATACCATCGATTATTAAGGGAAATGAAGGAATTGCAACCCTTACTAGGACCATCAACCATTATGACGCATTTTGAACCTGCCATGATCAATGCAATGGTGAGTGCATTCCCCCATCGACGCACCGTGGTTGTTTTTTCCATTTTTGCCAATGTGTTTATCGCCAAATCCAATCATATGGTCTGAAAGCAAGATACGAAACAGATGCAGAGTTTGATTTGAAAGTGAGATTACTTTCTGCCATAGCATTTGTTCCTACGCAATATGTGGTCGAAGCTTTTGAAATCTTATGCGATGACGATATTCTGCCACCAGAGTTACCATTACAACCAATTGTCGATTATTTCGAAAATACGTGGATAGGGCGTCCACAGCGACGCCACCGTCGCCGAGAGCCTCGATTTTCACGTATTTTATGGAATTGCTTTGATGCAGCAGTTCAAGGTTGGCCAAAAACCAACACTTCAGTAGAAGGTTGGCATCGAGGTTTTGAACAACAAATTTCTACAGATCATCCGAATATCTGTAAATTTATTGAAGCAATCCAGAGGGAACAAGGGCTTCACGAATTGCGAATTGAACAATATGTAGGCGGACAAGAAGCAACTAGTACTCGTAAAAAGTACAGAGACTGTGCTCAGAGAATCAAACAACTTGCTGAAAACTTTGACATCAATAACATGCATGACTATCTGCGTGACATCGCACATAATACTGATTAAAATAGATTCCATAGAAGAAAAAATTATAAATACAAAAAAAGTAAATAAAATTAAAAAACTAGTAAAATAACCTCCACGTGGTGTTTCCTGGGTAACGCTAACAGGCTTTATAGTAGTATTTTAATATTTTTGGAAATACGTTTTAAAAGCCAGTTTCAAAGTAATAGCTTTCTAATTCCTGAAGACTGTGCATTTCTTCCTCTAATTTTTCGTTAAAATTATAAATCAACTTCAAAGCATTACAATTGCCTTTATTTCGATAAACGATAAATTTACCATTCGGTCAATTGTCATTCGATAAATTGCTTATTCGATAAATTGCATTTTCGGTAAATTGTTTTTCGATAAATTGCATTCGGTCAATTGCCATTCGATAAATTTCTTTCGATAAATTTACCTAGACCCTTTTACCGGCAGTACTGTCCTTGTAATCTGGGTGGCAATTTCTGTCTTTTTCGTAGAAACGAAAGTTATAGGGAGCCATAGTTCGTACCGGGGGTTTTGAAAGCCTTAATTGGCGCGTAAGCGGATTTCATTCAGGACTTTTATCTCTGTCACCTTTTTCTCGAAAAAGTTCGCCTGTTGAAAATTGCGTCTTCCATCAACCCGTTGGCGGATTTACAGCGTTTGTCCCTTGGCAAATGGCAAGAGTCCGTCCGTTGAGGCTTCTTTGCGGCATCGAACCAACGTTTTGGTTTTATTTTGGTTGATCTTTGGGAATTGTTGATGGCAGAGGATTCTTGTCTTTCAGTGATCATAGAAAGAGGATCACTACCAAGCGTTTAATAAGGATAAGGATTTCCTCCCTAAGCCGTCATTATCCTTTGTTGGAGAACAACTATGATGCTGTGTTTACGTTAATTTAAGAATGATTCCTCTTTATTTGCTGAGCGGCGTGCGAATTGCCGTAGTTGGCTCGCATTTTTCTACAGGCCTTTTTCACCTGCAGGTATGAATTGTAATCTTGGTTTCACGTTGTTGCAACAGAAGAATAATGCGTATGCAGACCTTTTTTCAATGTTCTCTTCGTGCCCTTTTCGGCGACCAATTTGTTATTTGTGGTAACCTCTTAAATATTTCACATCTGCCTTATAGACTTAGAGATAGGGCTCGACAGGTATCTAAGGCCACGATGACGCGTGCGACATGTAACCTCGTGGATGACGTACAGTGGGATTCCTTTACTTCATCTATTCCCTTATTTCATCAAGTTTTGGATTTTGTTATAAATTTATTATTTTTTAACTTCTTTTGATTCTATATTATAGTCCTCAGTTGGGCACTTATTGTGTTTCTGTTTTTGCGTGTTGAATGTAGTTGGTAAGAAGCAATAAATTTGTCTTGAATGAATGTTTACCTTCGTATCATAAAATGGTGATAACGTACTGCATAACATTTATATATAAAACACGACAATAACATCAATAACCATAACCATCCTTCTTTCAAATACACTATAGCTTAACGTACTATTTAATAATTGTAGATTGTATTCCCGCTTTTGGCGTATCACCTTAATTAATTTTGGTTGTCATTTAACTTGCACAATTGTTTAATAAGGTGTCCGATGTTTAAATAAATTATACCTCAAAAGTGCTGTAGCCCCATGATGTGCACATGGAACCACATCAGTCTAGATGTATAAATTATTTGAACACCCCATTGTATACCGACCAATTCGATGTGGAAAACATTTAGTTACGATACATTGATTTTCTGTACTTATAATACGTTTCAGTATGGAAAGACCTTTGTGTTGCTTTAATAATTCAACCGTTACCGGTTTAAATCAACCCCATACATTTTTTTTTCTTTTCTTAATTCTTTCTGCTTCTTTTCATTGTTACATTTTTTATTTAAAAACGAACGCTCCAGCGTTTCTCTAGACATTATATACTTCTCCTTGGTCTAGGTTTCTATTCATATTTTTTAAGCATAATACATTGATTATTATTAAGCATTCGTAAATGCTACAACTAACTGATCTGGCGTCGTCAATTATTTTCAGGATGTTTGTCATGTTTAAGTCTCTAAAAACTGTATTATGTATTTATAAATTCATTATTAGTGGTACACCTTTTACTCATTTTATCGCGAATCTGTACTATCCATCTTTTAATAACTAATAACAATTTTAACTTTGTAATTATAAGATTTCAAAAACCGTCCTCTGAAACTAATACAGCAGTCAAGGTGTGATATTTCAGTCAAAGTTAGTGTAAAATCAGGTTTAATTAACCAGATCGTGTAGGATAATAAAACTTATCCGACCAGATAAATAAGTGTGACATCTTCAAGGCAGATTAGTAGGATGAGTGCCATCTAGAAGTAAAGCTTAGATTCTGCTTCAATGCATTCACTTGTGCGATTATGGAGGCAACGAGAATCCATCTCATTACACATCACAGAAAAATCATTTGCTTGACTGGAAAAGCACGGCAACGACCGTAGATTCCCTTAGATCTTAATCGATCAGAGGGTGTTAAGAATCTCGAGGGCAGTTAAGAGGAAGATAGAACAGTGGACGTCTCTGCTACCAAAGATATGCTTGATAAGATTACTTTAGCCAATGCCCAAGAAATATCTAATAACCATCAATATTTAAATCCATGAGTTGCTCAAAATGGGGCTAAATAACAGTAGGAGAAAATTATAAATATGAAACCTTAAGATTAATTTACCTCTTAATCACATTAAATTTAACGTAGAACTTCAAATCATTTACAAAATTGCTGAAAATAGTGGTTACCCTATAAATGTTATACATAAACTGCACAAAAAACATATATTCATGCAGACTGCTACTTTTTACTACCTTAACACCAAACACTAACAATAATAAAAATTTAACAATGTTAACATTTCATTTTCACCAAAGACAAAGTGGATATACTTGATCAGTCCTGCATTTACAGACTCAATCGTGGCAACTGCAAAGCCTCTTATATTGGCCAAACTGGTCGAAAATTTAAAATTGGATTTTGTGAATACTTACATTTCATAAGAAATAATAATATCTCACCTTCTAAATCTGATTTTGCTAATCATATTTTAGATTCAGGATACCCTTTTCGCGGGTTTTTATTCATTTCCGTCAGTTAGTGTGTCATTTGCCGCCTTACGACATCCAGTTTTTTATGTTTTAATATTTAATGTAATCTTTATTCTGTAAGTATATACTTAACTCCTTGATTAGTGTTAAATTGTTCAACATTTTAGCATGTACCAAAGCTAGGAGTAGCCGTTTTCCAAAGTATGCAACAAATGGAGAAAAAGGCCAATGAAACAGCACAGTGTGTACAGGAGATGAAAAAAGATGCAGAAGAATGGGATCGAAGATTACAGGAGGCAATCCGAAGTGACGCGGAAGAAAGAGAAATTAGGGGACATAACCATACCGACTTAATGATTCAGGGGTTAAAACAAGAGTTGGAAAAAATGCAACTGGATAGCAAACAAGAATTGCAAGCGAAGATTAACGGGCTACAGGAAAAACTGGAAGAATTTAAGGAGACGACCAAAAATGAAATTAGGCGGGAATTGAAACAAAAACTATCACAGTTGGGGGATGAAAGGTTAGGAAAGAAAGATGAGGAAATAGAATGCAAAATTAAGGGAGTTGAAAATAAGACTCAAGAACAACTAACACAGCGCCGAGAAACGATCGACCAAGAAGTAAGTAGTTTAAAAAAGAAGACAGATGAACGGTGGGATAAGATGCGAGAAGGGCGAAGCCGTAATTCAAACCATATCGCGCTTGTGCATAACAGAATTACGAGGGAGCTACAGGGAGTTCACGAAAGATTCGAACAAGTGAACGAATACCCAGCAAGTGCGGCGACTCCAAATTTGAGCACAGAGATGATATCTAAATTCAAGGGACGGTATGATGAGTTGCCAATGATATTTATTGCAAAACTCGATGATACCGGGTGGCCATAAATATCTGATATCACATTACCTTTGTAATCAACACCGCTTTATTAAAGTGATGAATCCAACTAAACTAAATGTCATTAATGTCATCACAACTAAAATTCCTATCTGTCAAAAATTATTTCAGACTGCAATAAGTAATGGAGTTAGAACATGAGATTTTTATAATCGAGTCGTAGGCTAAACTGCAGAATCCAGGGCACATTCCCCTTCTCTTATTGCATTTTATTACATTATATATGTACCAATACTTATCGTAATTGAAATATAATGCTAACCAACATTTATAAGTAGCTAATTCCATGGCTACTGGGATCTCAAATATTTATGGCCACCCGGTATAATGAAGACGATACCAACAGAATGTAGGAAATTACAAATAATTAACATGGCCATGCGTAGTAATGCCGAGATATGGCATAGTATAATTACTCGTAAGTGCAAATACACCACGTACAAAGAATTCAAGGAACTGTTTACTGAACAATACTGGAGCAATACGCATCAGGTGCAAGTTCGAACAGAATTGACATCCGGAAAATATGTAGATAAAGGGGGATCTCGCGAAATTTATGTCATGCATCGATATAATAAGGCGCAATATTTAACACCTAAACTGTCGGAAGAAGAGATTATCCACCTGTCGAGACACTTGGAGGCAGAAATAACGAGGGCAGTTGCGGTACAGAATGTTAAAACGTTGCGAGAGTTCTTGGAGATTGTAAGAAACTACGACCTGGCAGTATACAATGAAAGGGGTGACAGTCAAAAAACCGTATATCAAAATTTTAGTAAAAGAAAATTGGACGAATCGTTTGGAAACAACTTTAGGCAGAATAAAAATAATTCTAACAATAACTATAACAGACAAGAAAGTCGCTACAACAATAATTACAATAGAAGTTACGAACCAAGAAGGAATTACAACAATAACTGGAATCAGAACAGACAAAATTTCAATAGGGGGGACAACAGTAGAAGAAATTACGACAAGCTTATCGAGGAGCGAAATAAGAAAAGATGCCAGGAAATGGATAAAAATCAACAGCAAAGTCGACCTTTCGTAAACACCATGTTTGTTGAGAGAAGAGACACCAATTGTGAGGATATAAACAGGATAGAAATAGCAGATGTGCATGAAGAACCCTCGAGGGATAAAAAAAACTCAATTTATGTAAATAGTGTAAATAAACAAATTGCCAACTTTACCATCGCCTACAACAAAACGGGGGAATTTTTATTATACAAAGTAAAGATAAAGTTACAAGCTCATGTTTACCTTTTCTTAAATTACAATTTTTAGACCAAGAATATTATGCGCTGATTGATAGCGGAGCAATGATTTCATTAGTACCAGAAGAAGTCCGAAATAATCACCTGATTTTTTTACGAAGTAATATAATTAAAGTTAATAAAATCGATTTATTGTCTGCAAAAAGGAAGAAGATCTCTACTACAAGTAAAGTAGTGGCAATCAAGATCAGTATATATGGAAAAGAATATGATGTCCGATTTTATATAGTATCTGCCTTAAATGTACAATTTGTGATAGATCTCGATATTATTCAGCAAGTTGGAATTAAAATAGATGGAATGCAAAAGCGCATCCAAATAAATGAAATAGTAAGGCCTTGGTCTATTTCCGAGTATGAGGATCAAGAGCATTAAAATTGTTGTCTAGCTGAAATAAAAGCAGGAGACGATATAAATTGTTGCCTAGCCAAAAGTGCAGAAGACGATAAGATTTGTTGCCTAGCCAAGAGTGCAGGAGACGGAATAATTATAAATAATTGTGCGATCATAAAAGGAATGCTGGATGATGAACAGATAGGGAGTGATTACTTACAATATAAAGGCAGAATTATGGAAATAATAGAGAAGAACAAGGAGACAATAAATAAGAAAACAGGACAAGCGACGAAATATTGCCACAGACTTATTGTCGACGAAACAATGGGCTTCAAAAGTAAAACTTATCCAATACCGTTTGCACAGCGCGAAAAAGTGAAATATGAGTTACAGAAAATTCTTGACGATGATGTAGTAGAACATTCAAAAACGAACTTTGTTAATCCGATGGTGGTGGCAAAGAAGAACGATAATAGCCGTAGCTTATAAGTTAATTGATGAAATGGATAATAGAATCAGAGGACGTTTTCACATTTCGGCAATTTACCCATACTTAGATGGTGTAGAATAGATTAGGTTAGGTTAATTTTAAACAAATGTTGGGACACACTCATTAAGATAGGTTAGTTTAGATAATGTAGGGATTAGATAAAATAGGAATTATATAAAACAGGAATTGGATAAAATAGGAATTAGATTAAAGTTTATTATTAAACTGGGGATGAAATAAGTTAAATGTCAGATTGGACTGATTAAAAGAGATATTTGAGTCATGCAATTGAAATTTGTGATAATTAAAATGACAACGCATGCGAATCAACGTATGCTGAAAAAAACACTCATGCGTAGTAATTTTAATTTTCAAAAATTGGGGGGTGGGGTTTTAGGCGCACGACCTGATTCTGCTAGCAGTACAACTTACGAAACAAGTCAATAAGCACAGAGTTGGGGTGTTTTATGTAACTGTAATACTAAGCTTAAATTTCAATCAGTAAATGCATTGGAAAAGAGCTGCCAGTATTAATAATTGAATTGAGTAAAGAAAGCAAAGGGCAAAGCTTGTTTTTCACAGGGTTGACGTTCAAATTAATTAAATATTAGGTTTGTGCAGAATGAATAGCCGAACCGAAAGAAATTAATAGTCACAAAAAGGTTTGCGAAGTGCATGTCAATGAAGCGTAGATTTCAATATAGCTAAGCAGGAAAATTGTGAGCAATCTAAAAAAGGTATAGAAAGCCAGAAGAAAATAATAATACGTTGCAAAGAGCAAATAAGACGTCAGGCAGCAAGACATAAAAAAGCAATTGAAAAGCAGACAGATGGACATGAAAAAGCAAGTGAAAAGCAGACAGAAGGTGATGGAAAAGCAATTATTAAGAAATGAACTCTATAAAATAATCAGTGCAATTAACGCTAGTGAAATAGAGCAGAGTAATTAATACAACGTGTTTGTGGAGCAAAGAGACCTTTTAAAATTAAGAAATGGACAATATTTTAGTTATAAGAAATTTGTAAATATAATTTGTAATCAAATTCATTTCCATAATGTATTTAATTTGATCAAAACCAATTTCCGGTGCCTTGGTAACCATAGTAATAGATTAGATTTTGTTTTTAATAACGGAAATAAGGGAGAAGAAATGAATAATTAAATTAAGCTTGACATGTGGTTTTGTGCTCCACTTCAACTAAAGTTTTTATATAATAAATTTAAATATTTCGAGCTAAAAAGTGTATCATTGTGTTGACCAAGTGTTGAAGTTTATGTGGGAACGTTTGTGGAATTTTCCGCAACACAAAATTAAATTTTTACCGAAAGCACCTCCAACGATCATTGCCAGCCTATCACATCAGGATTCCGATATTGAATTCTGGCCAGAAATAGGGTCCAAAGCCGGGGATTTTTACCGCGACGCAGATACCAGCTGGGGCCCCTTTCCGAACATTGCGAAGAACACACCAAATTTTAAGGTACTGTTTTAACCTAAAAGTATCAGTGTTAGGATCGGGATTTGGGTGCATACGAAACCAGACCTTGCTTATCAAGATTCAAGCATATCCTAGCATCCAGCGAAGGCGCAATTCAAATTATAAGCATTTACCCAAATTTGAGGTTAGGCGAAGGTAAAACAATTAATGCCTGAAGCAAATGATAATAATAACCGCCAAAGCGCTACGATTTGAATAAATACCTCTGCGAATGTTCACAATTTTGATTATTTTAAAGTCAACAACGCTGACTGCACGATCCGAACCATTTTGTAGGTTTTGACATATTGCATACAATAACTACTGTGTATTGGAACTAATTCAGGTGTACAGTGGCGCACCAGAACAAGTAAAAATTACAATCTATTAGGAATTCACCCCTGTAAATAGAATTAATTGTTCTACTGAGCTAGCGTTTTTGATAATAAATTGCAGATAAATAAAATACTTAAAGAGCATACTACCATTTATTTTGGATCAAGTAAATAAAATTAAAAGACAGCATATTTTAATCAGTCTAAATTAATTTTATAAACAACCCTAAAAGCGAATTGATAATTATTAGATTGTCCCAGTTAAATTGTGATAGTCAGTAGTGCCCATCGCAATACATACATACAAAGAAAGAGACCACCGATTTTATGGTATAGATTACATAATTATATTTTGAACATCGATCTCACCTTTTATTAAAATTCCATAATAATTTTAATTACTTTAGCTGACGCAGTTATAAAAAATTGGATATATTTACAATGTTGTATACTACGTGCTTTTTATTCCGACTCGTCATTACCTTAAAAGATTTGTATTTAAATACCAGACTTATTCACTTTGTAAAAAATTTGTTCTTTCAACTCAGAAAAATGTAGTCCACATTTTTATTGATATTTCAGTAAATTCTAATATTATCTAACGAACATAAGCAGATGTGCAAAAAAGATGCAAACTTCTCTACGCTTTACTGCAACTTGGGGGCTGCTTTTTACGGTCAGTTTATTACTTTCTGGGACTCTAGGAGCGTCTGAACGAAACTTTTTGAGGTGGGAAGTTGGAGTTTTTGCAATTTACTGCCAGTCGTATGTACCACAGCTTTATGATTCCTAGACATTTCGCAAACGTGTGGTGGGTTGATGTTGTCGCTGTTTCAAAATTACTAAGCGGATGCTAGAAGCAACGTAAGTGTTGCTTTTATACGTTCATTCTTTTATAATTAAATCTCTCTAATTATGTTCTATAAGTAAATGATGTATTAATCTAAAATAAAATAATTATTTATGCATTTCATTTATCATGTCTACAGGCTATTTAGCAAGTTGTAACATCTACGTTTTGTGGCCACTAAAGTATAAAAGCAATTGTTGTCAAGACTTACTGCAAACAACTATGTTTTCAAAACTCTGTATAATACTGTATACCTACTATCAGTGATGGCTCGTTATAAAAACCCAAGAAGTGATGATCCTACCATAACAAACCCGCTAGTCAAGATTTTTTTTTAATTCGGAAAGAAAACAAGCTTGCTTTCACGGACGTATTGGGGCCAGATCGAAGCAGCCCAGATTTAGTTTTTCTACGTATGCGTTTGTCGATTTGTGATAGGCTTAACAGTAATACCCTATCGCCACCCTGCAGCACACTACAGATTGTCGAGCCTTAGGTCGCGAATTCGAATCGTGGTCCCGGCAAGATTTTTTTTTCGTGCGGTAACACCAGAGCGAATAACAAAATTCTTCGGACATGTCGACACAGAGGAGGCCTGGAAAAAGTAAGCATAGAGGACAAGCGTTCGTCAAGAGAGGACGAGAAATAATCTCTCACTAGGTACACAGACCATAAGAAAGAACCTAACCCAATCCATAAAAATGGCCTAGAACTACAAAGAGTAACAGACCGTAATCGAAGAAAGCTTATGAATCAAGGATGCTCGAAATCGAATTACAGACTAAATAGAAGAAGATACAGATGCACCCCCCTGTCATCTTTAAATCTGAAATGCCGCGTTTTTGGCGTTTTTTACTCTATTCGTGCTCTCAGCTAATGGTATTGGTAAATTGCCGACTCGATTTTAAACCGATCTCCTCCACCTCGGTTTCACAGTAGTTTGTCTTCGCCTGAAGTGCGAATTCTTTTTAGACAAAGTCGTTCCACATAAGGCGCAGTTACGTGTACAATATAATATGATAATGGCTATACCACATCGGTTCAACAGCTTACATAGACTGAATTGCCTTCAGGCGCGGGTGTTTCAAAAAGTGGACAGAATGAAAAATAAATGCCTCCAATTTTCAAGAAATAAAGCCAAAAAAACGGCTGTCTAGCGTTGTCGATAAAAGAATACTTACCTTTTTGGGAGTATTTTAAGGAAAGATTCTATTGAAAAGCTGATTATACAGGGAAGAACGGAAGAAAACGACCACTAAGAGGCTTACCCACAAGAGAGACAGATCTTGCCAAAAAAGTAATAGACCATAAAGTTGAAAATGTCGTACTTCTTACAAGAATTGAGAAAGATGGAGAGATGCTGTTATAAGAGCGAGACAAAACCCCACTGACACTTGAAACATAGCCGACACGCTGTAGTAAGTCACAACATGTCTGACAAGACATGGGATGAAGAAGAAGAATTCCAAGAGAACGCATGGAACCACGTGTCGAAATATCGATAAGGAACTTGCACCATCGCATAGTTGTTCTCTGAATGTCATTTTTTTGACAGTGGTCTGTTATGACATGTTTTATCGGACTTTTTCCACTGTCTAGGGTGCATACTACACGACCTTTCGGTATTTTTGATCGACTCCCGTCTTCGGGTGTTCCGGGTTAGTTCTGAGAAGGAGTGATATTGTACGTTTTTATACGTAAACTCGTGCCTCCCCCGGGGTTTGAACCCGGGACCGTTGAGCAGCGACACCTGTTAATTAGTATTTTATGCTTTATGCAAGTTCATTGGAAAGCTTGCCAACTCTATGGAAGCATGAAGTGCCCCCCCCCCCCCCCAAGCAAAATATTGCCAGGTAGAGAAGCTATTAAATTCTGGAATGTCATCAACAGATTTATAGTTAGTTACACAAACTCCTGGATCTTTTCAACAATCTTTAACATAATAACAATAACATGTAACGTAAAAGAAACAATAAAATAACGTATAACATATAGAAGGCTGCATGTTCAAATCACGTCAGGCCGCCAAACTGTCATAGACATCGAATCTAATTTAATTCGGCATACAAGTAATCATCTGTAGCGTAGCCCATAAACCAACTAGTGTCAAAGTCAATTGTGCATATTGCTTTACGAAATACGCTAATAAATTTGGGGTGCTGCGATTCACGTTAAACCGGTGGATCTCCTAATCAAATGTATGCGGGCCGTTAAGAAATTTCGGTAACGTAGATTTCGATTATTGTACGTCGCGCTAAGCGAGCTTTCTAAAAACGAATAAAACATCGGACGGTAATTCTTCAAACAGCAGGTATTCCGTATCAAAACAGCACGTTGAATTGTGGGGCAAAAAATAGACAGGCATCTGACCAAGAAAAAGTGAAATGGAATTCCGTTTAGTCGAAAGTTATTCCAACCACCTGTGCGACAATAGAGAAACGGGCCCTGGCTGGACAAACCTATTGTATGCAAATAATGATAAACATTTTCTCTTGCACAAGCGACTTTTATAAACGTAGACACTCTGGGATTCTAGTATTGCAACTCCATCCGTCTTGTGTTTCTCTGACCAAGTGGAGGGCGCGGGTCAGATTCCTCAGCCTCTAATTAGAAATCGGCGTGCGTTTATACTTACTTTACTATTCCTATTTCTATTTTCTACACGTAGATGTTTTTGTATGTATTCGTAATTTGTGTTATAAAACTATTCAAGAACAACTAAAACTCGACTTATCAGTTGAATATAAATTTTTACTATACTGTACTTTATTTTCAAGTTTATGTCGTTTTCACGTTGCAGTCTATGTCAGTTCTATAAAAACATGACAGCACTCTAGGTATACATCAAAGCAGTAATAGAAATTGTGCACTGCTCGACTGATAACATCCAGCGACAAATTGTTGGCATACAAACCATCTTTCTCTCAGCGTTGCGGGTTGAATTATCTATTCCAACTATAAATCGGGACAACTGGAGGCCATTCAAAGCTCTTTCGTTAACCGATTCAATGCTTTGGGAAGAGTTCATGTCAATATATTCGCATAATTGTTCAACGTGAGATAGTAAACAATCGAGGAAGCGTTCAACATTGGAAACATTAAAACAAGAATGATTCCATTTTCGCATATCCAATGTGGTTTTGTGGACAAATCAAAAATTAAGTACATCTGTTAACCACTCTATTAAAGTTAAATAAAATAATCTCTTTAGGTAAAACTGCCTCGTCATTATCATCATTATTTTCATGAGTTAATCGTTAGCGGTTTGCTCAGATACCATACTGGCATTACCGTCTTTTCTTCTTTCGTCCTTGCCCTTCTTCTTCTATATGTTCTCTCTTTTTCCTTAAAACTAATCACTCCAGCACTTTTTGGAGCATCCCGTTCTTCTCCTTCATTTGCATCTACATTCATAAAATAGTTTCATGTTTGCTCTAACGAGTTGCTCCGGTATTTTCAGTCAGTTAGTGTCAGATCGGGTTTTTTTATTATTATCATTTAATCATGCTAACAACTATCTTTCCTTTCTAAATTATTCCACTAAGAAAATATTAATTTTATGACTAACGTTTATATAACCTTGTATAGTACTTCCGAATAATTTAAAGATTGCAAAGCATTCTATTAAAGCTCTTTAACAGACATCACTGCTAATAATGAACACATCCGGAATGAGTGTTACAGAGATTTCAATAATAATTTTTAAAGATTGCCCTTATGAGGTCAACTTCTTCCTACGCGTCGAAACCGTATCGCAAAACAGTTCAAGCTCAGATTCTGCAGATTATAACAGCATAGTGACCATTGACATAAGATTTTAGCAGCCTATTTTATTCCATAAAATGCAGACGGAAGCAGGTTCGGGCTTAATTTCCCGCACCATAAACTCCTCCTTTTGCTGTGTGGTCAAATCAAGCGTCATTAACTAAGCTCTCGTGTCTGGCTTAAAGAGTTCATTGTTTTGACAATCCAGACAGCACCCGACAGACTGTAATGTAAGCAACCAGCTCAATTACAGATGAAATTATGTCAACGTTTTTACCCGTTGCTTGAGCAATTCTGAATAAACAGTGCACTTTTCACGTAGGCCAACTGGCTAATGTCCGGCTCAATTACAGATTCTATTAATAGATAATATCGGCGAACGCAATACTGTCTGGTAATCCACTTTTTGCTCTAATTGGAACCAATAATAATTTTGATGACTCATTGGCAAGCTCGCTTTACTACCAATTCGTTTCATTTTGTCTTTTGCCATTAATTGGATGGGCTAAAACGCTTTCTAGAAGTTGTGAGTAAAGCATAGTTTGCCTTTATTAATATTAAGGTTACTAGGGGTGCCTTTTAGTCCACATTTATGGAACAATAATGCTAACGTATTCTTATTGGAGGTGTATAAGTGAAAATGGCATGACTTGATTCTGAAAATTTGAGAAAATTGATTTATCAGGTTTGAGATACTGAAACCACAACCATTAGCCGGAGAATATTGTATATATAAGGACATAGATTGATTAGTTTACCGAAAGCTTCTAAATCAGGGTGTGCCTAATTTATATTCGGAAGTAAATTTACATGTTTGGCTTCATTTTGCGTGCACAATCAGTCTGCAATTGAAAATTTACTATTGTACAATTTTCGTTATTTGATTTTCTTCAAGAACGTTTTGTGAAGCATAAATGAGTTGTATTTCTGTTATACAAACTTTCTACTTACATATTTTCATTTGTGATGTAGCTTCTAGATTGTGTTTCAAACTTCAATGTTACGTATTTCAGTACTTGTCGAGTCAGTGTAAAACTAAAAATAACTTCGTCATATCCTTACCGGAATTTTCTATTTTATTGGCTTTCCTACTCCACATTTTTAAATTTTGCTGTATATAAAAATACTGCATGAGTCGCTAATGAATTAGATTTCTAATATTTATAAATAAATTTCCTGTTTTGCAGTCCCTGTTAAGCTTTATTTAATTACTATTTTGAACAAATATTTTGCTATAATCTCTTCGTTGCATTTTTAGATTATATTTTAAGTGGAATGTTTTAATTTTTTATAATTGGCGTTTTCCTGTTTCCATCATTCTAAGTACATCCAATAACTGCAACACGTTATCTAGATATATAAAGTTAAGTGTCCTCACGAACTCACCCACTCAACACTATATCTCAAGCACCACAAGGCCTAGGAAGCTAACATTTTGCATGGGGATTCTTCTTATACTGTAGAGGTGGAGAAGGAATTTTTCGAAATGTATTCCTTAAGGATGTTTAAAGTTTCAATAATAAGGCAATAAGATGGTTGGCAACGACTAACAATGTGAATTGTCGGTTATTGAAATTTGTAATCAAAATTTTTTTTAAATCACATTTTAGATACTGGTTAGCCTCCGAGCAACACTGGGTAACTCCAGCTTGTATAAAATAATTATATAGCAATTAAAAAATTAAATGTAATAGTTTGATTTCTTTCCTATTTTCTAATTCCTTTGGTATTTTGATTGCATGATTTTTTCCATTATTAATAGTACCAGTTTAAATTTGAGTCAGTTCTTAATGACATTTCTCTAGTACCTAAATTAAAAACAGTGGTGCTGAAATATTGATGTGTGCTGTAAAAATATAGTATGATCAACAATTATTTTTGTATAGTATGGCTATGATATAGTTCCTACGTTATGAATGCAACTATAAGTAATTTAACTATAAACATAGTTGCATTCATAAATTAGGAACTATTCCATAACCGTATTAGACAAAAGTAATTTTTGGTCATACTTGACAATGATTAAGGGCCTAATTTGAATGCGTTTGTTGCCCATAAAGCATATAAATTTCACCGAATGCTTGAATTTATTAATTTACAACACAGATAGACATCATTTGTCATTTTATTGTTTATGTTGTTTAAAAAGTAACCCTAAACATATTTCATAACTAACATATTCTCTCTGGCAAACATTTTAAAATTATTACTTTAAGCTTTAATTATGTGAGGTGCTACTTACGCAGTATTCCTTCCAAGTAAATGTTTACCTACATAATGCTTCCTGGAAATTCAACGCTGTGATCGATTTTGCATTTGCTGGAAACTTCCGGATTTTTTGATAGGCTGGGAATTGTCATTCATTTTTCAAATAAGAATGCAGTAAGCTGTCACAGAACGAACACGTTGGAGCGTACACTGATCCCGAGTAACAAATCCGGCAAATAGCAGCATTTCTTTCCTGGTTTTCCTATGAAGCACTTCTCAAAATCTGTTATTCTAAAGCGAATCTAGAAAACTGTCAATCAAACGTATTTTATTGCCTGTTTTGATTTATCTTAGCACTATTAAAAAAAACCTTTACAACTAAAATGTTTTTTTTACCAAGATTTTATCATTTACCGTCTCAGAGATTGTATTATTTTTGTACAAACAAATTGCGGTAAGTCTATTTTCTATAGAATTTAAATTGTAACGGGTTATGTTTTAGATCATTATTTCTTGTATTTAATACAAAACTGATGAGAAAAGACATCGGGTAAAGTAAGTGTACATTTTATAGAACTCTTAACACAAATTCTCTCATGCATTAAAAGCTTTTAAGGGTATTACACTTTTATTGAGCGTTACTTGGAGTTGTGCCATAAAGTTCCTTTTACTCAGAAATCATATTTTTTATTGCATCATTGGAGAGAGTATACTTGGCAGTTTTTATATTATTAGAAACTGCAGCCAGTAGAAAACATGCCACGCCATTTTAATTTTAAAAAATTGTAAAATCGTTAACGATATTTTTAGAAGCTAAAAATGGAATTTCTTCTTGTACAATTATTAATAATTACTAATTACAATAATTACTAAGTCGTTATTTGCGCCATGAGGTTTTCGTCGCTCTTCGATGTCGGTTCTGTAACCTGTCTAGTGTTTACCAGTCTCTACTAGACAAAACCATGACCTGCATATGGTGCATAGTTATCGGCGTATTTTTAAATTTTGCTTATAATATAATGTTTTCATAGTTTGTTTTAAATTGTACAACTAGTTAGTCAAAGTTTAAAATTTCCAAACCTTGTAAAATTTCAATTTTAGAGTTAAGTACTCGCATGTAAAACAGTGCGTATTTTATAAAATTTAGCGTGAAAGCGAAAACGTATATACTTGATTTTCAAGTAACTGACATTTATACAGAGATCACAAGCATTACACAAAATAAGGCATTTCCTAACTGGTTTTACAAATTATTATTGCAGTTTTATTCTCTTTGGTTTATTTAATTTTTTAGAATGTCGCCACCTTCTGAAAAGCAAAAAACATTCGACGCCTTTATACAAAAACCAAAAAGCACTACCCTTCATGTCAGTCAGGATAAGACGGTAGAAATTCAAAATTCAGGGAGAGAAGATGATTTTTCAACAAATTCCAGAGAAAGTGAAACTGCATCCACCTCTATTTCCGCTAATAATGGGAAGATTGAAAGTTGGTCAAACGATGTCGGAGCTTATTTTGACAGCACTGATAGACCTCTTAAGAGTCTTTCTAATTTAAAGAAAAATGAATTATTGGAGAACCCTTACGTTCCCCGAAAAACGTGCGTATTTCCTTTCTCGAAAAAAAAATGCATGTGAAAGTAATTAGAATACATTTTAATATTAGTTATTTGAATAAATATACTTGGCTTGTCTATTCGTATATAAAACAAGGAGTTTTTTGTCGGATTTTCTTGAAATAAAGCCTGTTAAATGGATCAAATCGTTTTTTTTATGAAAAACAATTGAATTTAGAGGTATGAAGTAACATATCAAAAAAGCTCATTAACAGCGCTTTTCAAAAATTCATACAGAACCTTTTATTTGAAAAAGAATTAAATTTGTTAATGTTCAGTACATTAGTAATACCGAGAACCATCATTTTCCACTGGAAAGGTAGTTCAAGAAAGCATACTTTTGTTAGTAACGTTTTTCTTCATTCAATTTCAATTATCTTACAGCAGCCGTCTGAAATTCAGCATTTTTTTGCATAAAATCGTTGATATGTATCTTCAAAACAACTGACATTAGACCCATACAACTTGATATATATTATTAGTATTTTAATGCACAAATTTCAAGTTACCTAAATGTAGGACATTCCATTAAAAAAAGGTAAATTTCATTCGCCATACTTTTTTGATCTACCCTGTACAATCAAAACAATTTTAGTAATGTGCACCACCTTCGTACTTGCAATATTTATAACACAATATTTTACATACACTATGTAACTCTCATAGTTATAGAAATATCTTCCAATACCCCGTTTAATATAGCATGTCAGTTTTGTAATAAACACAGTTATAAGGTTATGTTGTTGACATGCAAAATAAATAAAAATTATACAAAATTTTTAACCATTACTTTTTTTCCGAAAACTTTTGGGACATACGTTATCTTTACCTTTCACGCCCATTTACAAAAACGAGTTTATGAAACTTTGAAGAAGTATGAAATATTGAGTTCACATTTGGAATTTGGGTAAAAATGTCCTTATCAATTAAGTAGTATATTTTGTTTATGTTATGTTTCCTTCATTTTTCACCAATGTTTTACTTTTAAAAAATTGGCGGCGGCGATTGCTTTTGCCCAGTGGATTAGGGTTATTAGACAAGTGTAGAACTAAAAGGCCGTGCCCCCACACAAACAGCCGCCATCTTGAAAACATTTTGAAATCGTTTTTTCTTGTGATCCATTGGTCGCACAGAAGTTATTGAACAACTGTTGGAAATAGAATTCTACACATTTTTGGTCGCTGCCGCGATGCCGAGAAGTTGATATTTCGAACGGTAGAGGGCGACAACGTTACCAAAAATTGTTTTTCTCCGTGTGTGAAAAGCCATAAACCTTTTTCCCATGTATTTTCCCTGAACATCTGTTGTTCTAAACGTGTTACAACTTTCATTTCATTGTATTCTACGCATCAGTTCGGAGCAAAACTTCATGGAAAAACTTTCTGCTTTATTCATAAAAAATGCCCGATTACTGTTTGGTTTGCAAAGCAGTCGGCGAGGACTAAAAACCCCTGATTGCGCGAGGTAGAAATACTCTTATCAAGGCCAGTGCAATACGAGAAAATTCTGAGAAATAAAAGTATCTAACAGATCCGAATATTATTGTTGTTTTACCTCGTAAAAGAGAAATTGCTACTTTGCTGCGCCGGGATATACGAGGATTGTTCAATAAAAACATGCATGGAGGGTCTAGCATAATATCCAGTAACTCGATTTTAAAAAATCTTTCTTAATATTAAGGTATGAGTCCCAGTGTTGTATTAATCTGCAGATTCTCTGCTGGTAAATTTCTTGCTGCTGTTGAAGAAACTATTTTCGAATGGCAGTCTGCACTTCCATGTCCGAAGTGAATTGCTGCTCCTTTAGTAATTGTTTTAATGAATTTTGTGATAATAAGAGTAGGAATAATGGAACGAACACTTCCTATACTGATGCTCATCATTTCAGAAAGTTGTGTGATTTTAATGTATACTTGCAAGAAAAGCAGTTTTCAACCGCCTCACATTTTCATCAGAAGTTGCAACTTGAACATGTCCTGAATGAGCGAAGACTTTAGTCAACTCTCTTCCTTGGTGAAATTTTCTGTACCGCTAAACCACTACCATCCTAGAATAACTATAATCACTATCGGCAGTTTTCATTCTCTCATGGATTTCTAGTGGTTGGCGTCCTTCGGCGACTAAAAACTAAATAACAGTATGCACACTATCTTTGGACGGATTTTTTATAGTAAACGCCATTTCCTAGCTCTATAAAAATGGCCACAAAGAAACAATTGCAAAGAAATTTGGCAGACACCTCACTAATATGCCAATAACCTCATGGATGTGCCATGATGACGTGCCTACGTGATCCAAACGTGTTTCTATTGAACAATCCTCGTACATTTCTCATGCCGCACGGGTTTTGAAGGGCTGTAACTCGGAGACCATTTAAAGCAATCACATTATTAAAAGAGATTCGTGCACATTTTTTCAAGCACTACAACTTTCACATTCGCAATTTTCCGAAAAAACCAGCCCCACAGAGCTAGAATGGCGAAAACCGACTTTTGGTAACTTTGTTGCCCTCTACCGTTAGAAATACCAACTTCTCGGTATCGCAGTAATGACCAAAAATGTGTAGATTTTTATTTCCAACATTTTTTGTTTAATAACTTTTTCTATGCGACTAATGGATCGCGAGAAAAAACGATTTCAAAATGTTTTCAAGATAGCGGCTGTTTGGCAGGGGGTGGGGGCACGGCTTTTTGGTTCTACACTTGTCTAATGACGCTAAACCACTGGGCAAGAGGAATCGCAGCGGCCAATTTTTTTAAGGTGACTGGGTGTTTGCCGACAATTTTACTGTACTATAACTATAGGCTTCATCGCTTCATAATTCTCACATTCAATGAGTATGTGGTCTAAGGTGAGTGGACTATTATAGGTGACCCATAATGTAAGGTCAGTCTTTTGCAGAAGGTATGAGTGTGTAAGACGGTTGTGACCAATTGTGATTCTGTTTAGGGCAATTTGATACTTTCTTTTCATCGTTATTTTCTATGGTATAGATGGAGGGCATTCTGTGTGGTGTTGTCTTTTCCATTCTTCCTGTACACAGGCTTTGAAATGGTTTTTAGCATTGTAGGTAGTCTGTAATCCTGTTGCAATAGGTTTCGTTCTTGGATGTTCTGGCTGATTTGGCTTTGCGGTCTGCTTTTCCAGTTCCTTATCTGATTTAGAAGCGTCAGTTGTAACGTACTGGTAGTCGGGAGATGCAAAATTTTGGCACATTTCATAGAACTTGGCTCGGATTATGTCGTAGTTAGTATTATTTTTGTCATAGATTTAAAGACCGAATTTAACGTTAACACTGGGGAGAGTCCATGGTACAGTTCTAGGGGCGGTTTTAGGAATAATTGATGAGAATTGTACTTTCAAGGACTGCAGTTTGCGGGATATACGATAATAAAATAGTTGAGCAACTCTTAGATTACTGACATAGACGGGGTGGAAACTTTTAGCAAATACGTATTCGTAAACTGTTTTCTTCTATTACTTAGTGGGGGTTCATTTGCATTGTATAACAATTTTGGTGTAGGCTTCTAACTGCTCCAGTTGCTAATCGTATAGCTGTATTCTACATTACGTCCAGGGGTTTTAAGTGCAGAGATTTTGTTGACGCATATATGATTGACTCATAATCTATTTTGGAGCCTGTTTGGGCTCTGTATATTTGCAGCAAAAAAGAAGTATCGGCCCCCATTGATTGTGATATTTAGTTTTTTTTTGCAGTCGTTTTCAATGCATCCATGTGTAATGCCCAAGTAAGTTTCTTGTCAAATATCATTCCAAATAGCTGTATACGATCTTCATTCTTAATTGTCTATCTCAAGAAAAATTTGGTAAAAGATTAGAATGTGTCCGTTTATGCTATAATCCTGTAGGGGTTGTATAATATTACGTTTTCGTGCCATATAAAAAGCTTTCTCTATATCAAAACAGACTGCTATTAGATACTGTTCCTTTGTGAATGGCTTGTGTATCTCACTTTCAAGACTTATCAGCTGGTCATACGTTGAGCGACTTTGTCGGAATTCACTTTGATGCTTAGTAAGTTAATTATTTGCTTCCAGGAACCAGCCGAGTCTAAAATTTATAATTTTTTCCATAATTTTGCACACACAAGTAAGTAAGATAGGACAATAGCTAAGTGGATTGGTATGCTCATTTCCTGCCTTGTGAATTACCACTACACTAGCTTCTTGCCATACTTTTGGAAATATGCTGTTGCTCTATATACGGTTATAGAGGTCACTTAATTTGGTTTTGGCTTCATTTGGTAGTTTCTGGAGCAGTATCAAAGGTATGTTATCCGGACCAGGTTTAAAATTTCCACAGGCTTTTAACGAGAACTCTAACACCCCTATTCATAGTCGTTCGCCAGCGACTCGCCGGCGAAACGCCGGAGTTTTGCCACGCCCCTTACGAGAATTAACATTGCATAGTCGCTCGCGCATGCAGCGCTCCGCCGAAAACCATAGTAACGCGCATCCTTGGTTTTACCGGCGAGCGACTATGCAAGGTTAATTCTCGTAAGGGGCGTGGCAAAACTCCGGCGTTTCGCCGGCGCGTCGCTGGCGAACGACTATGAATACGGGTGTAATTCTGACGAACATATTTCCAAATTAAACTGATTTACTCTAACATAGGTAATTTACATTTGTTGCTCTTCTTCACGAGTTTTGAATTCAATAAATACATTGGTATAGTTTTCGTTGCTAGATGTGTTTGAAAAAGTCGTTGCTAACGTTGAAGTAATCTCAGTGTTGTTGATATTGGCGACGTTTATCTTGGAAGATGTAGAGCTACCTTCAAATCTGCGAATTATATTCCATACTTTAGAGGTGCTTGTGTCTCTGTTGATTGATGAAACATATGCTTTCCAAGAGAATATGTTGCTTTCTTTGAGTACTCGACGGGCTTCTAGGCGTAGCTTTTTATAAGTGATGATGTAACGCCCTATTTCATTTTACGTTTACATTTAAATAGTTTCTCGAGGCAGATTGTTTTCGACTATGATTTTCGCGCGCGGCCCGCTTTTGTCATTGCGTGCTTTACATTTCGCTCAAGGAACGCTCGTCCTTGGAGAAGACACCTGCGAAGAATTTTTCGTTGCGGGTTTTCTTTCCATAGCGAGCCACAGTCAAAGTCGGCTGGGTTCGATCGATATTTTCTTAGAAGCCGCAGCCGGAGATTTGGCATTGTTTTATCCAGCAGCCTTGGAAGCTTGAGTTTTGTTAACAATTGACGATAGCACTGCGGCGTCCTCTTGCACGTTTAGGTGATTTCCAACTTTGGTGAGTTTTTTCTTTTTAGTTTTTCTGTGTGCTAATTTCATGATATAAATCCTGCTTTCGAGACCCTTGTCTTCATGCCGACACTTTCAAAAATCATGGCCTTATTGCCAGCAACCTCAGGGACCACAGCCCTCGTATCAGAAGCTTCTCGACCACGGCCGCCTGTATGCTGCATCTTAGATCACGGCCTCATGTATGCATCTTTCTGAATCACGACCTTCATGCACGCTGCATTTAAGATCTCGGCACTCGTGCTTGCTACTTTTAAGAACCACGTGGGATCGCTAGATAGTGCTTCTTAAAAAAACGTGAGTACATGCATCAAACTTCAGCTTATATTTAATTGTCGGTAATGGGCTTTTTCCTAAGAAATTACGGTTCAACGAAGGCCTTCGATTAACCAACTGTACGCATTAACAATCAATTATTTTAGCAACGCCTGATGCGTTGGTATTTTATTCTTCACCGCTGAATTTTTTGTGTGGACCATATGTTTATTTCAGCGAGCTTACTTTATGCGTCAGGCTGGTCTTTGCCGTCAACGAAAGCTTTAAGTACCCCTAAAATATCTTTTCAGATGTTTGCATTGCCCCCGAACTTTATAATATTTTCAAGCCCATATTCTGGTTTTAATTTTGTTGATGGATTGATCCCGTTATTATGTGAAAATTTATGCTTTTATGCAATAGGCTACGCCATTCAATTGTACCGAGCCATTCTAGCCTTATTGGCGTTTGTAAATTAATTATTTGCTAATGTTGACTGTTATAATAATAATTAAATGCCGCTATTCCTAATTTACTGTGTTTATCTTGTTATGAACTTCCCCTACACGATGTGCATCTTTATATAAGAGTAGAACCTGTAATTTTAAGATAGGTGGTAATATACTTTTAGCTAGGTGTGTTATGTTGTTAAGTTGTTCTCTGAATGTCATTTTTTGGCAGCGGTCTATTATGATGTGTTTTTATCGGACTTTTTCCACTGTCTAGGGTGTATATCACACGACGGGAAATTGAGATAATCACAGTAATGCTGCAAGCTAATAACTACCCAAAATGAACTCTAAACCAAACGCTAAAAGAGATGGACAGAAATAATGAGAAAACGGAGCCAACAACCACGGCCGTGATACCGAGGAGTTTTCGACAAACTGAGAAGAATCGGAAACAAATTCAATATAAGAACTGCCGTCAAGTCCACAACAACTCTAAGAGGCATGATGACGCATACCAAGCTTCAGAACGAAGATCAGAGTTTAAAGAACTGTATCTACAGCGTACCGTGCGAGTGTGGAAGACAATACATAGGGGAAACACAACGACCTCTACGAGTGAAATTATCGGAACACCGCAAAAATATTAGACAGGGCGAAACCATCATATCCAAGATCGCAGAACACGTCTGGAACGAAGACCACCGCATACAATGAGATAACGCATCAATTGTAGCTAAAGAGGAAAATAGGTTCCGTAGGAAGCTGAACGAAGCTACATACATAGCGCTGGCAGTAGATCCAATTAGTCATACTAGCGCAGAACTAAAGCCCATTTGGATGCCACTACTGCGCAGAAAACTACAAAAATAATCTGTATGCACATACAGCGGTAAGATATATATAAGTTTATAACTAAAATATGTAACCGCGCTGGTGGCCTAGTGGTAAGAGTGACACACTAGTAATCACACATGATCAGCGGTCCCGGGTTCAAACCCTAGGGGAGACAAGAGTTTACAAATAAAAGCGTACAATATCAGTCCTTCTCGGGACTAACCAAGAACACCTAAAGACGGGAGTAGATCAAAACTCCCGAAACGTCGTGTGATATACACCCTGGAAAAAGTCCGATAATAACACAACATATCGTTAAGTGTTTAACGACAGACGCCCAAAATGTTGTTGCTTCATAAAATTGTTTATCTAGGACAGTGTGTAAAATTGACTTTTAGTTGGCAGTTTTAAGTTTGTAAAACGACTGTTTAATAACATGTTTCCATTAGTTTACGTCGTTAATAGCAACGTGCTTAAAAAATTTCATTAGGCACGTAGTTAGTAGCAACGTGTTTTAAAATTTTTAAAACTATCAAAACTATCAAAATTAGGACCGGTTGCTAGTAATTCTAATTTACATGTAAAATATTGTTTATATTTACCGTATTTTTTAGATTCTATTGTAGATAAAATATTGTACGATACACATGCGTAAAGCATCTTTAGTCACTCGTGGGGGTAAAACGCTCGCTCACTCGCGTTTTAATTCTACCCCATCATAATAATCATCATCATCATCAATCAGCTTATACTAGTCCACTGCAGGACATAAGCCTCCCTTGTTTGTTTCCAAAGTCCTCTGTCGTTTGCAGCCTGTATCCAGTTCGTATGGATTCTCTTAATGTCATCAGTCCACCTAGTAGGAGGGCGACCTCTACTTCTATATGCATCTGATCTCGGTCTCCACTCTATCATACGCTTCGTCCATCTACCATCTCTCATTCTAGCCGTATGTCCGGCCCAGTTCCACTTAAGCGTGGTAATTCGGTGTATTGCATCCATTACTCCTGTTCGACGTCTTATTTCTATGTTTGGTCAGAACAGGCAGAACACACTGATCGAAAACTTTTCTTTTAAGACAATTGGCAAGTTTAGATTTGAAAACATCCTAATTTACCGAAAGCGGCCCAGGTTAAACTTATTCTTCTTAAGAGTTCATGAGTCTGGTTGTCTTTGGAGATACGGATTTCATGACCGAGATACTTATAAGTTGTGGTTTCCTCTATATGTTTTCCATCTACAAAAATGGGTTCACTAAGAACTAAGTTTGTCATGATTGTCATGATATTAACTCTACTCCACTCGTGCCTAAAGAGTAGCTTTACGCACTTGTATCGTAAATTACTATTTAACCCTAAGGATGCTGCCTAGTCTTTACTGACGCCAAATTTTTTACAAAGGGACAGAGCTGGCTAGGGCCGTGGCAACAAGATTTTCTACAGTAAGATGTTTTCTATATTTGTTGATGACCTTTTTCAATTTTCTGATGGCTTTTGAGCAATTTTCGTCCTACCAGGGTGTAGGAGCGTGTGTAGCTATAGTTATTGTCTGACTAATATCGATATTAAATGCATCCCTAATGATATCTGAAAATCTAGCGAAGATATTATCACTGCTGTCTTGCATATTCAAGAGATCAATGTTTCTATTGATAATATTGTGGTTTTGCTCCCAGTTTGCATCCTTGAGCTTCCACTTCTACGTTGTTCGAATCTCCTGCGTTGTGGAATTCTTTATCTGAATAAAGATAGAAAAGTGACCGCTCTCATAGAGGTCAAGGAGGACATAATGGATAGGTCAAAAGCAGTGAACGTTCCATTGAAAGGTGAAAAGTGTATTGCCGTACCTCTGCTCAGCAGGGTGACATTGGGTTCGTCTAGTATTTGCTTCATAATTCTTCCCCTAACATCACTAGTATGTAATCCCCATAGTGTGTTGTGGCTGTTGAAGTCTCGTAAGATACAAAATGAATTAGATTTACGATTTCATTTCGCTTGAGTTCCTGACTTTTCGGTAAATATATACTACATACTGTAATTTTATTAGAAAACGAAATAGTTTCGCGACAGTTTCAAGGTTAGTGTTTAACATAACCTTTGCACTGTTATACGAGCTTTTAATGAATATAGCTACGCCACCACTAGCTATGTTAGGGTTTATCCGATGTTTGAAATAAGCATGATAACCTTTGAGGACGCCATTATGCGTTTATTTAAAGTTAGTCTCTTGGAGGCACATAATATCAGGAGAGTATGTGGTTAAGATTAGTCCAATATTTTTTATTCGGGTGTAGAAGCCATGTACATCATATCAATAAAGGAGAACGATCCAAACGTGTGTGTCCGTCACGACAATTGCAGACGCGATGACCCCCATTTGCGTTTGTTTGCATTTCGCCGTCGCTTCGATTTCATGATCGGGGCGGAGCCCCGACGGCCCCCTTGGAGAGGGGCGGATCCCCGATGGCTCCCTTGGAGAGGGGCGGAGCCCTGATGGCCCCTTGGAGAGGGGCGGATCTCGAGGGCCCCCTTGGAGAGGGGCGGATCCCCGTAAACCCCCTTGGAGAGGGGCGGAGCCCCGTGAGCCCCCTTGGAGAGGGGTGGAGCCCCTTGAGCCCCATTGGAGAAAGGCCGAGCCCTATTGGAGAGGAGCGGAGTCCCGAAAGCCCTCTTGGAGAGGGGCGAAACCCCGGAGCTCCCTTGGAGAGGGGCGAAGCTACGTAAGCCCCCTTGGAGGGGGCGGAGCCCGGAGTACCCACTTGGAAAGAGGCGGAGCCCCGAAAGCCCCCTAGGAGAGGGGCGAAGCTCCGAGAGTGCCCTTGAAGAGGGGCGGAGCCCCGAAGGCCCCTTTGGAGAGGGGCGGAGCCCCGTGAGCCCCCTTGGAGAGGGACGAAGCTCCGGGGCCCCCTTGGAGAGGGGCGGAGCCCCGTGAGCCCCCTTGGAGAGGGCCGGAGCCCCAAGAGCCCCCTTAGATAGGGGCGGAGCCCCGAGGGGCCCTTAGGAGAAGAGCGAAGCCCCGTTAGCCCCCTTGGAGAGGGGCGGAGCCGCGAGAGCCCCCTTGGAGAGCAGAAAAGCCCCGAAGGCCCCAATTGGAGAGAGGCGGAGCGTTATTTGAGCGGAATTGTGATTAAATGGATGCGATTTTAGAAAAGGACCCTAACCAATTCGCGTTTCTTTTTGAAGATGATGAGCAAAGCTTAAAACTACTTCTCAGTGGTGACACATAAAATGTACTATGCAGCGCATACGAAAATACATCAGGATAGACCTCGCAATAGCGCGCGCAGCCCCGTTTATTCCTGAATAAAAGTGAACATTAGTAGAATAAATGAGTTGAACTAGCGTTAGAGTCTGTGGTCTCGCATGCCAGCGTTTTTATAATTCTTATAAATCTTGTTTTAATACTGCGATGTTGCAAGTGAGAATATATAATCCTTTATCATCGACGTGAGCCCATCAATGTCTTTGGGGCATTTTCCAGGAAGTCTTTAAAAGTTCGTAGTTTAATACATATCGATTATTGTTGTCTTTATATAGGTTTTCTATTGATTTAAGTAGTTCATTGAGTGCAGTTTTTTTTTGTTTTTGTTTCTTTTTTGTTTAGGATTTTTGCAAGATTCACGTCTAGTGGTTGTTTTAATTCATCGTTGGGGTAATTTGGCTTTAAGGTACAGTTTTCTACTTTTGGTGTTTCAGTTTTTGTGGTTACCGATACCTATCCTTTAACCCCTTTAGGTCGCTGCGCTTCTATTTAAGAAGCAACTTTGTAGGATAACATCGGGATAGTATCAGGGGCCAAGTCATCATGAGCACTAAGGGTTGCGTTAGCATCATGTTGAGAGGAAGTAGTGTCGTGGTTCGCTGTTTGTAGTTTTTTTCTCATTTACACTAGCAGTAGCGTACTGAGCTCCAGTGGTGATAATTCTGGGATACCTTATTGCAGAATGATCTGATTGTTTACATAGCAAGACAGTCCTTCAGTAGATATAAAAATTCTTTATTTCTAGTTTTCGTTATGAACAAGAATGGTGTCTGGTACTTCATGACATTTTTTAAAGATATACGAGTATATTTGACAACGAAAACTAAATATGCGCAAGGCCAGCACGCAGAAAGGTCTTTGGGGAAACCAGCTTTAGACTTTTTTTATGTCTTCTATAACCTCATGCGGGATGGATGCAGATACATTTGATAACAGAATTCTGGCCGGTATTGTTAATCGACAGGGATTTAATGAACGGGTTCCGACATATATTTTATTCTGTATGATGTTAATAAATAATCAACGCTTTCTTTAAAAGATAGGTAGGTATACCCAAAATCTGGTACTACTAGGAATTTTTGAAGAACAGCGGATATGATTAGAGATTATAATTTTAGCAATCGCCTTAATATATTCTATTTGTGGTAGCCCTTACACGGCATCAATAATTATTGCTTGATCTTTTTTAAGAAAAATCGAATGTTAGGATTTAGCTTGTTAAGGCCAGTTTAAGCATCCGCACTTGCATTTCAAATATCCGCGCTTTCCGGCATCTTTCATTTCAAATATTAGCAAACCCGCGCTCCCCTTTCAAATTCATATATCGACGCTTTCCGCTCGTTCTAATATAGTGTGGTTTCAATCGCTTACACGTGTGAGACCAGACACAGATGTTCTTTGACATCACGTCGTAAAAACTAGTCTGGTGATGTAAGCCCCGCCCTACAGCAAATCCGTCGCCACATATTTACCACAGTGTGCCGCATTTTGACTCGAAGAAGCGGTTGTAATGTTGTTTCAGTAGAGCGAATCGGTTTTCCCAATACCTACATTTAGTTATATAAACAAGTTTTAAAATTGAATAAATAATTTTAACTAAATATCATAACACCTGTTTTTGTACTAGCTACCACGGTAGCACGTATTTATTTTGTTAGTTGCTATGGTTTATGGACTATTTTATTCACTAGTGAATAAGGTAGCACTTTATCCATCCTCATCGTTAAAATATTACTTTACTAAAGAGATTTTCGTAAAGAAAATACAGCTTTACAAGTAGGCATTGGATATAGCTATTTATGAAACAAGTGCTAAAAGTGAATGTTTATGCAATAACACTTTTAGCACGAGTTTGCATACAAAATTTTATCTACGACCTTAAATTTACTGTTATAAATCCATAAATGTCGATTTAACAAAGGTTTGCATTTATGACAGTTACAATTTATGTCCTAGTAAAGAGATATCCGTGCCCGGCGCAGGTGACTGTTACTGCAGCCGATAGTAAGTTGTCAAAGTTAGTTATCAAAGATAATTATAATAGTTCTCATTTTACTTTATTCATTACATAATGCTTTAATTATTTAAAAAAACACTTTACGTCTAACGAAAGAAGTAACTAGAATAACTTTATAACCTCACTTCCAGTTTAAAATACATAAATTCAAAATCAGCTGTTTACCTTTAGCACATGTGCTAAAAGTAAAACGCTGATTTCACTTTTAGCATGCTGACGTATAATACGTAATTTTTAGTTCGACATGCTATTGGTAAAAGGCCTACTTTTAGTAGTGGTCGTAGAAAAAAGTATATTATGTGGCGTTTATTCCATGTTTAAATGTCTACAAAATTCAAAAATCCTCATATTTTTCTTAAAAACTGTGGAATATTCGTCCGATTCTAATAAACTGATCGCAGGTCTTTAAGTTAGGATATAAGGAACAACGTATATTATTGAACATAATGCAGATTTTGTAGCCACCAAACATTGTTAAAGCTAATACTGCTGTGATTTTGCCAACTAGGTGCTAATATTTTATAGCTTACAGTAGAGAATTTTAGATTACAAGAATTTGAAAAGGCTATCATGGGATTATCGAAACAAACACATTGTAGACGTACCCAATTTTGATACATATACATTTTTTGACAAAAGATGTTTTCGGAAGTACGCATAAAAAAAGTTGTTTTTCATACCGAAGACCGTAGACACCAAACTTTGATGGAAAAAAGAAACGGGAAGAAGTAGGCCCTAAATATAGTAAAATGCATTGGATGATGGAAAGAAACTCTTCGCTGTCATATATAACAACCTGCTACAGTTATTTTCACAATCTGAGGATATGAAGGGGTTGTCAGAAATTCTCGGTATGTGAACATAACGTATACTTTCTAAGATGTTCCAGCTCACAAACGAGAAAATCTGTGGACAATACAGGTGTAGAGCAACAACTGGATATTTACTAAATATGCATAAATGAAGTGTGATCACGCAACATTTGTACTGTTATTCTTATAAATCAAACCACAAACTAAGGTAATACATATTTAATTAGTCTCTTTACTTTGCTATATAATTTCTAAGGCTATTTCTATATTTATACATGGCCAAATTTTGTTATAACTGAAAACCA
This sequence comes from Agriotes lineatus, assembly GCA_940337035.1. NCBI lineage: Eukaryota > Metazoa > Arthropoda > Insecta > Coleoptera > Elateridae > Agriotes > Agriotes lineatus. The sequence continues at coordinate 7,613,191 of OW679196.1, read as the reverse complement.
ATGGCATTGCCCATATTACTAAATGTGATAACGCATTTCGAATCAATATCGTGTACAGATCGCGTGAATATAACTAAGCAAACTCAATTTCAACAAACAAGCAGCTAATATTTACTAATTTCGCTTCCTCTTTGCTATATTTTTCTTCCAATATTGATCCTAAAAACAAACCAATAGATCGTGTAGTTGTAGGAAGAATTCATACCAAGCTTGCTAGGATAATCTCCGTTCTTGACGCATTTATTTTTCATTTCTCACAAAATTTTATCCATTAGCTTATAAGTATTGTCTAATTCAAAGGAATCCTTGAAAAATCTTCAGATAATACGGTTCATAACAATTTAAATTGCTTTAAAATGTTCTCTTAAGGAGATTTTCACAGCATCAATATTATTGGCAATAAATAGCATATCACATTTAAGCAGTTGTCGAATATGGTGGCGCTAATTTCCGTCTTTCTCAAAAAGGCCTTGTTATAAATTGCTATTTGAACTATCAAGTAATTAATTTTGGGTTTAGGAAAATGACAGACGAATAAGGTAGTCTCTCTCAATAAAACTGAAGGTTTAATAGTACACTAAGACGGTCATAGCGGCGCTTTAAAAGGAATTTAGAAACTACATGGAAATAGCAGCTTGTTGAGTTTTAGATGTCATAAATTAAAAATAATTAATTTATTTATTAACACTCCTGTTCTAGAAATTGCAAAAAGTAGAAGCATCGCTCTAATTCATTAGTCGATCTAATATCGCTTCTCGTTAGCGGCTACCTGATGTCTTAGCATTTGAAACGCAGCGGTGGCGTAGCAATTTTTTTATTTTGTAAAAAAAATATAATGATAAATGCATTACTACAACCTTCGCAAACAATTAGATGAAAGGCAAAATAAGGACAAAACAAGGTTGAGAATCAGGCAAATAAACAACATTCCCAAATGTTCGTTTAAACTAATTGATGCACCCAATTAGACCAATTAGACAACTGATTTCTATAATGCCGCTAGTACTGATGTAATGAACATAATTGCTCATACGGAAACGAATTTTCAAGATTATGTATTTAAATCTAAACTCTTTCATATTACTTACAATATTTGTCGATATGACATAGATTTGGTAGCCAACAGTGTTACTAAAGTAGGAAGGTCTAGCATTTGCATTCAAAACAATTTAAATATATTACCTTTTATTTCTCACCATGCTTTTAGCAGTCGATATAGTTGGATGAATATTGTCAACCATTTCGCTTACTCTACTTCATATCCATCCGGCCAGTATTACGTATCAATGTTTACGATACACTCATTGGTTTTTAGAGCTTACACTAGTTTTCGAAATACTAATCAACTTTAATATCCACAAATTTGATATCAATGTTAATGACTACGATGTTATAATTGTTAATAATATTTTAAAGTTTACAGTTAATTCACTCATCCATCAAGACCCAGTTATCATTGTAACGGACCCATTCGTGCCACTTGAATATATGCATTTCATACCTTTTTATTACATCTTGTTAGCAATAAAGCTTAACCGTATGTTTTATTATGTCTTAACTTACGCAATATAAGTAATTATGCGGTCACGCAGTATAAGTGCCTGTACGCAAGTTTGGCGGAGTGCGGAGGGATGTACACTTCTGTGCAATAAAATTAAGCACAGGTCTTACGACTATTTTTACAATATTCTAGTTTGTATAATTCGGGTCTATTTTAATTGCTTAGCAGCAGTTTCAATAAATGATAAAACATCATAACTTGAAAATAACACCTTTATTAAAAGACCAGAACTAAGACCTTTCAAAAATAAAACGCTATTAATAAATACAACAAAGACGTGTGTGCTTAATTTTATTGCACAGAAGTGTACAACAACAGCAGGATTCAAATATGCGGGGCTATGAGTGGAAGAAGCCCGGGAGGCGAAGGGCGCAAGGGAACTGCGTGGTTTTTGAGCGACCCATGCATGTGCGTGCCAATTAACCAAGGTGCGGCGCGTGTTAATAAAGGCACTAAAGTGCACCGAATTGTGAAGTATTAACCTGCAATCATCGCCGCCGACACACAGAGTTTCCTAAGTGGGAGCACCTACTACGAAGGCATCAAATATTTGGGCCGCATCACCAAAGGCTGCTGTCACTGCCAGAAGGAAGCCGTTGTGTCAACGCCGCGCCGCAGAGGCGTCGTCCTTAGGCAATTGCATAATGAATGATTGCTCATCGAAAATAACGGGGGTTTACCTGCAAGCCAGTACGAAGTTAATTCGTCATCCGCTGAGTCAGCGCGTTTGCTTGCATTTAACGCGCCTCCATGGGGCACACATTCTTCGACCGCGTGCAACAGCGTATGAGTCAGCTGAATTCTAGAATAGCAACCAGCGCATTTCAAGAATAGACAACTTCGCCCAGTTTACTTGAGTGCGGAATTCACACACATTTCGTGCTATCAGTAGTTGACTTTGCGTCTACAGTTGAACATTAGAGCACTATTTAAGGTGTTTTCATGAATGTAGCATACATCCCTTTCATTGTGTATTTTTCCTTGCGAGTGAAAACAGCTGTCAGTCGTAGGTAATTAAAGTATTATTATCAGCTTCACTGTATGATGGGACGTCGTTCATTCTTTTTGTTTTATATACATCTATTCTCTTGTATTTCTGCTTTTCTTACAAATTATATATCTTTTTATTAAACTCTTGGGTTTTTATTGCTGGGAGGATTTCCATGCACCATTTCAGCATTCCAGAAGACAACGAATAACTCCAAAACAATATTAGCTTACCCTTAACCGCACTGACATTGTTAATAGAGTCTTATACCTCTCCGACTGTTTAAGCTAGCAAACCCAGTGCAATATAAATTAATAATACAGTAAAGTATAGGGCTAAGTAAAAATCCCGTATTACAACATCAAGTATAGTAACCGCATTTTCAAGAGCAGCAATGCATAGCAAATGCTTTTGAGAAACAGTTTCGTAGTGTTGACTTTGAATATGGCAAAATTCCATGTCAACCTCTTAGAGATTGTAAAGGTTTTTAAGAAATTAAAAGATAATTGCCGATACCACCACGATTCCCAGTTTTCTTGTAACAGACTGTATAGAAGTTCTGGCTGAACTTTAAATCATCTTTTTAATGTACTTCCATCTACTTTCATATTTCTGCCGATATTAGGAAAAAATTTAAAGCTTTTCGATATCTGCAGGAATTTATGGAATATATGTCCTGAGTAGCAAACCTTGACTGTCCGAATAAATTAATATATTTGTAAACAGCCACATTCGCTTTGAGTGAGCACAGAGTGCCTTTGATCAAATTAATTAACTTTCAAATAATTTAATTGCTCTATTAAATTCTTATCTTTTACTCTACCCTAACAACCATTTCTCATACAAAGTTAGTTCAAAAGTACCAGAAGAAGCAAATCTGGAACCATTACAGTCCCCTATTTTCATTAATGGTCTCTTTTCGGTTGTAAGAGTTCTTCATTGGTTAATATTAATAATAAATCCGATTGTGCAATCAAAAATCAAACTCTTAACTACTAGCCAGTATGTTTACTATTAAAGTAAACACAATCAATTTTAACTATAAAATTAATAACAATACTACTACATGAACCGGCGAGACAAGAGATTGGTATTATGTATGACAGCAAATTTTTGTTTGATTGGCATATCAAGAAAATTGTTGGAAAAAACTGCGGTCGCTTTAGTACTATTTTACCTCTACAAAGAAAAGAGGGTAGAACACCTTTCTATGTCAGCCCATGGCAATATTGAAAACCTTTAATTTTTAAACTATCAGGTCACTTATAGATCATATTCAGAAAATTTTAAAGTAACTGGCGAAGAATGTAGCTCTTGTTCTCAAAATCTAGATGAAGCAAGCAATCAACCAAACCTGTCTTCGCATTTGTCTCCAGAAAGCAATTCCTATTCAAATTTATCACTGTCAACCCGATCTTCAAGTTCATTCTTCTTCTTCTTCTACTTTAGTAAGGCGAATCGTATGTTTATTGCTATACACTGGATTCTTATTTGATTATTGCTGTGATATCAATTGATAATGTTAAGAATCGGTGCAGTCCAAGCCGCAAACCAATTTGACAAAGAAAACGCTTGTGTTTTAAAAATATAAATATTGTTAGTAAGAAAATGTACTCAATGTGATAGGTTTGCTTGTTATTAACAAATGAAATTTCTAATGTCTTAAAAATATTTTTTACGTTATATTTCTTGATAAAATGTTGTTTGTTTATATTGTACGGCTTATGGTAGAAAGCTAGATGTCAGAGTTTGCAGGTAGCGCAATAGCCTCTGGCGAAACCTAGCGACTACCACCGAAATTACAACCGGGATCGACGGCTTAACATGCTCTTCGTTAATAAGTTATTATATATTATTATTTAGTAAGTTGTAGTTTGTCGTAGTAGATTACTATTTATAATAGGTGTCGCATTTGCACACTTTCTTCATTAAGCTTTCCCTGTAATTAAGGGTAATTCGCTGAACATAAAATGCCATATTTTTGTATATAATTGAAGCTATTAAAAATTAAAAAGATGTGTATTAATAGTTACATGTATCTAGGTTATACTATAACACCTCATTTATTCTTTCTAAGTTTTTAAAATCCTCTGCAATTTCAGAGGTTTCCTAAAAATACAATTAGTGTTAGGAAGTCCACCAGAAATATTTTTGAATCATGATGTCACGCAATTGTAATTAATACGATCCTGGTTTTCCCAAACGTGCTATTTTCACAAAAACTGGTGGAAGAGAAAACACCGCGCGGCTCCGTAACGTAATTAATTGACACAGCGACAATGGGCAAACTTACCTAGAGCAGTTTTAGTGCGGACGTGCCTGGAATATCCCATGGGGTGCAAGATCGCCCAATATCGATCAACTGACACGGCCACCAAACAGAAAATTGAAATAGTACACATCACAACCAGCAACGACACCGTAAATAAGCAGGCGTGTAAGTTCGTAGGCAACCCGACGTAAGCCAAAAGAGCGAAAGGGATTCCCAGGAGTCCCACCAACAGGTCAGCCGTGGCCAAGGAGACGATATAATAGTTGGTCCTCCGCCGCAGGCGCCTCTCTTTGCAGAAGACGGTGATCACCAGGGAGTTGCCCACGATGGCGATGAGTGCCACCAGAACCTCGCTGATGGTGTAGACGAAGTTGGGCTCTGCGGGCTTGGCCACGGGGAGGCTGTCGTTCGTAACATTCGCCGTCTGCTCAAAGGGGTTGGATGTAATCATGGTCAGAGAGCCAGCCGAGTCTTATTAAAGTGTCTTGCACAACTTCACATTTAGCAAGGGTGAGATTTCAAGTGTCCGCTTAATTTTCTTCGGTGGTTATTGGAAAACTCCCTTAGCATTAGCCTAGTTCGGTCGACTTAAGTATGCGCTCGCTTCTGTCCCGCATCTTGCCGCAGCTCTGCAAACAAATTATAATTTCAATTAAAATGTGGCTGGAGTTGTGCTGCTACTGAACATATAACATGTAAAAGCAAAGTTGTGTGGGCGAAATGCAGCTCGGACAAAAGAAATTCAAGCTGTAAAACAAACTTTGATAGAATTAACTATGTAGATAGGCAGTTAGTTTTTATTAGAAACATATGTTCTCTAAATAAGATAACTAGTAATAAGGGTTTTATTGTTTAATCGCTTTTAATCAAGCGAATATTTACAGTTTGTCTAGGAATTAAAACCACAAAAACAAAAGTAGTTATATTGCTATGGAGAGAAATCAGAATAGGAGGCTAATAATTATAAACAGGTAATTTAAAAATTGGATGTAGTAATAAATAAAGTTAGGTTTTTAAATTGTTTACTGGTTAATGGCATACAGGATAATTATATGTGACTAAAGCAATAAATATGACAAAATAATAGACAAAGATATGACATAAAAATATCGAAAAATATTATATTATGAACGACAAAATTAAATGCATAAACAATTATTGTGGGTTTATTCATCAGAAGTTTTGATTTAAATTAAAAATATTATTATTTGTTCCTCACTTGTAAACATCAATTTATCAAGTCACTGTATTCGTCTTAAAAATGTCTCTTAACTGGCTACCCTGTAAAATTTTACTGACTAGCCATTAAAATTTTTCACCCGTGCTTCTAGATAAATGATAGCGTGCAAAGCCAGAGTTGTCTTCCTTGTATGTGTCATATTGATGAATTTAGTTGCTTGTCAGTTTGACATTGTGCCTTTGGCTCGTCAGTCATTTCCTTCTGTCCACCAGTAAAAACCCTTTTGCCAAGCTAGTAATGTTAAATACTATTTCATAACAGATCTCATAAAGTAAGAAAGGAAATAAAATAATAATGAAAATACAATAAAAGGAGTACAATGGAAGAATGAGAAACTAAATGTTAGCGTTATAAATTATTGTTTGTAGATTTAACAGTGTTTATATTTAAAAAGTAAATCTATTTCAATGCCAAAGTTAACATTGCAAATTATAAGATAAGAAGCTAATAATGTTAGAATGGGTTAAGAAGTTAATTATGTAGATGTTAGATGTATTAGCTAAATTACCATTTCAATATAATTTGAAAATGTTATGTTATGATAAATGTCAAAGAATTATAATGATTTTTTTAGATTTATGTAGTAATTGTAGTTTTGAAAATAGAAAGCTAATTACGTATGTTATTGCTATACTTAGACTGATAATTAATGAAAAGTTCATGTAAAATTAGATGTTAATGTAATGACAGATAGACGAATGTGCATATAACATTCAATCAAGTACTTTATAAAAACAGATTTGACTTAGAAACGGGGGTTACTAAAAAGCTATAACAAACAAATCGATAAAATAGATATTTATGCATTAAGAGAGATATGAATGTTTTTCCCTAAGGTCTTTAAGTCAATCGTAGGTAAAAAGCATGAATATCTCCAGTGGTGCATACAATATTTTATTTACTAGCATTTTACTAAAAATAGTATGAAATTTCAAAATGTTATTAAGCACATTTAAAATAAGAATATGTAAGTAATATCAAGGATTGTCTGAATGTATGGTCGGTAAGACGTTATTTGTAGTTGCATGTTTACCATGAGATTGAGGGATAAATAATTTGAAAGATCTCTTAAGAGTTACGAGTATGAGTAGCTTTTTATATTTTGTATTTATGACGAAAGTGAACAATTTCATGTTGCTAGTAAATAAAATGTTTTTATTTGTCCCAAGGGATTTTTCAAATTATTTCTCCTAGAATCTTATGGTAACCATGCAACTATAAATACCCCTGTGGGTTGGGGTTAGAATAGACCCACAGTATCCCTGCTTGTCGTAAGAGGCGACTAAAAGGGTTGGGCGTAGGGCTAACTACCCCATGGGTGTAAAAACCCTTTTCCCTTAAAAAAACTCAAGTTGCGAATTCTAAACAACAGCCTCGGAACAACGGACAGATCTCACGGAGACGACAAAAGCTACGAAATATGGACTGGATTTTAGGTACTTGAAATGTGTTAAGCCTATATAGGCCTGGCGCCCTGAGAAATGTAGTGGACGAGGTGGGTAGATACAATAAAAGGTACTAACACACATTCCGGAAGGTCGGCGCCCAAAAGGAAGACCTAGAGGGCGATGGCGAGACAACGTTATGAGTGACCTTCAAAAACTAAAGGTGCGAAATTGGACCATCGAAGCCAGTAATCGGGACAGATGGAAAGCTGTTGTAAAGAAGGCCGAGGCCCTACAAGGGCCGTAGTGCAGTGTGTGTGTGTGTGTGTGTGTGTGTGTGCAACTATAAATACCGTTTTAGCAACCATACATTCAGCTATTCCTTAATGTTACTTAAATATTTTGTTTTAACTATACTTAATAAGATTTTGCGATTTTACAAATTTTTTTATATGCTACTAAATAAAGTATTGTATACACCACGGGAGATATTCATATTTTTTACCTTGGGTTGACTTACAGACCTTAGTCCGGAGGCTCTCGGTCTGTAACCATGTCAACTCAGGGAAAGATATATTCATATCTCCCTTAAGGTAGAATAAATATCTATTTCATAATACCTACATGTTATTGTACTATATCAGTACTGCCTGCTTGATCGAAATGTTACCCATAACAGCCACGGCCGTTCAAGTTTAACAGCCACGGCCTTTACATGTATACTAAAATCACATATCTTAAAATTTGCCACTTTTAGTAGATATTACGAAAACTGTTAAGCAGCATACGGCCGACATTACATATAACTTTATATGCTCAATACCGGCTTAATACCGTTAAATATTTCTAACTTGTTAGAAAAAGTTTTCCAAATCAATTACATTAATTTTAGTTAAGAAATTACATATTTTCCATATTTCTTTAAAACAGGTTATGAATATTTCCCATTTTTAAAACAGTGAAAAATGGAGATACTAAGCATTTATTGAAGTACAAAATTGATACTATAGAAAAAATATTGTGTCTGCCACGTATGGAAACTCAGTTTTTCTACCACTCGACGATTAATCTCGTACTCTAATAGCCTTTATTTCCACACTTGGTAGACAAATAACTATTTTAAAATTTAAGAACCTGTATTGGAAAAATCCGAAATTTTACTATTTAAATATAAAGATATAAAAGTAAACATACGAGATTAATTCACAAATAGCGTGGTTGTATATTATTGAAAGGTGTTATAAAGTTGAAAGTTAAACAATAGTAAGAAATAGCAAGAAATTTCACAATTTCAAAAGAAAATAAGGACAGTCAATCACATTACAAAATGTCAGTAGCTATATTGGGTTGCTACGATAATACGAAGCTGCCATATTTAATTTAAACAAAAGTTAGAAAATTAAATTACTTTATCTACCCTTGCTGTTAAAGTAAAACTTGACCTTTTGTTTTGAGTTGATAAAAGCACACTTTAACATGTGCTATAGAAAAAATAATTTTTTAGAATAGCAGGATAGATTAGAGACATGTAGAAGGTGAACCGAAGGGCAAGGATCGAAGTTTGGAGAAGGAGAAGGGGCAGATCGTAGGAGAAACCGGTGTTGTCTGTTAGCAGGTTTGCTGAATTGAGACACTATACGAGTAGACCATGACAACTGAAAAGTGTATCGTGTACAACAAAATACTGTATCATCTCTGTAGTTTTCTATACTATTTAAATGGATTAATATAAATAAGATAGAGATACAACTAATGTTAAATTTAATGTCTAGTTAGCGAGGCCACGTAATTATAAAAAAATAGTAATGTATAGTACAAGTGATTAGAGACATTTTATTCATACAGGGAAATAATTTTCCCCGAATAGACAAAATCTCTTTATTCACGTGTGGCATATAATTTTTTTCCAGTGCTACCGTTTAATTATATAAATATGTTTTTAAAATTAATAAATAATGTGCTATGGATTATGGACTTCTTTATTCACTAGTAAATGAAGTAACATTCTAACCACCCCCGTCATTAAAATGTTAGTTTGTCATGAAGATTTTAATAAATAAAGCGTAACTCGAGTAGGTATTAGAAAAATAACTATTTATACAACCCCCAATTAAAGTAGGCTTTTCTGAAATTGTTTCCATGGAAACTATTGTTGAAAATGCTGCTTTGCTAAATCGGGTGCGGAAAATATTCTAAACGAGTGCGTAAAATTTTCCCCACACCAATTTATATTGCTATTAAAGACTACAGAAATTTACTTGAACATTATTCGTAAACTGTAACTATAATATAATTATTAAGTTTTGATACTAAAATTAAATACGCACGACGTACAATCTGTTACATTCAAATTGAGCATGCAATTTTGATTTGGGAAAGTATTTACACCCACCGGTTGAGACATGCATTTTTCTTTTCTGTAAGTTAAAAAGAACCTTCTATTTTCTATTTGTGTTCGGAGAGAAGCATATTCTTTAAGATACAATAACCAATTTTCCTCGAAATCTGTTACTGTGAAACTGTGGGTACTAGTTTTGCAATAGACCCTTTGACGCTCCAATATTACAATATATCGTGAATTTTAAAAAACACTCATTCGCAGCATACCATGATAAAATTGAAGTTTGCCATTACTTGATACATCCATTGGAGCAAATGAACTACTCAGAAAGAACTAAATTACATGTTGATCTTGAACTATTTTCCTAAAAATATACAAAACACTTATTAAAAACAATTTTTATTGACTGTTATGATTAATACGCTCGTTGTTGTTATTAAATGCCATCTTATTTTCCTTTTTGCTTGATATAAGTACACTTAATGTAGTGTAAACTTTTACCTGTCACTGTGACATATGTTTTCATAGACAAAATGCAATCTGACATTCACCTACAGACTTAAGTTAAAACATGACTAGATATTCTATCTTTCTCTTCAAGGCCTACTGTAAATGAGTATTTTTTGGAACACAAGATACTATTGTTAATAATGTGGAAAAAAGTATATATTCTTGGAACTAAAAAAAAATCAGCATATAAGTATAGAATACTAAGAAATATGAGTGCACGGGTGGAAACAGCTAGACCCACGCTTTGTCTTTATGTGCCTTATGGATTTCGCACAGTTTGATCCAGTGATGGTGTTAGCAGTAGTAAATGGTCCTAAACATTACGCTGTTACCAAACAGGGAAGTGCAAACCTTTCCGGTATGCCTGCCCGCGAACGAAGATTTTTCGGTTTCGCCCAATTTAATTTGTAATTATACCAACGCGTCAGATTGTTTTGGCGAAGCAGCTGGAATTTAGGTTAATCGTACCTGTTTACTAACACTGTAGTCCTTAAATACTTGGAAACGGATGTCAATGTACCTATGTTTGCATTATTCGGAGATCAATAGACCCCATTTGTTTAATGTTACCAATGTGTTTTCTTTAACTGTCATTTGACTTATGTATTTGCTGTGCCTTTGTGTGCTCTTGCCATTAGCGGCAACCTATGTATAATTTTTTTACAGCGGACCCTGACCAACACCTGCCAGCGACAGGTAAGTCCCAGCGCTCTGGCTGTCGACTTCTGGGGGCACCAAAGCAAACGTTCACCAACCTCTTATGGACTTCGAGCTTATGCAAAATGGGGTTTTTTATATTCTAAGTTCGTGGCGCCCTCTTTATTTATCAGCACCCTGTATATGTGGTCACGCTTGTCTCTAAAGGCTTGTCTTGTTAAAAGAACCCCGCCCATCTCACTGAGCATTTCAACCGTGGTTTTAGCCTGTTCATGCGTGATTTAAGATAGACAGTGAAATTTCCCGGAAGTGTCGAGTGATTTCGGCACTCTCAAGCCACGAAGTGTCGTAAAATCACTTTTATACCGTAACAATTCGCATTTCAGTTGAATATCATAAGGTTTTGAAGACACTTTTTGCGCTGTTTCAAAAGTTCTTAACCGTAAGTGCATCTTATGTAACTTGCTGAGTAGGCTCCACCGTAATGAAAACACATTTGATGCAACATGTGGTGCGGCAGCACGGTAATTTTTGATATGTTCATATTTTTGACACTTGTGACACTGAGAAGTATTAGTCGATTTTTCCTTACTTCGACTGTAACTAGGTAACGAGCGAACCCCGGGTTTAAATCGTGTCATTATTGAGATTGAAGAACTCAACCGTTTCCCCACCCTCATAAGTTCAGCAGCAGCAAAAGAGCACGGTAGCTTGACGTGTAAACCACGTTACAGGCAAAACTCTTCTGAAGAGTTTCGCATATGGCGTGGTCTACACGTTGAATTACAATTGGTTACAGTGGTTTTACGTTGAGTTAGCGTGCTTTTTTTTATTATCTCCTGACGGAGCCTCTTATAAAAGTAGGCAAAACTTTGAGTTCTTCAATCTCCATAATGACACGGTCCAGTTCTGCAAGTGGTTGGTTACATAATGACAATGACTATTGAGTGGAATGTTGTTTTCAAACTGTCGATCTCTCTGCCTCTTTCATTTGCAGGAAAGATGACTGCGCACATGGGGATATGTTCTTTAGTAGTATTTAATAAGTGTGTCACGCTCGTTCTTGGCTACGAGTTCTTCTTTGATGTCGGCGTCGGCGAGCACTATTGACAGATCTTTAATAAATGCTAATAGATGTTTTTCGGTGAGATTTTGGAACGCATGAAATTCCACTAGTTGTTCAAACAGAATTTAGTGAATTTGCGAAAGTCGTCATAATTAATTACATTAATTGTTCCTTCTACTATAAGACGTAGTAAATTCTGTTTCTTCGGTGATTTTCTTGCTATCGTTAATAATTTCTTGGTGGTTACTGGAGCTGTAAATAAATATAGATGGAATTTTTATTTTCATGGTTAATGGGTTTTTGTCTGATTTCGGTGTTTGTGAACCACTGATGCTCGTTTGTTGGGTAGGCAAGGAATATTACGGGTTGTTTTTGATTAATTCTTCTCAATTCCAAGTGTATCTTTCAACTACATCGCTGATAGGAGGCGACAAGTAATCGAAATTTCGCTTATTGTTAGCACTCCATTGATTCATTGCCAATAGTCTATTATTTATTGCTTAATTTTCGGTTAGCTAATTACTATTGTTCAGTTTGCATTCATTGATCTACAACCAACATGTCTCTCGAATTTATCGAATGATGGTCTGCCAGTTATTAAGTGCATGCACTGATTAACACGCGTAGCACGGAGCACATCTACACGTTTGGAAAAAAATGTGATTTAAGTTAGTACATTGTTGTAGTTTGGTTTATATACAGGGCGTTAAAACAAACGTTACAAACTTGTATCTGCGATTAGGTGTTAAGATTTTGCACTGAGAAAAATACTGCTTTTTAAATGAAAAGAAGTAGAATTTTTCATATCGCCAGAATTGATTCTTTAAAAGCATATACTTAATGTGTGTGTGTAGGCGTAACCACTGATAAGGAAACTCTTCCTCAATTTCAACAGACAAGGCTAGCCACTCACCCTGCTTACGAGTAAAGAGGGTCCATAAAACCATTTTGTGGTTAAGAACAGGCCACTGGCTTAGCGTAAGAGGAGGAAGAAAAAGATATACTTAATAAACAAGAAAAACAATTAGGAATTCAAACTGCAAAACTCACAACTCGGAAATCCGTTTCAAAATGTTTAACGTTTAATAGTACAGAACCGAATTTGAAAAGTCAATAACTACAAAAATCCTTGAGGGAAAACCGTATCTAGTACTACTAAAAATTCTAAGAATCCCAAAGACCATTTTCCATATGTATTAGCTCTAATTGAATTTGTATCATATAAGTTCATGTGACGCTGGCACTATCACTAAATATTTTAGCATAGGCAAAGTCTTTTGCATTAAATATACAATTTTTTTTTAAATAATTATGTATCTAATAGTATAAGAAGCTTTAAGTTTAATTAAATATTAGAATGTAGGCGTTCACGGCTACTGTCCACTTAATGGATGGCTTCCGGGTAGTACTACGGTTGTTAAGCATTTAACAAACGACTCTAAATTAAATGTTTAGACAACTTCTGAAATAGCCGACATTATGAGTAACTACATGTCAAGATAAAACTTACAACAAACACAAAATTACCCTGTACTGTAAGAAACTTATTCATGGCTGGTCTAAGAGAAGCCCAAGGTTGTCAGATAGCTGATCACGGATACATATATTACTCAGAAGAATTTGATACTCAATACCAACACGGCGTTGCAGTGATGGTTAAATCGCACAATATAAGGTCAGTTATAGAGTTGGTACCTCTAACTGATAGTCATACTGCTAGTATTAATACAATCTGCACATCAAACAATGAATGTAATACAGGCCTACGCTCCTACAAAAGATAAGTCGGACGAAAAAGTTAAAGCATTCTACGACGACAATAAAGAACCCATAAAACTACAAAAAAGGGTAAAATTATATTTGTCATAGAAGATTTCAACGCCATCGTTGGAGTTGGTGCCGAGAATGATACAGTAGAAAGATATGGCTTAGGCGAACGAAACCTTAGGGGCGACCAACTCGTCCAGTTTTGCACTGAACGTTTTATTTATCTCCAACACTTTATTTAAGCATCACCCACGACGCCCGCTGACACAAAAGCAGACACCATTAGATGCACTTCTTCTTCTTATTGTTATTCTTATAATGTCTACTACAATTCTTCTGATGTAGATGTCCAGCATTCTTTCCACCTCTTTGGAGGTCCACCCCTTTCTCCTTTACCTTCAGCTGGACGACCCCGAGTAACGTTTTTTATCAATCTGTTCGCCTCCATACGATTAACATGTTTCTTCCAGTATTTCCTTCTGTCTCTGATAAGCTATGTTATGTCTTGTTTGTTACACATTAGTCTTATTTCGCTGATTCGTATTCTGTCATGTAACGTTTTTTCTTGTATCATTCTCAATATTTCACTGGCATTTACTGTTTGTTTTGTCTTTGTTGAGTCTGCCCTGGTCTCTGCAGCGTATATCAGTACCGTGCTTACTAATGTCTTATAAATCTGCCCTTTGCTTTCATTTGTTACGTATTTATTCCTCCACACTAGATCTTTTAAGCATCCTGATATTCGCGATGCTTTATTTGTCTGGGTCTTAACTTCTTCCTTTAAATCTATTGTTCTACCTTCTACCTCCCGTTTGCATTTAACTGGTTGCTTAGATATTGTCATGCATTTCGCCTTGTCTGTATTTATTAACATATTAATGTTTTTAGCAGTGGCATTCAACCGGTAAAGAAGTCTTTGTAAATCGTCTTCACTATTAGCAAGAATAACGGCATCATCTGCAAAGCATACTACATTCACATTAATATTTGTCATTTTATATCCTAGATGTTTTGGTATACTACCTCGTTAATTATGATATTAAATAAGAGTGGACTCAGAGAATCCCTTTGTCTTACGCCGGTGGTAATATCAATTTTTCTCTTTGTTTCGCCTTTAATTTTTATAGTAGTTGTACAGTTTTTGTTTAGATTTTCAATTCTAATTTCTAATTATTTTATATGTTATACGATTTGTTCTCATTATTTTAATTATGTTATTTAACCTTATCCGATCAAATGTTGTTTGCAATTCTATAAAACACATATATATATATATATATATATAGAAGTACGTTAAATTCTAAAGATTTCTCTACAAGTTGTTTTATGAAAAAGATTGCAGCTGTAGTAGATAGATTTCGTCTAAATCCTTGCTGTTCATCATTAAGTGGCATGATGTGGCTAAGCTTCCGATGTATAATTTTGGTAAAAAGTTTAAGTGCACTGTTTAGTAAAGTTATACCCCTATAGTTTTCTGCTTTTCTCTTTTCTCATTTTTTAAATATAGGGATAGTTACGCTTGATTTCCAGCTTAACGGTATATTTCCACTATCGATAATTTTTGAAAAAGATGTTGTACAGCGTCCTCCAATCCGTCTACTCCATATTTAAGCATTTCATTAGTTATTGAGTCTGGGCCGGTGGTATTTCTTTTTACAATAAAGGAAGTATTAGATTTACCCCAAGAATTCGAAATTGAGTTTTCAACAATTCTTCACGTTTTAGTGGCCCCTGAACCCCCAAAAAACATGTTTTTATTGATTGGTCTGTCTGTCAGTCGGTGTGTTTGTCTGTCTGTGTGTGAACAGAAAATCTCAAAAACGAAAACAGGTTTTTTGTACTACAGCAAGCTTTTGAAGAAAATCGCTTAACCGGAAGTATAGTGTTTACTCTTGCGATTTTTCAGTTTTTTCGATTTTTTCAAAAACGGCTCAAACAATCTTTTTCAAACTTTACAATTTTTATTGTGTATCGATGCGAGATAGATGATTTTCAAGTTGAATACCTCTAAAATCGGTTTCTTTTGTTTTTTTCTTCTTTTTATTAACTTCTATTTTAAATGGAAGTCCCGGTTTATTATTACATTTTTGAAAATTAAAAATCAAATTTTTGGCTAATTATAAGAAGATAAAGTTGTGTGCGTGTATCACACCAAATTTTTTAAAATGTGTTTATCGAATCAGCTACGTCCTCTCTGCTTATAATGATCTCCTCCATGTTTAATTCGTTTAAGTCTTGTACATCTTCAATTATCTCCTCATCTGGTTGGCTATATAGATTTTTGAAGTATGTACGCCATGTGTCTAGAGGAATTTTATGTGATCGGATAGTGTCTTTAATCTCCATTTTATTATTTTTTAATGTAGCCCAAATTGTCCTCCATAAAGATCTTATTCTAATTCTTTTGAGTATTGTTCTCAATAATTTTGTTTTATTCGTCTTATTTTTGCATTTGCTCTATTTCTTTGTTGAATGTAAATATTCCAGTTCTCGGAAAATTTATATTTTATAAAACTTAAGTACGCCTTCTTTTTTCTTTTGCTATTTCTTTCACTTCTGGTGTAAACCATGGTGTTGTGTTTTATGGTATATGTTTGTCTTCCTATATCCTACAGATTCATTTCATACTGTTAAATCTGCACAGCCGATAATAGCTCTGACCGTTAACCATTGCGTTGTTCTTAAAAACCATGTAGGCAAAGCCTTGGGAGAGGAATTCAGAGACAAAAGTATTCCCTCAACCAATAAAAGTGGAAATAACATGGTATGCGATTAAAACAGCATTAAATGCGCATTTTGCTACTTCTCTTTCTATATGAATGTTCACTATTTATTACTATATAGCAATAAAGACATTTACTAAATAACATGCAAGAAAACAAGATAGGATTCCTGGAGAATAACAAAAAACCAAAATGGATGATGTTGGAAATTTTAGAATCGAAGGCAGGAAAAATACAAGAAGATAAACGAAACATAATAAGAGAGGCTAAAGTACGTTGGAAAGTATAAAATGCGAAAAAATAGAAGACCTGCAAGCACAGCACGACACGTTTACCTTACTCAAAAAATCTGTAAAGAGGTTTACACGAATCTGCCCTCGCACAAACTACATCAATTAGTAAATAAAAAATGCAATCCGCTGAAGTTGGGACTCCGCGCTCCCAGGCGAATGAGATTTTCTAGCGCAATTTCTAGTCAGCCGCTCGGTTTGTGCTTGCGGCAGCTTGAAACCCTGCCCCACAACCGTGCTCGAATTACAAGCTTTTATGCTGCGGTATAAAGACACCATACCATTCTATCTATTTATGATGTTCATCCTGTATCTGTTAGGTCTCTTTTAGTCAAGAGTAAAACCTGAGCTATATGCAAATTATTACTGTTATCTATTTCTTAGTTAAAGCAAAAATAAACACAATTTTATTTTTGTAGGGCGACATAAGTAGACATATAATCTGCATGCAAAATATCGTCTTCCTCCAACAAATAGTTTTGAGTTATACTACCAACAGACAGACAGACAGACAGAAAGAGAAAATTGAGAAAACTTGTTTTTCGTGAACTAGGTCTCTGAAAGCTGAAGACCTGAAGAAATCTGGAAAAATGATTTTTTCGCGATTACAATACTTCCTTCGCCTATTGGCTGAAATCTGTTTTTATCACTCTCTACCCTCTGCCCAAGAAAAATAAATCCTCTCACTGTGATGATCTAAACATCTTAACTCAACGTAGTTGAGACATGAACCTAATCTTTACGCATGCGTTATAGATTTCCGTAAGGCGTTTGGCTGTGTAGTACAGCATGAGAAATGATTAACATCTCGAAATCAACAGGCGTAGACAAAAGATACATACAGATTATCATTGAAACCAAACGAGTGAAGCAAGAATAGACCACAGTGTCACTGGAGCTATCCAAATGAAAAAATCTAGTGTGATACACTCACACAACTTCCTTTTATAGTGATCTTATAATTAGTCAAAAATTTCATTTTTAATTTTTAAGCTGAATTTAAAAATGTAATTATATACCGGGTGTTCTATTTAAAATAGGAGTTAATAAAAAAATTTAAAAAAACAAAAGAAACTCACTTTAGAAGTATTCAACTGGAAAATTACCTATCTCACATCAATACACAATAAAAATGTAATAAAGATGTAAAGTTTGAAAAAAATCGTTAGAGCCGTTTTTGAAAAACTCGAAAAAAACTGAAAAATTACAAGCGTAAACACCTACTTCCGGTTAGGCGATTTTCTTCAAAAGCTTGCTGTCTCATCTACATAGTACACAAAACTTATATATGAAGTTTCAACGCCATACCTCTTTTCTTTTTTGATATATTCTGTTCACAGACAGACCAATGAAAAAAAAATGTTTTTGGGATTAGGGGAATCTAAAACTCAATTTCGAATTGGGGTGAATCCAATACTTCCTTTATCGTAAAAGGAAGTAAAAAGGGGCCCGACAGGGATGCGTACTATCGCCGCTTCTCTTTGACATTTATTCAGAAACAATTTTCAGAGCAGCACTCGGTGAAACATCGAGCCAAGTCAATGTTAGTGGAAAGCCAATAAACAATTAACGATAGCAAGCACTCCAGCTAATCTGCAAAAAATAATAGATAACAAAGCACAACATAGTGAATGGTTCGGCTTATTTGCGAATACAGCGAAGATAAAATTAATGGTGTTCTTAAAAATACAGATAAACGCAGCCATAACATTCAATTGCTGCATTATAGAGTAAGTGACCATCAGCACTGGTTCGAGGGGAAAACAAACGTTTGGCAACTTTTCTTTAAAAAGCTGCACTCTTAAAGGTGATTTGACAATATCGTCTTTCCATTTTTTATTAATTCATAGACAAAGGAAATTGCATTCTTACGGTTTCTGCTATTCGATTGAGTCCGTGAGCTACACAAGTGCAATGAATTACGTTTTCATAAAAGATTTTTAAATTTAATCCGGCATTAATCATGTAGGGTGCTGCGTCTGAGAGGTTAAGCACGATTCTTTCACTAGTTACATCCTCCGGTAAAAAAGCACAAATTTTGTCACTGTGTTATTATTGGTTTTGTTTAGTTCTTTTGAACTTACTATAAAAGCTTTGGTTGGAATTTCACTATTTAGTACTCCTATAACTAAATTAGCCACGTACTTCTCACATACGTCGATTATCTCGTCCACGCTGAACCAAATATGATTATTTCCGATTATACTTCTAATTTCCTGGAAGGTTTCCTTGTAAACCGAATTAACAATTTTTTTCGCAAGGTGCTTTCATCGGGAAAGTGCATGTGGCAATATTTATTCAAGAACAATATGAAATAACTATTTTGTAATTTTTTCAGTGGTATGTTAGATTGTATCATCATTTTGCAAAGATCCAAATTAAACTCTGCTTGTTCCCTGTTATCGGAAGTAGATGCAAACGAAGTCATAATTGTCTGTTGTTTTGGCTCATTTTTATACGTCTTTAATTCTTCTTGATGCAAAGTGGTTTTTACATGCTGAATGACGTATTTTTTGTCGCACTGAATCTAAAATTTTTAAATCTTAGTACTTACCTAAATAATTTTAAAGAACTTTATAAACTCTTACCGTTTTAACTCAAGCTTTGTAAAATAATTTATTGTTTTCATATCTTAATTCATTATGGCCTCTGATCAATTCATCTACAGGTGTTTTCTGCTTAGGCATTATGATATGAACGTAGAAAAACTCTCCGGCGAAGCAACACAGGATGATATGCGTATAACTATCCCCAGATCGGCCGTATCGCTGTTGTCTGTATTTTGAATTAAAATCGTACAAAACGGGGAAAAACCGAGTTTTCTGCGTGTGTGTTAACTAAAATAATTGAAGGGAATACCCTAGTATTGTAGGAATTCCCAGAAAACCTCTGCACTGGCTGCGTTTTCAAGCCCATCGCTGTACCCGCGCAAACTGCATGCAAGCAAAAAATATGCTGGCAAACAAACCAGATTGAAATATTTGATTATGAAATGGATTACGCGAAAAATAAATGGAAAAAACTAAAAACTTAAAAATAAGTACTAATAAGCACAATAATCCGAAATATGCGTAACAAGGCAAACAATCAGAAAAAGCATTAAAAAGTTAGTGTCAAATACTTATATTTCCTGCAATTCGTAAACATTTTTAGAAATCATTTCAGGATAAGCTTAATGCTTAAAAATCCGCTCTCTCCTAATTAGGGTCATATCGAAAGTCCCGTTTAGGTGGTAACAAACTGGAGTTGCTGTCCTAAAGTAGTTTTTCTGCTGTACCAAGCTATTACTAATTAAATCCTTATCGTAATGTGGCATGTAGCCTGTAGCAAACTGGAATCCCTACATAGTGTCTTTGCTTTTTTTTTTCGGCAATATTGATTTTACCTGTAACACAGTGCTCCTTTATGGATGCGAGAGCAGTACCCTTAACCCCTACATGAAAAAAGAATTAAAGCCTTCGAAATGTACCTCTTTAGGCGTATGCTCAGGATATCCTGGGTGCAAAGAGTGAGTTACGTCGAGATACTTACTCCCATGAAGAAACAAAAATAATTACTGCTTACAGCTATGGAAAGAAAAACGCAATCCCTGTCGAAGCCATATCGTGAGAGAGTAGCCATACGAACTCCTCCAACTCATTATTAAAGGCAAAATCCAGGAGAAGCGATCAGTCGGCAGTCGCGAGAATTCATGCCTGAAACATCTACGGCGTTGATTCGGCTGTATATCAATTCTTTCGTGCAACGAAGTTAACGATTTGAATCACCATCCTCCGAAAGAAGATGGTGTAAGAAGAAGAATGCATAATATTTATTTTTAGTTGACTGCTATGCCCTCGTTACAAAATTGCACTAGTGAAGAAATGCATTCTATGGCGAAATTTTTAACTGCAGGAGTGCATCCTTCTAAAACTCATATAAAAAAGTGAAAGAAGGCTAGTTAAAGGGTGTTTGCAAAAGCAAAAGCTGAACATACCTTGTGAAGGATCCACCGAGACCAGGAAAATGAAACCATATCATCAACGAAAAATTGATTTTCAAAGTAGGCATGCTAAACTAGAAGAAATTAATTCAGAAATTGATATGAGTATCCGTTTGACACATAATATTGTCAGGCCATTTTACATTTCTCAGTAATTTAATTAACTACACAAACCTTTAAAACAGTTTTGGTACATAATTGGCGAGTTCGCCTGTATTTCGAGTCCATTTTAGCCATAATCTGTCGCATAATACTGCAACATTTAGCATCAAGCCTAACCATTCGCAAATTTTGTACATCTATCGCATCGTTGTTTTACGCAGCTGTTGATTTCATCGCATGCAAGAGCGTTCAGTTTCAACTTATTTAAAAATTTACTCAACGAGAGCGGGCCGACTCCTTGCCTTGCGATTGGCCACTCAAGGTGGCTTGACGGCGCATTATTTTCCAGCGAAGTTCCGCTTGGCGTGGGTTAGTATCGAAGCAGTCGAGCCCAAGCCACGAACTAGAGAAGTTGTCATAACGTGCTGTTTTTCCGCTTCCCGCCCGTTTGGGTGCGGGGGGCGATGTGTTTTCGGCAGTTGCGAGGCAGACACTGCTTGGTTAAGTTATTGGGTACTCATGTCGTGGTATTAGGCAAGTCTGTTTGCAATTCGTTGTGGGATTCAGTACACATGTAGGCTAGTCAAAGCCCTTGTCCGCCGTCGTCTGTAAGACGGGATTCCTTTCGTGAAGCTACACTATTCAACGGCTACGCTAGTATCTGTATAATGGTCAAGGGAGCCCGTTCACAGTTCACTCTTTGAAGGGGGGCTCTGGAGGATGTTGTAGCCTTTCGGCTCTGTCACACACACAGGTGTGAAGCGACATACCGACACTGCTTCCAATGCCACCGCCGCTGCAGGCCGAGTTCGCTAATAAGGTAAAAACTTTTGAGTTTACGCTTGACAGACAGTTTGTTTCTATAAATCAATCATTCAAGTTTGCGTTCGACACATTACTAATGCAGAGTACACTCTGAATAAAATTTAACGTTGTGTTCTAACATTCTGTGCTACCAGACAGCTTTGTTTCTGTAAATTAATCATTCAAGTTTGCGTTTGACGCATTACTAATGCAGAGTACAATCTGAATAAAATCTAACGTTGTGTTCTAACATTCTGTGCTGCAAGACAGTTTTGCTTCTATAAATTAAATACTAGTGCAGAGTACACTCTGAACAAAATCTAACGCTGTCTTCTAACATTCTGTGCTGCAAGATAACTGTGTTTTGTAAATTAGCCTTTCAAGGCTGCGTTTGGCATATAATTACTGTAGGGTACACTTAAGTACAACATTTCACGTTCGTGTCCTAGCATTCAGTGCTGCAAGGCAGTTTGGTTTTGTAAATTAAACTTTTTAAGTTTGCGCTTGACGCTTAAATAACGCACATTACACTCTGGCACAAATGTAGCGATTGCTATTCTCAAATGTTTTACTGTAAGTCAGGGCGTTCTGATGACTCGAACTCAAGTTCAGGTTTTACACTCGCGCGTCACGCCTGTGGAGGCCTAAGCCGACGTTATAACCTCATTCCGCCTGGATTTGTTGTTTGGCTCAGCTATGCGCCGCAACCTTTAGTTAAAGCGCTTCCCAGCTGGGCGTACCCTTTAAGCCATTCTTACGAGTCGGCATACGTGTACGGTAAAATAATAATTTTAAATAGCTTCATTAGATGATATTGGTTCATAATGATTATTTATTCATTTCAATTTGCTTGTTTTAAACGATCCGTGCAAGTGTAACAGACCTTAAGTCCAGAAAATTACGTTTTTGAGTGAGGAATTGAATTAAACGGACAAAATCCGATAACAATATTTAAACAGCGGAAAACACATATAAAATGTACCTAATTGCGAAATCCCATGTCTGGTTGACTCAAAAATGCATTATGGCGTATGGTAATTTTAAAACACCGCCGCATAAGTTTACCGCATTCTTGCATTGAACATTTTGTAAATTATCCATTCTTTGTCGCTTTCTTTGCCTTGTATTGCCATATGCTGCTTTGTATACTGGCACTAGTGCATAATTTTATGAACTGCTGCAGCATGTTAGCTTCGATTATTATTAAAAACCCCCTTGCTAATTACGTGACATTCAACTATTGGCTTCTTAATGATTTTACACAAAATTCCATTTAGTTTTTTAAAAGAACAGGTGTATAGTGACCCAATTTACGTAATTTCAGATATTTTGTTGCCCTAAACTTAAAATTAATAGGTATTATTAAAAATGTTAATAACATTTTGAAATTTGAAGTAAAAATAGGAAGCAATTTCAGCAATTTAATTGTCGAGCGTTCACAGTAATTTTCTTATTCGGTGTGTTCAAAAAGAAATTACTTCAGGGTTGACCATGAAATATAAAAGTATTGGCAACAGCAAGCTTTAGAATTCATTAACATAATCACTGTTGTTGGTGTCATAAGTTTATATTATACGCTGATATCGCGATTGAAAATTCTAAAAATTGCCATATTCAACTCTTACGTAATTTCTTTTTGAACACATAGTATAAAGGTCACTTGAATGTAAAAATGACTTCATTGTTACGTGCTTGAGCAAATGTCTTTTGTTTTTGTTCTAAAGTACGAATTCTTATTTCAATCAGCCGTTTTCAACTAGGTTTATCAGTCATCTGTCAACTTTCAACGGTCCCTGATCAACGCCAAATTGATCTTTTGTTTTAAAATTTCAGAAGTTACCTAATTCATTTTTAATAACTATTTGTATTACTAGGGAGAAAAAGTATCATTCCCTCCCGCAGATGTAGTTTAGTTCTTCAGAGTTTGCGAGAACAGTACCTAATCAATTTATTGTAATCATGCAAGGGATGAAATGGCGTTTTAGTCCAGAGTTATACATACAACACTTTTACATTTTATGATGAGACTGTCTCTTGTAATCAGCTGCATTCAAAAATATTTAAATATGAAAACCAGGAGGCTAGTTGATTTATTATTAATCATAATCACATTGTCTCCCGTCTCTAATGGCAACGGCAGTCAATGTATTATATTCCCTCCCACTGCCATTGGAAACCAACCAGAGACCCAAACGTATATTTTCCGTATACCCCTAACAGGCGACAGAAAATTTCACTTTCGTATAAAGGGGTAAAAAGTCTTTTTGAACAGAGCCAACAAAAAATGCTCAAGTTGCGCCAATTGGATCGTTCTTCTACAAAATCTAAATGGAAATTTGCTGCCAAACACTTAAGAAATCCAATGCTCCACCCTGTATACTTAGGTAAGTTATATATTTTCATCATTCAGCCTCATGTTAAGCGTATTTAATAATAGATTGTTCTACAAGTTAAGAAAAGTGAAAGTTTTTCAACGTTTGATTTACGAGCGAGTGATGCAAAGGGAGTGGATTAATTTGATGCAAAGGGAGTGGATTAATTTATCACGAACTTGGAAAAATCGCTTTTATAACATATTATATATATGATTACAAAATCTAGCCAAAATTAAATTCGACATTTCGAACGTCGAAATCGTCAAATAAATAGGAGAAATCGGCAGTGAAGTAATCCATTGTTTTACAACTTTTTGTAGGCGGCTGCACGATAGGTAAACGTCAACCGACGTCAACGTAACCTATAAAAGTTGGTTAAAATGTTGTAACTTCGCGATTTCTCGATTTAAAAAACAATGTACCCCTGGGCACTGGAAGTTCCATTTCCATCCTGGTGTGGTTTATTTGCTTTGGCCCTTGGGGCAACTAAATACACAATCGTGAAAAAAGCTCAACTTTAGTGATAACTTATGTGGAAACTAATATAAAAAAATATATAGATTTGAACTTCCAAGTCCCTATACCTTCTTACTGAAGCTACTTTGTACTAAGGTATATTAGGTTTAATCGGTTTATTATAACCTAAGGAATCTATGCCAAATCGGTGTCCCATTTTTTTTGGACACCCTGTATAATTGTTATCCTTGAATTTATTTATTTACTTACATCTTACATCAAAACAAACTAAAAACTTTTGGTTTTGGTGAACGGTGCATGTAGCTAGAAGATTTCATTATCAAAAAAACTTCAAGAGTGATAAAGTATTAGGTTACTATAGTTAACAAAACATAAAAATTAAGCATTTTTAGATAACGATTACGAATCGACACGACACTAATGATAGTTGCAACTTGCAAAAAATTCTACTAAATACAACTATATGACAATAATTTTTATTGAAAGTAATTGATGTTGTACAATTACAATTCCTAAGTAATTGGTAATTGAATTACTATTTCCTGTGAGTAATTGAATCTCTGGTAATTAAATTACTACATTGAGGGTTAATTGGTAATTAGTAATTAATTACTTTTTAAAAGTAATTTGCCCAGCTCTGGTTAGGACCATTGTAAGGTGAGGCCCGAACGTGGCGGATGAGCATTTCAGGTAGGTCGTTGTGTCTGTTGCTGCACTGTGGCTTTCACAAATAGTTATTTGAGTATTTTTCGCACCGTTTGACCCTCAAAGTCCAGTTGAATGTGGGTACCCGGATTTGGATCTTGTGGCGCCCATTTCTTTGGCAACACCTTATATACTTATCAACACGCTTGCCCTGTGGTGTACCATTTTGAACCATGCCCATCTCCCTGAGCGTATTTGAGCCGAGGCCTTTAGCCTGTTCTTGACGATTCTCAGGGTGAGCTTGCCCATTTCCCTGATTTGTTTAGCATGCTATACTCGCTCATCCGTGAGTGTCGTAAGACCAATTGAATACCCTAACAGGCTTATTTGGCTTCCGCCTCTGGGGCATTTCAGGCACTGTAGCTTTGTCTCGTCGTTTACATTGTTGTCGCAAATGTTTTCTTTACTTTTCGAAATGGTATGGATTGGTAACCCGTTTTTTTATAGTGGCGTGTCATCCCGAGTTTCTTTTCTTGTTTTCTATTTGCCTTTTCCTGTTTTCTTTTGTTTTCTATATGTCTTTTCATGTTTTTAGTTTGTTTTCATTTTTTTACCGAAGATGTGTTTTTTCTTTGTTGTCATTTGCTTTTACGTTTCTTTACTTGTTTTTCATATGTTTTTTCTTGTCTTTTCTTATTTTCTATTTGTCTTTTTGTGTTTACTTGTTGTTTATTGCCTTTCAATGTTCTATTTTTGTGTCTCTCCGTGTCTTCTTGTTTTGAGTGTCTTTTTCGTCGTTTTTATCGTCTTTTTTTTTCTTTTTATAGCCAGGTCATACTGTCGAGTTGTTTCGCTGCGCTTGGTGCAGATTTTGTCCCGTATTAGTCGGATTTAGTACCGGATGTCGTTGATTGCAGGTACTGACCTTATCTTTTTTTAGGTAGTAGTTGGAATTTCGATTCCTAGTCGTTTACATTGTTTAGCCTTGGGCTAAGTTGACACTTTTTGATGTACCGTACCGAACTGACGTTCACGTTAGTGAAATTTATCGATTTTGACGTTTTTTGTTGTTGTTTGGTGTTGTACCGCGTTGATTTTTGGTAAGCAGGTTGGAATCATTTTCGCCTTCATTACCGTGTTTTGGTTTGTTGTTAACTCGTGGTTTATCGTTGGTGTTTGGGGAGATTGGCTCGTGCGGTTTATTAAGTCCCTCAGGCCATCTTCTTAGTTGGTTTGGCGTAGCTATTTTCGTTTGTTTTGTTTTTTCGTTATTGTTGTCGTGTATCGCCCAACTTTGTTTACCGTTTTCTCGTGGACACCCCTAACAGTCTTTTGCAGTGTCTTACACACTTACTGTTAACATTTAGCGAGTCTTACCACTGTCGGAATGTTTCGTACTTGTTGATGTTTTGTTGTCGTTTATCGTACCCTTTTTTTCTGATGACGTCATGTTGTCAAGTATCGTGTTCTTTGTGAACAATTTTGTTGAAGCTTCTGAGCTTCGAGTGGCAGTACTGGCCAGGCTGTTCGCATGCGGCCACTTTGGTATTCAACTATTCGAGTATTTAAATATTTAACTAATTTTGACTTTTGGTGTGTAGTGATGCCCTGTTGTTTTTATGGCCAAGCGCTCTTTTACCGTACCGTTGGCCATCGCCATTTCAACCACCTATGTGGGATTCCATAAAGAGAGCGTGTTTTTGCTCACTTTATTACGTGCGGACCCTGTCGTTGTAAGGTAGTTCCTTTGGGCCGCATGGAGTTCCGTCGAGGATTCTTTGGGCATTCGTCTTCGAACGCCTACACAGTTGGAAACTTTGTCCTTTCGGATCTTCTTTTGGTGTTCGGTGTTGGAATTATTTTAGTTATTTTTAGTTTAGGAACATAATATTAACTGCTTTTGGAATAATTAATTACAGATGATGAAGATACGATAGTCAATACTGCTTCATTTCTAGCTTTTCTCTTCAGTCATAATCTCAGTAATAAATCTTTGTAGTATAAAACTTATCGACATCGAAACAGAAATGCATCTCTAATGCATGAAGTAATGATAATAATTATTAATGTTGTTACGCTTAGCATCTGTTTTCGGTTGTATGCATGGTTTGTTGAAGTTTGCTCCCGGTTCTAAAGCATACTAAGTTTGGTCATCTCGTAGTTTTCCGATGATACTCGTATCACCTTCGACTACCAAACGATATAGGTCACATCCGAATCTTAGTTTTTACGATGATCAAGAAACATTTCGTTATCTACAGGTTGTTCTGTAAAAAATGGGCCAAACTTCAGATATATGTAGTTAACTTCGACAAAAATAAGCTGATTTAACCTTAACTTACCTTAGTCCAAAAGTTAGTACTAACGGAGCTACAGGGTGTCAAAGTTTAAAAAAATAAATCACATTTTTTTAATATCTTTCGATCACTTTCAGCTAATTTCACAGAATTTCGTAGCCGGGGGTTTTTGGGCATGAGAAGTTCAAATTTATCAACGATTCGGTTGTATCCTCTAGAGAGCGCCACAAGCGACCATTAGGACACTGTTAAACCGCTGCAACTTTTTTGTGTCACGGTGTATGTCATTCTCTACTGGAAAAATCATTTTCCCTATCTTTTCTGCTTAAAAAAGGTATATTTCATCGAACTCGCTAGAAGTAACGGTTTCCCAGAAAAACGCATCTAAAACTGATCATGCGTGTAAATTATCAGATTATTGAGTAAATACTTTGACATCCTGTAT
Organism: Agriotes lineatus; assembly: GCA_940337035.1. Lineage (NCBI taxonomy): Eukaryota > Metazoa > Arthropoda > Insecta > Coleoptera > Elateridae > Agriotes > Agriotes lineatus. The sequence continues at coordinate 7,585,264 of OW679196.1, read as the reverse complement.
CTTTGTTATTTGATACTAGGGTAAGCTGAAATAAATTAACTTATTATGGTCTAACTATTACGCTGTTGCGGTATGGCCCATTATTTACTCAACAATCTGAATTTACTTTAGGATAATTTACATTCATGGTCAGCTTTGGATGCGTTTTTATGGTAAACAATTGCTTCTAGTGAGTTGAATAAGATATATCTTTTCTAAGCAGAAAAGATAGGGAAAAAGATTTTTCCAGTCGAAAATAACATACACCGTGACACAAAAAAGTTGCAGCGGTTTAACGGTGTCCTAATGGTCGCTTGTGGCGCCCTCTAGAGGATACAACCGAATCGTTGATAAATTTGAATTTCTCATGCCAAAAAATCCCCGGATACGAAATTTCATGAAATTAGCTGGAAGTGATTGAAAGATATTAAAAAATGTGATTTATTTTTTTCAACTTTGACACCCTGTAGCTCCGTTAGTACTAACTTTTGGACTAAGGTAAGTTGGGTTAAATCAGCTTATTTTTGTCGAAATTAACTATATCTGAAGTTTGGCCCATTCTTTACCGAACACCCTGTATAATGTCTCCATTCGAATATTAGTTCGCTGGCTGTTCGAAGGTTCTTAGAATTCTGTACCGTATAAACATCCCCACAGTATGGATTTTGTTGTTTTCTAGCATGCTGCGTTATATCCACATTGCTAGATAAAATTAAGAACATTCTATTTTAAGTTTTTAAACGCTTCGTATATTTCTTCCTCTAGAGCCAAGCGGTATTCATAGTTTTAGATCGCTTACGCGTTAGGTAAATTTTGCGGATGATAAAAGTGTATTAAATTCAATGTATGGGTGGTTTCTCACAAAACCAAAAGACTTCTCAGATGGGATCGTATGCAGGTTACGTAGTTAAAATGGCAAATAAAGATTTTGAAACACAATGAGGTTGTTCATTTAAAACAGCTTCGTAATAATAAAATTGTAAGTAAAAAATCTGTAAAAGGCTTTACCCAGAACTTCTCTCGCCCGAATTATATCAATTTGCAAATTTAAAAAAGTGTATCCCGCCACACCTGCATAGCGATCGTAACCACATCTCCGCAGAGGATGTAACTGCAGAGAAATTCCAACTGCGCCATCAAGCCTTATAGAAATAACTGCGGCGCCTCTATTGAACAGAACGGGCTTATTGTTGAAACGTTTTTGCTCTTTTGTGACATTATCCTGTATCGGTTGAGTCTTATTTTCGGAAAATGTAAAGCCTGATCTATGTGAAAGTTATTACTTCCTTTTATTTCAAAATTAACCCAAAAAATGTTTTAAGGTGCTTGTATGAAATTATACCTGTTTCATGCGAAGTAGATATACAAGGTGTTCTACGAGCTCTATGACAAACTTTGGTAGATTATAGCTGGGTTAATTCCAAACATTGTTCCTTAAATAAACGTGGGTCCGATTCTTTTTTGTTTAGAAGTTACGTGGTGTTTAACGTTTAAACCTTTATTAGCAATTAACAATGAACATTTATAATAAATAAAAATAACAAATGTGAAGACTATAAAAATTGTTCGAAATGGTAACCGTCGGTTCAAATGCAAGCCTCACATCGACGAACTAAAGATTCCGTCACTCGATGGATGAGATTTGGATCACATCTTATCTGGTTAGCTGCATCCTGAAACACAATATCTGCATACTCCTCAGTTGTGAATAAATGCATTTTTTATTTAGCACTTTCACACTAAGTGCCAAATTAATAATCAAAATGACACAAATAATAATTATTCTTATATCAACCGTCATTTTTATTTATCAGCCTTCTTTTAAATAAATATAAATATATTTTTTAAATATAAATATATTTTTTAAAATGCTTGTAACTTCTAAACAAAAACGAATCGGACCCACGTTTATTTAAGAAAAAATGTTTGGAATTAACCCAGCTATCATCTGCCAAAGTTTGTCATAGAGCTCGTAGAACACCCTGTATAATATGTAATAAAATATTGTCTTCCCCCGACAAATAGTTTTTGAGCTATACTGCCAACAGACAGACAGACAGGCAGACAGAATTAAGAAAACCTCTTTTCCGTCATCTAGAGACCTTGAAACGTGAAGATCTGAAGTTATCTTGGAAGGTGATTTTTTCGTGATTACAATACTTCCTTCGTCTTTCAGACAAGGGAAGTAAAAATGTTACAGAAAGACTAAAAATTCAAAATTAATGCTTATACCAGTTTTAAACAAATACCGTAACTTAATCGTGGAACTTGATACCTTAACTCATTAAAATTAAATTAGATCATTATATTCCGTAGAGTGTAATCATTACTGCGAAACCGTCAAGCAAATTGGCAGTTCCATATTTTCACATGTTTTCAATCCCTGCTTCGTTGCTCGCATTATTAGGATCTGCTAGATCGTTAATCACGAGCTTGTTGAGTATAACTAACATAATATCATTCATGGGATATTTGACATAATGCGTATTGCACTCGCTGGACTAGGACTGATTTTAAGTTCGGAATTGGACTAATTCATGGAGTAATATATTATTTCTTAGGTACTAATCGATTCTATTAAAATCCTTTGCTAACAGTTGCAGCATTGCAAACCCCAAATCCCGCAGACTATTGAATAGCGTTATTGACAGACAGCGGCATTCAGAGCAGCATATAAGGATCAAAAATGAAAATGCATATTTAGCTTCTCAAAAGGAATTTTTTAAGTTAATTTGTTTGAAGTCAGCTGAAAATGAACGATTGAAATTGTTTAAATCCAGTACCTACTTCTCAAACCTGGTTCTCAAAATTTATCATTTGAACAAAGCAATGCCTTTACGATCTCTAAATAAGAGAAGTATAAATATAAAAATGTTAAGAATAGGCGATGCCAACTACGATCTAATTTAAATAATACATTATTCGATTAATTCTAATTTACACTTACAATACCAAGAAAATTCTTGTAACTCTAATAATTATTTTTAACTGTCTATCTATGTGCATCAAAGTTCAAATTTAATAAAACATCATTCATTATATTTTCCGTTATATGTACGTTAGTGCATCTAGCATCCCAGCCGTCACTAGCCTATATGTCATCAGAACAAAGAAACGATTCTATAATTGACAATATATTATGATAGTTGCATATAAATGCTACTGATTTGTTGGTAAAAGTTAAATTATAATTAGTACAAACTATAAGATGGTTTGAGGTAATATGAAAGTTCTAAGTGGAGTTAATATTTGAATAAATTACTTATATAATGTCAGATTAAAAATATACTGTATTTAAATATAATCCAGGGTGTTAGTTTTAAACATTGTGTATAAATAATTATTACTATCGTGAATTTTAATTTAGAAAATAACAACTGATTTTTTCTATTCAAAAATGTACATCTAACCAATTTGTATTAAGAAAATTGGATAATAGAAACCTTTTATAACACTTAATTTATTTATGGAATAGTGTACACGGGTGCAAAGGACAAAATTAAATAAAAATAATGCGAATATGTAAGAATTTTAAAAAACAAACTTTAACATGAAGAAGAATACCATTTAACTACCTGAAGAAGAAATAAGAATAATGGAATCAAATGAAATATATTTATTTCCAAAAAAAAAAACAATATAATTTGTGTTGGAAATTAGACGTACATATTATAAAACAAAACAAATACAATTTTTACATGCACAATTAAAACAATTTTAAAACGATGTTTGAAAAAATTCATCTAAATTGTAGAAGACATAATCTTGAAGGCGTTTCAATTTTATTTTAAATTGCTTAAGAGTCTGTGAACTTTTAATACTTGCAGGTAGTTTATTATAAATAGATAATCCAGTGTACATAATAGATTTGTTTAAAGTTTATTGGTAGGTTTATTTACTTTTAAATTTTGCGAGTTTCTAGTATCGTGTTTGTGAATATCATTTCTTTTATTGAATGACGGCAGCTGTTTAAATACAAGTGATGCTGTTTCGAGTATATATAAATTTGTAATAGTAAAGATTTTACTATATTTGAAAAGGGGCCTGCAGCTATCTCTAGGATTCTTATGGTTTAATATTCGTAAAGCTCTTTTTTGAATTTTAAATACTGTGTTTAATAACATTAAATCAGCGACACCCCAAAAAGGTATACCGTAGCGAAGTACTGATTCAAATACAGCAAAATAAGCTTGTCGAGCAATCTTTTGACCGTCTTCGTAAAGCAATACTTTAATTGCATAACAAGCAGTAGTAAGTCTAGTGCAGAGAGATTCAATGTGTTTATGCCATTTTAAATTTCTGTCGATGATGATCCCCAAAAACTTTACGTGATTTACATTTTCTATTATATTGTTATCGATATTAACAGAAAATTCAGTTGTATTTGAATGTGTTATGCTAAATGACATTATTTTAGTTTTTGTTAGATTTAGTGATAGCTTGTTATTTGCAAACCAATTGCTTATTTTTAAAATATCAGTATAAACAATTGAATTTAGAGATTTAACATTGTTATTGGCCCAAGATACACTTGTATCATCAACAAATAGTGTTATGTTTCCTGCAGAATTGAACGAAATGTCATTAATGTATATTATAAATAGCAGTGGTCCCAATATACTACCTTGTGGGACACCGCATAGCACATCTATTTGATGAGATCTGAACGTATTACACACATTTCCGCTATATTGTTTAATTTCAACTAATTGTTTACGATTATTTAAATAATATAGAAACCAATCTGAGGAGATTCCTCTAAATCCGTAATTTATTAATTTTTCTAATAATATATCAAAGTCTACGCTGTCAAAAGCTTTTGATAAATCCCAAAATAAACTTAAATTGGCTTTGCTGTTATTTAGGTATTCATATATAACCGAAAGAAAGTTACAAATGTCATCATTTGTACCCCGATCTGCTCTGAAACCGAACTGTTGAGACGATAAGATGTGATTTGAATTTAAGAAAGCGATCATGGTTTTGTGAACTAAACATTCTATAATTTTTGAAAAAAAAAATTGCAGTGCAATGGGTCTGTAGTTGGACATTTCATTTTCGTTGCCGTTTTTAAAAAGAGGTTTAATTAGTGATATTTTAAGACAATCTGGAAATTGTCCATTTTGAAAAGACATGTTAATTAGTTCAGTCAGAACATGTAAAGCGGGTTCAGTTAGGTTTTGAATAACACGTAGAGGTATTTCATCTAAACCAGCACTATTTTTGTTTTTTGAATTGCTAATAGGGAACAGTGAAAAACGGCCTTGCCGATCTTTTCCATTTTGGGCATGTAATATTATTTTCTTGGTTGATGTTTTCTCTTTTATGTTTTGTTCTTATTATACTATGTACTTTTTACTTTTTTTTTGTAATTTAAATTACTATCATGCTCATTAAACATTATTATTATTATTATTATTATTATTATTATTATTGTTTGTTTGATTTCAGGTACATCCGTTGGTAAAAGAAAGAACGTTTACGTATTTACTGAGTTAATTGTTGATAATCGGCAAGTTCCTTGTGTTATATTACCTGTTAAGGTTGTGGCAATAGACAATAGAAAATATAAGTTAAACGATTCGGCTACTGAGAATGGAACTTCAATGAGAGAATTATTATCTGATCTTAATTTAATGGTAGTTGATTGTTCTTTTCTTTCCTTACCTGTAAGTGAATTAATTATATACGAAATTTTTTTGGACTTATTACACGATGTAGAAATTTGTTTTGAATAGTAAATATTTTTGTATAATTTTATTGTAGAACGCAAAACCCGATTATATATATAGATATGTGGTTTAAAACTGCAGGGTTTGAAGTAAATTTTTTTATGTACCTAATTTAAACACCTTTTATTTTTGCAGGATGTACGAATACCTTGGGTTATCCAAGTTTTATTAATGTGTTCCTTGACAGTTTTAAGGGAAACGCCGTATTAAAAAAGCTAGCCGTCACTTCAATGAACTCGCAAAAAGTAGTATTAAGATTAGCATCAGAGTTTTGAAGTAAGTTCGACCGGTTGTATTTTGAACATAACGAGGAAAATTTTTCAAAATTGCGTTTACTAAAAATTCGTTTAGTTTTTTAATAGTTCTAACATGAATATTTTTATTAATGAAAAATTTTGCTGCAATGATTTCATGATCTGAAATACCTGCAAGTATTTCAGTGTCAACTTTTTTTATATTAGACCATACATAATCTATCAAAGATGGAGTAGTTGAAAATCTAGTAAACGACTTTACGTGCATTTCAAGATTATGTATTCTTAATAAATTTTTCATTGTTACGGAGTCATGACAGTCAGAGTTAAAATTAATATTAAAATCACCGGTTAAAATTACTTTGTTTTTATAAGAAATTCTGTTGAGCAGAGAATCTAAACCATTGAAAAATTGATTTAGTTCTCCCAATTGTGATCTATAAATGCATATTACGACAGCATTTAATTGTTCACTAAACGCACAACAAAATTCAAACGACCACTCAACTATTAAACCATCAAAGTCGGTAATCCCAGAGAAAACATACTGATCATGACAATATATTAGAGTGCCTCCGCGATTACGATTTTTTCTGTTATATATTGATACCGCCTTGTAATTTAACAGCTGTGGAATCGTTTGTTCCTTCTTAAGCCAATGTTCAGTAATACAAATTAAGTTAGGATAATTAAGATCTTCAACGAGTGCAGCCAATTCACCTAATTTATTATTAATGCTTTGTATATTTAAGAGTATTAAATTTAAGCTATGATCTTGACGGGATTCGTTGATTACGAAAAATGGTCGTTTTTAGTTTCATCGCCGTTGTAACAAGTTATAGTTATGAGGTTATCCCAATTTATGAAATTTTCAAATTAAATTTGAACTATTACATTCACTTATAAATTCAAAATTAGTATTAGGAGTTACTGCTATAATATTATCTTTGCTTATATATTTATCAAGTAGGTTTGGAATGTTAATAGTGTTACGATCCTGAGGGCCGAGGGATGGATGAGTCGGCAGCCTTGGCGATTAATACGCGAGCGTTCCAGAGCTTCTCGAAGCAGCTGCAGAAATATGAGTCACAACGGTCGAATGCTCGGGAAGCTCCCTTACAGCCAGGTGCAACGGACACTCACGCTTTTAGGGACGCGCTCAAGGGCAACAAACGCGAATGCGTCATACGGTTCCTAGAAGAGTCTAGCGAACTCGCGGTTAGTCTAGAAAGGAATTACCTGAAATATAAATACACACCCGCATGAATAGCGGGCAGTTGGAATTCGGCAGCAAAACGCGTAAGAGCCATGTAGAGCTCCCACATAAATAAAAGCCCGTGTGTACATATAACTAATAGAAATAAATAAATATATAATCGTTAGTGTTTAAGAGTGATATAAATAAATGTGTTAATCCGTATGTAATAAGAAATAAATGTACCGATAGTTCGTTAGTGCCTGTATTAATTTGTAATCTGCTTGATAATTCTCGCATGTGCTTGTAAACAATAATCGTAATAATTCATTGTTGTAAATAAATGTTTGAACCCATGTTTGTCGTATAATTTTAAATAGCCCGAACGTTAAGAACGTAACAATAGTATAATTTGATAAAATTTTTTGAACTACATATTTACATAGCTTGATTTTGCCTATTTTTTTAAATGAGGACTATTAGGGATTAGGTTTCCTACATATAGAACTCTGTTTACATCCACAAAAATTCCACTATTATATTTTTGTATTTCATTAAACAAAGTATAATTAACTTGGTGAATAAAGTTATTCAGCACTACACGTTTTTCCCAGAACGGAACACCAACACAGATAAAATTGGTTTTTTGTAAATAGTTCAATGTTACATTAAGCGTCGTTTTGTTTATAGTTACACCTTTCATTGCATTGTTAGAACTCGCCATAACTAACTATTACGCAATCTTGTCTGTTAAAATATCGAGTCAGATTTTCAATATCACCGACGACTTCTTCAAATATTGCATTTGGTTTGAAAATACACTGTACGACGTAATTGTTCGGTAGCTGTGACCTCATTATATCAGCCCAATCCCGCCCCTGGCTATCAGCTAAGATTAGTAACTTTATATTTGAATGAATTACCTTATTTATATTGTTTTGTCGCAAATTATCATTTGCTGCATCCATCTTACTGGAGGTGTTTCCGATATTGATATTCACTATTTCTGTACCTGCATTCATCGATCGAGGTGGTTCGAATGAAACAGATGTCGATGGATCATTTTCATTTACAATTTTCTCTACCTTAGGTTTTTCAATAATCCTCGATGATTGTAGAGCACTCGGAGTATTTCTCAGGAACACAGAGTTTTCATTTTGCACAATTTTAGTGTTTTTAATCTTCGCCGGTTTAACTGCTTTTAAAAGAGTTTTTTATATACGTTGTGTTGCGTAGAATCGTTCGTTCTAGGTACTTAATTTTCTTCTCCATACATTGGATTTTATGTTGATAAGAATTAACAAATTTGGATTTTTTATTTATATCTTTAGGAATTATTTTGTTGCTGTTTCCTACATTACTGATATGATCAATTATTTTTTCATCGTCGCTGATAGTAATATAGCTAGAATCTAATGCCTCCTTTAGTTTCATTACCAATGCATTTTTATTGCCCGTCGAATTCAGATTGCGTTTTTGGAACTCTTCTTTTAGTTTTGGAACTTTTAGTTTAGATACCCGTATCTGGTCCTCCATTACTGGTACCGAATTACACTTATACTAAAACTAAAACTTTTATAAACATTGTCAAATGCATTACTTTACATTTAAATTTTATTATTCAATTATTACTCAATTATTATTATAAATTCACCTTAAAAACAACTTTACAATACAATCCACGCACGTTCGATCCGCTCCGGACAAAGGCTCAATTGGTGAGGTGAATTCGTCAGAACCTGAGTGATTGGTGGCGCTGCATTTCGAGTTGCTGTCAAGGTGGATACATCTGTAACTGGTTCAAATTGGGTATGCTGTGATAAAGTTATTATTAAGGTAAATACATTTGGACCTGGATTAATTGGTTGGATTCTATTCGAGTTGCTGACAAGGTGGATACATCTTGGAATTACTGTTAGGTCAGCCGCAAAGGACTTACCATCTAGGAGAGCTGATGGTTCTTTTTTTTTATTGCTGTGCGAGCTTCCATTAGTGTTCTATCTATTGAAACAGTTTGGGCTCCCAATTGAAGCAGGGATCATGTTGGGGTTACAAACGGAAGTGCCTGAATAAGCAGGTTGCATTTGCATAATTGGACAGGAGTATTAGATCAACTCCATTAAGTGAAGATAATCAGGTATATGTAAAATAAACAGTAATCAATTTTAACAGTGAATGAATAAGTTATGGACATAAGTACTTACGGTTATTAAAATTTGTTAAATAATATGTATTGTATAGATATGTTTTCAGTTTATCTTTTATATGAATAATTTGACATTGGCAATTGAGAGCTATTATAGAATTTTGAAATAAGTTTCCATTTAACATAAAGATTTTTCAAATATTATGATAATATTTGCAACGCATGAACCTACCTGATTTGAGAGTGATTGTTCTATTACCGGAGCTATTAAATAGACATAAAAACTCAGATTAAATAAATTGGAATAAGGGCATATATTTTATTTTAACTATTTTGAATTAAATAAACAAGAATAGCATAGCAGTACAGTAGCTATTACATAAATATTGGCGAGCAATCTGTAAAGCCATAACAATATCAATATATTTTATCATCTATCCTAGCATTATAATATAACGAGGTTTAAGTAATGAGATCCGGAGGTAACAATTCGATACCGCTTAAAACATATAAAACAATATCTAAGAAGTATGTCGTCATAATGAGTTATGTGTCAACACACTGACAGCTGCTGAGGGCGATCTGAAATGTGGCTCAAACTTATATGGGAATTACGGGCGAAAACGCTGTCGTTGCAGAATCAAAATATAGCAATTTCAATGTGACGCGAAGGCTAACGATGTTGTAGCTGAGACTCGCGCGCTTATCGTCATGTTTACAAATATAGTTCTTTCGAAATTAAATATAATCCAATAGCAAATGTGGCGCAACCTTTGACATTGAAAATTAATGTATTAGGGCTCCGAACACTGTTTTGGTAATAGATTAGTTCTTATTGGTATATCTGCTTGCAGAATAACGAGAATCGAAGTCGTGTCTTCACAGATTCGATACTTTTTACGGGTAAGGAACTAGTATATAAAATGAATGGCATATGGAAGTCTTGATCACGTCACACAAAAATCGGAGTAACGACTCAGGTTGCGATTGAAAAATCACGAAATCGCCCATCACTACTTGGAATGTGTTTATTTATCGGCGTTTTCGGTTATTTCATGCAGTTTTATACAAAAAGTGGGGGAGAATAGCATAACTATGTACTCTCGACATTAATTTTAAAAGCCCACAATTGGATGAAAACGTTAAAATAAAAAACTTGTACTGCCTACACCGGTATTAAATTTCAACCTGCAAAACAAATTTGAAACTCGCAATTTTACAAGACATTTTTCTGTGGACATTTACAAGAAAAACCACTGGATTTGTTAATGTGATGCATTACATGCACTGTTTTTCCCATTATTAAATAAATGATATTGTTTCGTTTTTTAACACCTATGTACATTGTGTTTAAATACTGTTTTTTCTATGCATATGATGTTTACTTTTGGATTATTAAAATTAAAAATTATTGCTATATTTGGATTAAAAGAGCGACAGAATGTAAGTGATTCATTCATAAATTCATTATCTATAGCCTTTTTTACCGTTCGGTGTCGAGGACTATTTATACCTGGTGAAAAGTACAACGAAGGTAATGAGCCGTTCGCGACTTACACTACGCCCCCCCCCCCCCCCCCGGCATCCAAACATACCACACACTTTACCATCCTAAACCTAAATTAAAGCTAACTTAACTAATGAGTTCAAGTCCATTTCCGCTCCGAGAAAATTCTCGACTACGGCCAGATTTAAATCCATGTCCACCTGGTTTCTAAGCAGATTGCTAACTCACTTAATCACCCAGATGGCCATGTAGGTGAGTCATTAATTATTACTTTTTGCTTAGTTAAAAATTAGGAGCCCCCCAAATACAACTATCACGAAATGCCACTCATGCACGTCCATTAAGACGTTGATCATATGACCATAGCAATTGGTGTTTAAAGTATTTGGTACTCCGCGTAAGTAAATTTTGTCCAAAAATAAACAAACCTAATACGTCTAGAGTGTGACAGACATTATTCCTTTATTTAACTGTCATGTGAACTTTTTACATCTTTGTATAAAGTAATAATAATTATCTGCTCATCAAATTGAGTAAAACAGTAGTTTTTGGCCTGCTTCATAAATGTCATAGCGCGAGGTGCGCGACAAGGGCGAAATACGCTGGCTACGTCTGAGGTACATACAAAGCATTAGGGATAATCAACATTTTATTTAAAAAGAGAGGGATCCACAACATATCAATCTTTGGCAATAAAAACAGGGCAATTTTTACAGTTATATTAGCCAAAATTATCTTTATAACTATATTTTTTATTAATAGTTGTTTATAAATAATCACTCCAATAACGTCAGCGAGCCAAAAAAACTTGCTTTATGTCTGTAAATGAGGTCTAAAACGCGTATTATTAATCGATTCATAATTAATATATGTATTTATTTTACATATATTTCTATTGTACATAAAGTTTTGTATGTACCTTAGGCGTAACCAGCGTTTTTGGACCTTGTCGTGTTATAGCCCTCAGTGATTCACACCTCGTACTATAACTTTCACGCTACGGGCTAAAAGTGCATGTTTTACGCCCTTGATACATACATTAAAAATTATTCCAACTTTATGTTATCTATCTTAACTTCCTACTGCTTTCTTATTTATTAGTTGCTCTATATTCCTCCAGGTTTAAGTTAAAACGTACACTTTTAACTACTTCTTCTTCCCCTTAATAGCGACTAAAACATTGTCACTCTTCAAAGTTAAGCTTAAAAAACATCTTCTGGCCAATGTCTACTATGAACTTTCCGATTTCAGATTAGTTGAATATTATGACTGTTTTGTTTTATTGACTATAGAATTTTGTTGTTACTGTATTTTTCTGTAGATGACTATTTCTGTAAATGCATTGTATTTTTATATTTTATCTGCATTGTATTTTTTTTATATTTTATATTTTTATATTTTAACGAGAATTGTGACATATCTAAGCACCACGGTGTATATTATGATGAATAAAATACTACTACTATTACTACTACTACGAGGAAAAGTCATTAAGTAAGTCACAAAAGGCTATTATAAAAATACATAGAAAAATACTTAGTCAAAAACAAGTTTTATTTTTCAACAAAGTCTCCACCAACATTTATACACTTATCCCATCGCTTTATCAATGCCCCAATGCCTGCTGCATAAAAGTCTTTGGGCTGCCGTCTGAACCACATGTGTACCTCTTATTGAGCAGGTCGGTGTTCGCCAACAACTTTTGAGCGTCCTTGAGAAAATTTCTCGACCCAGCTATACACTGCTTTACGCGACAAACACTTTTTACCGTAAACATGAGACATTTTCTTATAGATATCTTTTGCAGTAAGCCCTATTACCCAGAAAAACGCACAACAGCACGCTGATCTTCCACAGTACACTCTTCGAGCAAGGGTCGCCATTTTAACACTGCCTGCGCTTGAGTATCATCAAGCTGGAAAGCTGCCACATAATGACACATAGGCAAATAGCTCACTACTATTTTCAGCTTTCCCACATCAGTTTGTGACTTAGTTAATGACTTTCCCTCGTACTACTAACACTACAAAATATGTTTTATAGATCATCTTCAGGAACACCTGAGGCAGGTGGTAGGAAACAATATCCTTTCCTAGAGTTTATGATCGCCATCGGTGTTGGTATAATGGACGAAAAACGTACAGTAAAACCAACTCATCGTTAAGCTTAGTGACATTCAGCAACTTATTATTTTTTATATGTTTGTTCAAAGCGATTACTCTCTTATCAATCTGCGTTTAGTGAAAAAAAATTTTTTAAACTTGCTTCATTAGTACAATAATCTTTTCAACAACCATTCTAAATAATATTTTATCCAAAATATCTAAAAATTGCCAGATCTTTGCTATCTATATACTAATTACAATAATAGCAGTAGTTTTTTCTATAATTATTATAAATGAATGGAATATATGCAAAAATTACCTTATAAACACATAAAGAAATAAATAAACACTAAATCCGTTTATGAAAATACTTTGGAACATGTTTGCAACTTTAATGTTTATATTTGGTTTTCTCCTATATTTTATTTATTTATTCAGTCATTTTGTTTATGATCGTATTTTTAAATCTTTTTAAGTGCTATTTTCGTCTGCTTCTACAATTTCAAAGTACATTTGTCACAAAAAAGGGCCAACCTGCATCTCGGCTACGGTAATAAATCTGTAACCGCCAAAACGCAGATTGACTGATTCTTTATGAGCTAACCACGCTTACCCTGCGCGCCGAACTAGTTCTTTTCGGCGCTTTTTAGGTCGTGGATACGGAAATCAGCCCTGCAACCTGCAAGCAGCTACAACACAGTAGGGAGCAAGGAATCAAAGCGATTTCAAAAGAAATAAGTCAACAACGGTTGATTAGCATTTATTGAGTATAAAATGTTATTTGAATCCCAAAACGGTATAATTAAATGGTTTCTCAAATTATTTAGAATACACAACAATATCGCAACGTTTTACGGATGGTTCCCACACGCAAATAAACCCTTTGTGGGTTTTTAAAACATTGAATTCGTCGGTTTAATTGTACACATCGCTGTCAGTAAACAAAACCTTAATACCAGGTCATCGATAACCCAAACTTGAGTGCGCCTTTTACAATAGATTAGAACATGTAATGTTGTGACAATAATTAAATGTTATGAAATGTGGATATATTAATAACGCACACAACTTTTCATGTATTGCCGTCGCGAATAAATAAAATTCCACACACTAACCTCTGGCTCTTGGCGGGAAATTAAAAGGCGATGCAGGCTGTGAGTGGCCATACACAGGAATTCTGTTAACGGCGGCTTGCTACACGTGGTGCCTTTTGTGCTGCCGGAAAATGTGGAAAACAACTGGGTTATGTTCGCCTACCGCAAGGGCACAGAAGACTCATGGCGAAGTATTCCCTCGTAGGGTAATTATCGAGACAAGAAGTCCTATTCCAAACGATACTATAAGAGAGCTAAAAGCGACTAATTAATATGGGAATTATAAAACTTGAAAGTCGATCATACTCGATTTATTCTCAGCTCTCAAAATATAATGCTTAATTAAGCACACGATTCTCGTTCAGCGAGCCGCTAGGCCGAGTTGCCAAAAGAAGAATGCGCTTAGATTAAATTGCAAGACGCTGGGAAAGAGAAGATAACAAGAACGCTGCACTCGGCTGATAGTGAGCGGGGATTCAGGCAGGTATACAAATGGACGAAACTGGGAAATTGAACAATTGAAAATGCAAACTGATTACTACTTGAATTAAATATACAGGTTAAGCCTGAAATAATTGTGTAGATGGAGAAAACAATTAAGCGACGCGAAAAATGGTTTCACTCCCCACGGCCAGATTTTAAAAGGAAAACGACCTGGAAAAGAACGTACTCTAAAAATGTCTCGTAAAGCGAGATGGGAACGGAAATAAAGAATATTGTAATGGAAGTGTTCCCAAAAGAGACCGACCCTGCATGCCCAACCAACCACCCATTATACTACAAAGTCGTGGATAACACATGCTGACCGCAACACCTACTCAACTAAGCTGGGACTGGCTAGGTCTACTATTCCATGCCGGAATCCGGATTTACGGCAACATGGACACGCTTAAAAAAGTGGGGATAAGGAAAACACATCCTGAACCGCCACACCTACTCAACTAAGCTTCGACTGGATAGGTCTACTATTCCATGCCGGAATCCAGGTTTACGGCAACATGGACACGCTTAAATAAGAGGAAAAACCGCAACAAAAAACAAAACTCTTCAAAAATCGCATGGAAATAAATCCGCATTCAAAAAAATACAAGGAAAAATAAATCGCCTTGAGAAAAATCACATCAAGAAAAAACAACATAGCTAATAAGCCATGAACAACGACCTGAAAATCAAATCCGTCAAGATCCTAAGCGAACACAAGCACGAATGGGGAAAGCACCTTAAAAATTCCCAAAATATGGAGAGAAACGACCGCAACTTCTAGTGTTGCTTAGAGCGAAAGCAAGATGAAATCGCTCCCTAAAGTGACCGTCCCTGCATGCCCAACCAACCACCCAAAATACAGAAAACGGATCTAGAAGACCAAGGTTATAAGTGATGCAATTTGGGTGCCAGTTTCTGATTGAAAGGTTTAGAAGCATCAGATAAAACATAGTTCATTTTCCAAACCAAATCATTAGCGTTAAACTTTAATGACGCTTACGCAAGTTATAATGCTTGGGATTGCGTTGATATGAATTATTGAGGCGTTTCATAACGTCTTGATAAAGTTCAAAAAGTTGGTTAACATTTGAAACCAGATCTTCACGAGTTTCTAATGATAATTCTTCCTCTTGGAAATTTTTAAGACGACCGCAATAAGTCCCAAAAACTGGTACAGTCCTACCGACATTTAAAAATTTGGGGGTATAACCCGCTATCTCATCAACAGCGTTACGCAATGCATGTGCAACGTGATAACGGTGTTCGTCCCACGAACGATCATTATCCGAAACATAAGAACGAAGAACGGTTCCGATTACTCGGTTAACTCTTTTAACGAAGTTAACTTGTGGATGGTACGAAGCATGATACCAGCCTTGCTGAACTTGATATTGTTTCAATAAAGCTTTGAACTGAGAACTGATAAATTGTGGTCCATCGTCAACCATACAAATTTGAGGAACGCCAAAAATGAGAAAGATTTCATTTTCCAAAAACTTAGCTACTGTTTTTGCCGTGGCGGTGCGAACAGCTTTAACTAGGGTAAACTTGGTTAGCCAATCACATAAGACTATGATAGAAGTGTTACCATTTTTGTACGAGGTAAAGGACCCACTATGTTAATTGACAAACATTGAAAGGGGTATAAAATTTTCTTATTTTGTCCCATTAAGCCAGGTCTAGCAAGTTGACTAGCTTTACTAGCAGCACACGTTTCACAATGGCGTACCTAACGGATGACATCGGCACGCATTTTAGGCCAATAATACTGTTCAGAAATTTTACAAAAGATCTAAATGAGCAGATGTAGGGCTATCGTGAAAAAGTTTATAAATTTCAGCTCTTCGAGAAAGAGGTATTACTTGTTTCCATTCTACTAAATTGCTAACGATGGCGTGACGGTTGGGAACGTATTTAAAAAGTCGATGATTATTAATTCGCCAAGTGGGAAATTGATTAGGGCTCTGGCTGA